>JAFIDM010000002.1:18999759-19010142 GCA_023159025.1 Thereuonema tuberculata
GCTCATTATATTCCTTTATTTCTTGTATTTTTATATTATCAAAGCCAAAAGTATTTTTGTTTTTTAAATTCTGAGGTGTAAGGTATTGTGTAGTAAGTGTAAGGTAGACTATTGAATTTGGTTGTGTTTGAATAATGTCTTTTACTAAACTTTCTTCTAACTCAGTCTCATGGTATACTTTTGTATAGCTTGTTTTAAATGTTTTGAAAATTTCGTTTGAAGTAAAGTTATCAAATCAAACCCAAAACTTCCTAAAATTTAAGGATTTAATTTTGAGTTTGTCATAAGATAACTTAAATTATTATTAACTAACAAATCCTATTTAGAAGAACTTGAAATGATTAAATAAAATTATGATAAATAAAAATATCTTTAACTTTATATTTTTTATAAATTTGAAATTTAAATTTATTTTGAAATTGTAAAATATAAGTTATTTATTTATAATTTTATTTGGAAAATTATTATTTAAAAATTCTCTAATAAGATACTTTAAATTAATCAAAAATGTTCAAATTTTGAAGCAATTTCAATTATCTTTTAGGTTCTTGTACAAAATTATTTTTAAATAAATTTAAACTGACAATGCTGGAAAATTTATGAAATCTGTTTAAAATCAAATAAAAATGTCTTATTAAACAATTTAATATATGGAATTTGATGATCGAAATATATTTGCAAATCTAAAAAAATCAATAAATTTAGAATTATCATTAGTTTTTTGTAAATTAATAATAATTTTTATAAATTTTGTCGACTAAATATTCAATTGCCCAGTCAGTATTATAAATAATTAAATTATCTACATATCTAAAAATTTTAAAGGGGTATCAATACCAAAATTGATATTCATAAGCAAATAAAAATAAATTAGCAAGATTGCTATAATAATTTTTCTTCATCCCAATTCCTTTAACTTCAAAATATAGTTCATCATCAAATTCAATATAATTATTATATAAGTTAAATTTAAGAAAATTAAGAAACTAATTTATAATGATACAAAATAAATTGTTTATATAAAATTCAGAAACAAAGAAGTTAATCTAATGAATAATTGAATTCAAAGGTATATACATAAATAAGTTTTAAAATCTACTATAATTCTATTAAAAATGTTAGTATTGTTTACATATTTAATAATATCATTGTGACTATTTGTAAGCCAATAAAAATCAGAATTAATTTTATTTCTAATAATTTCATGCAATTTATAAAGAAAAATTTGTAAAATAATATTGAATTGTTTTAAAATTAGTGCTACTACAAATCATTCTAAATTTACCCACTCTATGCATTTTTGGGCTTAAAAAGAGGTAATTTAAATTTCTATTAATTTTAATTTTTTTATATTTAATTGTTTTAAATTGATTATTAAATGTTAAAAAACATTTATCTAAATTATTCAAAATAATATCTTTGGATTTATTAATCTTTAAAAAAATTGATTGATCATGTAGTAACGCTTTAATTTTATGAAAATAAAACTGCTTTTAAATAATAGCCAAATCTATAGTATTAAAAATATATAGTTTATGAGAAATAGAAACATTTTTTTTAATTTTTCATAAATTAATTTTAGAGTTTATTTTATAATCACTAATCGTATCATAAGATGCATGCTTTCTGTTATTAGGTTTAGATAATAAATTAAGGTTTCACTCAACAAAATTCTCATAACATAAATTATATTTAAAACTAATTTCTAAAATAAGATTATTAATATCCTTAATAAATATATTAATTAATTATTTAACTGTCTGTTTTGAATCTAACCTGTATATAATCCCTAAATTTAAAAAAAACTTTTCTAAGTTATATCACTAATAAAATTTATGTCATCTGTTTACAATATGAGTATTCCATTCTTATTTATCATCATATAAATTACATTTATATTTCGAATATACTAAAACTTTTATTATAAATCTATATTAGTTTTATAAATTCAAATAAGTTTATCAATTGGAAATTCTTACTTAAAAATAGGCATCAAATAAACAGATAATGGAAATTTAGATTTAATATAAGAATTAAGTATTTTACTGATATTAATTTTATCAAAAAATTTAGAAGTAAAATGAAATAAAATTAATTCTTTTATATATATATTTGATATAGTAGGATTTTTCTCTTATATTTGAAACACTTTTACCAATATGAACTAAATGAAGCAATTCCTTTCTTCTTAAAAAATTTCTACTTCTGAATTCGAATTAAAGATATTCTTCTGCTAATGAAATTAAATTAAAATTCTCTAAATGTGAAGTCTGTTGCAGTTCATCTTTTTGTTTGTGTGTTCTACATTGCACGTCTTCTTGCAATTTAACAATTTACCTTAAAAAAAAAAAAAAAAAAAAAAAAAAAAAAGGAAAAAAAATTGTGACCAGTATTCTCACGAAAGTGAAAATGATAAGAATAGAAAATTATTATAATCTCTGAAAGAACTTTTTTAAAATTAAAAAGGTTTTTTCAAAGTTTGGGTTCAAAAAGTGTACTTTTTTTCCTACAATCAACTTTATATATATACAGTCAGTAATAAAACATCGAAGCACTTGAAAAAAAGCTTCCAATTTCCTTCAAACTCCAAATGTAACTGCCTTCCAATTAGATTGTTTTGCAAATTGTTCGCAATATTTCATTGTTCTGGCATAGGGAACTTAATTTTAGTCTAAAGTAAATGAAAAAATATAAAATATAAGCGAGTTCTTGGCCGTTCCGGCATGGCCGAGCGGTCTAGACGGCGGTCTGCCGTGTGGCCGATGAGTCGGAACCTGGGTTCGAATCCCGGTGTTGGCATGGCTGTTTCTTTCTTCTTCTGTGTTTCGTCCGTTTCTACCCTGGGACTTACTATCTCAGGGTTATTTCTGGACGGGATGTGAATCTCGTCCCACATCTTGAATTTCCTAGCCTCACCCTGACGTTGTCAAGTAGGGCTAGCCCGTGGTCCATAGTTGGCCAATGTCGATGAACGGAACGGATAAGCGAGTTCTTGATTCTAGAACAATTGAAGCACCAATATTTGTCGGATCCCTGCTTGAGGGATTTTCGGTCCATGTAATCCACTTGAAGCTTCGACAGGAATACAGATGTTCTATATTGATATCTCACGAATTGAACTGAAAGAAGATCATCTATTTAATTTTAGGTCGCAAAATGTATCAGTTTGTAAGCTGTTGTAATGAATTAAATATTATCCTGCCATACAAGCCTAAAGAATTGAGTACATACTGCAATGATTGCCAGGTGATGTGCAATGATCTTCGAGGAATGGCTTAAGAATCAGACTAAAGCCCCACCCAATAAGAAATGACCTGCTGCCACCATGTCTCACATCAGCGGATCCGACGACAGTGAACAAGAAAGACGAGGATTCGAACAACACATCAATTGTTCAGCAAACACGTGCAATAATTTTTCGAGAGTTAGAATTGAGCATCTACCATTTCATATGGTACTTTGTAGATTTTACAACGTTCCAGAAAATATCTCCGAAGTATAAACTTGTCTGTTGAAAGAACAAGATACAACATGAGCAATTAATCTGTCATTAACGCTATTCTGTACGACGTTGACCATTTGCTAGACATCGTTTGGTTAATGCTCCTCAACTACAGAATTAGCAATGGTGTCATATGTCATGAGACTATGTCTCTATAAAAATCTGTCCAAGACGGACATGAAGCTTCAAAAGTCAGTTTGGTCGTCGATGCTTCCAAAATCACGGTTTTGACAGCAAATTACAATAAAAAGACATAAAAAACTCCTTAGGTACGTGCTTTACGACGTCGACTTTCCTTCACAATAAAAGAATCACCGAATTTAATACTAATGTTAGGAAAGTACCTACCTATATCTACCCGGGATACAGGAGTCTTCCAGCAACGGTTGTAACGGAAAAGATTTTTACCTTGAAATACATTCCACAATTAGATGAAGTAGACCTGCTTAGGTTTTGAATATCAAGGATCCAAAACTGAGGCTATAAGAGCGAAAGCACTCGGACCACAACTTATATAAACTATACAGTAATGATTGACAATAAGAGTCAAAGGTTAACACTTTTTCAATAGTAGTTTCCTCCCTTTTTCCTTATTCTTTAGGTGATCCCAAACATTTTACTCCAACTAATCCCCAAGTAACTCCCATTCGTATTCAACCAGAATGATATTTTCTTTTTGCTTATGCTATTTTACGATCCATTCCTAATAAATTAGGAGGAGTAATTGCCTTACTTATATCTATTTTAATTGCCATAATACTTCCATTTACACAGACAATTTAATTTTGCGGGAGATGGGCAATATATCAATATGTCCCTTCCATTCTCAAGAATCACCTACAAAATGTAACAACTCTTGAATCAGCCGAATGCAAGGTCGTTATTTGAAATGTTATCTAGCATTTGTTTCATTAATAAGTTATTTACGACGAGAATCAGAGACCTTTAGAGCTTTATTATTGATAAGCCGACTTTACTATTAATGAAGCCCTTTAAATTCTATATAAAAAGTGCGAGGACTCACTGCAGCCTTGGCAAGCAAGAAAATCTTTCAATAAATAAACAAATAAAATCCTCTTCCCAACTTTTCGCACTTACCATCAAGAACAGTTTAAGTATAGGGAGATTATCGAGCGCAGACAGCGACATTCGCGGCGGACCCTCTTCAGGCGGACTCGACAATTATAGTGGATGAATGGCTATATCCGAGAAACATAATCTGCGGATGTTACAATTTGCTGGGTTTTCGTGATTGGAAACATATTCCATTAATCAATTAACGTGCTCAATACCTTGAATCTATGGTTGTCTAAAGCTCATGTTGACGCTCCAATTGCTGGTTCAATGGTTTTAGTTGAAATTTTATTAAAAAATGGGGAGAGGTATGGCCTTTCTCGTGTAAATCAAATTATTTTACATCAATTTATTAGAACAAGATGAATTTTATATTGGTTTAATGGCAAAATTTAACCTGTACATAACAATAAAAATAACAATACGTATATAAAAATGACATTAAGTTTAAAAACGCACACATTTAAAGGATTCAGTACGTAAATTCCAAAATTAGTTCAGTAAATGCTTTAAATGTGTGCGTTTTTATGCTTATTTCTATTGTTATATTGGTTTAAGTTTTTAAAGGGTCTGGGTTTGCCTCAAACCTGTGCGGGATGTCTTCAACCATGCAAAAATGGTCAGCTATCAGCGTGCACAAAAATTCTAAACTTTAATTAGCCTTTTAGTGAAGTTATCTTTGATTTACTTATCAGCAAGCGTGTACCTATCGATACTTGTCTAAAATTAGTCATACACAAGTAGAAGTTAACACGATAATCAAAAATGTTGTCAAGCTCTCTGGACTCAAAAGGTAATGTCGACATTTGATATTTCTATTCTCGTGAATTTTGTTGACTGTGCTTGTGATGTAACGTTTTATATTCATTCAAGAAACCTACATACAATTTAACTAAATATTAAGCTTCAACTGCTTTGCCAAATTTAGAAGTCCCGAAAAGCCTTGCTGAAACGAGTCAAATCAGCACGGCGCCTATTTTTTTTTACACTAGAATCTTGCGATGTATTGTCAATATGATTCAATGATAGTTCCTTATTGTTACAGATATTCGCGCAATTCCTCTTCGGAAATTGGAATGGAAACTACGAGTTCCTCAACCAGATCACGTGATCATCTCCTTGAGAGTGTAGGTATAAAGCTACGGGCTTCGAAATCACGGCCGGAGTAGAGGGCGTATAAGTAAGATAAATTTTATCACTAATTATGCAACTGAATACGCTGTGCGTAGCAATAGCTAAGCGGGCGGGAAGCATTAACAATCATAAATCTTGTGGAACACTTCTGCATCCATCAATAGGTCGATGTCGTAAGGTTAATGAAACTTTTGTCAGCTAGCACTAGATGCTTAAAATAATTAAAAAGGTGTACTGTACTAGCAATTATCTTGCATCGGACCCGTGATATTATTCACGTCAATTCAACATTTTCCGAAACAACGACTCTCGGAATTGAGAGGAGTCGGGAACACAAGAGAACCCAGATCTCTAACTTGATTGACCGCGTTCTGATGAAGACCATCTACTGTAAGATTGCATTTTCAAAGGTGTAGGCACAAGTCCTGCCCGCGTACAGCCTGCTTGCATCAGTTCATAACATTGCCATACATAAAAAAGAGCTAACGTTCATCCTCTGGGCCGCAACATGTATATGTCCTTGTCGTCGTAAATCAAGGGCCACCTACAGCATTTCCTTCCGTTTGGGACATGCTTGCTCGGAATAGCGTGTTGTGCCTCGTTCAGCAGATAAAGAAATTCGACTTTGAAGTACAAGCCTAAAGCCCATTTCATATGGATCCAAAAATCGGATGAATTCTCTTTCATATAGCCACGGAACTCTCTCCGACGTCAACTGTACGACATGTAACATTCAAATCGTTCGTATAGGCGACGTTTCGTGGCCATGTGAAAGAGAATACGTCCGATTCGTGGATCCGACCGTTCGATTTTCGGATTCATGTGCAATGTGTTTTAGTCGTATCATCCACTGCTATGCAATTTTATCATAGCTTATAAATTTCACCGCAAGAGTCGCAAAACTTTGAATACAGCATCAATAGATACTATACGGCATATTGCAGTAACTCCATTTAAAAGGTTTTGTCAACCTTCTTAGATGCAACTAATTATTTTTTGTCTTACACGAAATTGACGCTTTGTAACCTACAGGTTTAGCGAAAGGCCCTTTCATTAAATTTCTAGGTTTCGTTATTTCGAGTCATTTTATGTAATCCTGCAAAAAGATATATAACTTCTCAAAAGATGATGTACTCTTCTAGTTGCTTTGAACATTGAGCCGTTTACTAGCTGCAAAATCCCAGGTGATTCAACCTCGCTAAAAATTACTCTTGATCTTTTAACAGAATAACAAATTGCTTTATTTTCTTTAGGTTCCATTCAAGAAACTTCTTTTCTTCTCAAAAAATAACTAACGCCCTCACCCGTCTACTTTTTACAGTAATAAACTTATGGCGCTTATGCTTACTCATTTCAACAACTGTTGTTGTTTCACTCCCTCCCACAAAATAGTCAATAGTTACTTTAAGTTGTCCTTGATCAGTCACTTTGTCACAATTTCCCAATTCCAATGGATACACGAGTTGTAATGGTCTCTTCAGAAACTTATTTCTGATGTTCGGAGGATACAAGCTCTTGGAATCCATCTCTTCCTGATAGCATTTTTTTTCCACCTAACACAGTTTCCACAGCTGCTTTGGAGTTTTTCGACATGTGCAGATCTATGAAACAGGAGGGTAATTGTTTCTCCACATTCGCCAAAATCGGGAAATTGTTGCTAATCTTTTTCGCCATTGTTTTCCAGCCTCTAAAGTTTCGATTAATTTTTCCGCAGATTCCATTGGTAATAGTGCGGTAATTAATCGTCTTGCTAGTATAAGATGAGCTGTGTTAAGACTTTCCCTTCATCTGATACATATGTTAAAGGTTTAAGAGTTCAAGATGGCTTCAATTTCTGCTAGAATTGTTTTTAGTTCGTCAGACGTAACGAAGCTCTTCCGTATGAAACCTTTAGCTTTTCTTAAACGGATCTTACTAGTTTTTCCCACAATCCGTCCCAGCAAGACGCTCTTTACATGAGAAATTTCCATGTAATTCTGTCTCCTGTAATGAATTCTTGTATTTGAAATCGGTATAGATTGAGACCCAAAGGACATCAGCAAGTCTGCATAGGGATATGGCCCAATTGTGAAAGTGATCCATTTGAGGTCAGAAATAGATTAAGGGGTCTTAATAAGGAATAATGGCTATGGGCCCACCTCTCCAGCTCTTACCGTTTCGTAGACAATGCCCATGTCAAGGTACAACGTTGATTGCAAATAGCGGTAAGAGCTGGAGACGTGGGCCCATAGACATTAATCCTTTAAGACCACCTTAATCTATTTCTGACCTGAAATCGGTCACTTTCACTATTAGGCCATGTCCCTACGCAGGCTTGCTGATGTCCTTTGTAAATCTTTTCTGCTTTTTTAAATCTTTTCTAAGTCTTTTTGAACGTTTTCTCATTATCTGACCAAACTTCGGAACACATTCCTCTTCTAGACAGAAATTCCTCATTAAAGATTCCTTGCAGGCATATAAGGGGCCTGCAAAATCTATTCATATTATTTGGCCAGGTTGAGTTTTAGTCACTCTCTCTTGGCAATGGAGCTTCAATTACTTCTATTGGCTTTGCTCAAAGTTTTCTAAAGTTTAAACATTGCCTTATGGTTTTCTTAACTTGACATTTACCATTAACGATCCAATATAGTTCTCTTACATACGTTGATGTGGTTCTAGAAAGAATAATCATTGTTTTTTATATATCTATTCCTACCCTGCAATATCGGATGCATAGTTTCCCATTCTAATTCACTAAACTGTAGCCCACCCATAAGTCTTATTTAAATTATATTCTCCTATCTGCGGGTCTAATTTCTTAATGCGAGAATGTCGACTAACAGGTTCACCTTTACTTAAAGCTTGTTATTCTTCTGGGAAACCTTCTTCTTGCTCTAATTTTAGTATTGCGACTTCTCCTTTATAAATGACTTCATTATCTAATCTTCCTATCTTCTATATTTTGTTCTGACAATTCTATTGGAACCGAACAAAAGTAGTGAGTGATCCAACACCCTACTCTTACTAATCGTTTCCAGCTACTGTATCTGTTGACTTCCCCCAAGGTCGTTGTTCTGATATTTGAACATGAGATTGGAGTGATTTTTCTTTTGTTTCAGATTCAATATTTTCATCTACATCATCTTAGTTCTATTGACAGCTGGTTGTTCATTACTTCTGGAAGCTATTTTCGTCTTTCCCACCATATTGGATCTGATAACAATTTATGCACAATCAACCCTATGCAGGATTTTCCGATGTTCGAATGAAATTCCAATCTTCTATCATAGTTAAACTTTTAATTTCTTCGATTCTGTTAGGAACGAATTGCTTCCATCTCCGCGGATTCAACTGAGTACCACCATATAATCAATCCACAACTTTACTTTCAGTTTAGGCTTTTTGAAAGCTTTCTTTACCAAACTTATTAATTTGGCTCCTATTACTGCAGCCATTAATTCCAAGCGGAGGATACTTATTTGCTTCAATGGAACTACTTTAATTTTACTGATTAATAGTAAACTAGTCTTCACACCACTTGATAATTTTACTGCTACATAAAGTGCTGCCCTGAATTAGCATTGGTACACATTCAATATAACTGAATAATTTAGGAGCAATTGTGAGAGAGACCAAAATCAGTAGTTATTATTGTCCATCCTTCCGTATCAACCCCACCCCCATCCAACAACTCCCGAACGGAAGATCGGATTGGCAAATAGACTTCATCATCGGGTTCAGAGGCCCAAACAACAGTAGGAATGCGGTATTTTCAATGGCCAACGCTCCCCCCCTCCCATGTTCCAGATATTCGGCATTGCTTTCATTGGATTTAGCTTAAATGTAGAAGCAATTTAATTTCGGTAGTCAGTTATAGCTTGATGAGCAAGGTCTCGGTCTTAGATGGTGAAGGTTGTCGAATTCGTAAATCTACTGTTTTGTTTTCTCTGAATCTTTTTTTCTCAATCTCTAAGGGGTTTGTTTGTTTGTTTGTTTTTTCTTAGTTATCTAACTTTTTTTTTATTTTTTCTTCCGTTAAAGTACTTCCTTTTTATTTTTAAATTTTATTATTATGGGTCACCCTTAAATGTATGCTTTAGCACAAAATTATATTCACTTAATTATATCTAATCCAAACACAATAAAAAAGATTTAGTATTGGGTAAAGGTGTTCTAGATGTAGCGGATTAAACAATTATGAATAAAAAAGGAAAAATATGCTGTCTGAAGAATACCTATTAATATCCAATTTGCGGCTGTAGATTAGTACAGAAAGACAATAAGCTGCAGATTAAGAGAATTAATCTTGGATCCATTTAAGCGTATTCTAATGATTATTGACTGAAAAATCAATGGAATATCTTCCATTACATTATCATATACAACTTTTTAGATAGGCCAAAATTAACCGTATATTTATTTTTTAGTGTTTCGTGATAGTAATTCTCTTGAAACTTTAAACACGTGTCACAAAAAAACCCTGTCTGATGGAAAAAATCTGAGAGCATATTTGAACTCAGCATGGAAAAGATAATTAGATTCCGTTTATTTAGTCCTTGTGAAAGAAAAAAAGTTTTTTTTTTTTTTTTTTTGTAGACCAGTGTAATTCAAGAAAATACTATTCATAACATAATCTAATTTCAATTAGAAAATAATTCTAAAATAAGTTAAAGTACTTTAGAATAAAGTAAGCT
>JAFIDM010000002.1:19026507-19049971 GCA_023159025.1 Thereuonema tuberculata
AAATTAACAAAGTTATTGTCGGTCAAAGGTAAAACATGTGTTGTTTTCTTCTGACGAAACGTTCATTTACTCGACCATCTATTCACTTTCTGTGTACTGTATTTGCCCCGTTTTCTTCAGAATTAAATGTTCTACAAATTTTGTTGTAAACTTTTATGTGTCTCACCTAATTTACCAACGTTATTGTACGTCAAACGGAAAAAACGTTGTTTCTCGATCCCTCCTTTGTAGGGTCCACATGGAATACGTTTACAAACAAAAGGAGATACAGTTCTGCGACATGTTTCTTTGGATTTTTCAGGTCAATAACCAAAAGAAATCACTGATTTTGCCCCTGAATTTACCTTCCCAGATTTCCAGCAAATCTTCATTTCACCCAGAATACCAAATTATGGGCGACATCTTTCGCGAGCCGTAACTCGCTACCGAAGCATTTCCGGACCTATGTTTATATAACTTTTTTTCTTTACTTTTACATGTAGAATGAGCTCCCGAAGTTTCTGCAGATCTTCATGAATCACCCTGTATAAATAAAGCGTAAACAAAATTTATCTCTTATACAATTGAGTTATTGATCTAGTCAGAATAATATTCAATGTAATAGATGTAAAATATCGTTTCTTTTCATTACTAGACCTAAAATGAACGTTTCCGAAATATTTTTTTTTAAATTACAGGATTTTCCAAATTTATTAGAATAGTAAATAGAAATCTAATTAATCAGAAGATTTTCGAAACATATGTAAACATATATTACGTAAAAAAGTATTAATTTCTATTATATTAAGCATCTTTTTATTCATAAATTTTAACTGTATTTTTTTTCTAGTCTTATTCACATCCCGGTATTTACATTATACGAGGGTGCGTCAAGCTAAAAGTTAGAAAAGGATATTTATTCGAAATTGGAATGAACCTTTACAAAACGGATAATTGTTTTCTGAATTTAGTCTCCACCTTTCTGAATGCATTTGCGCCACCTGCCTGGAAGTGTCTGGATTCCAGCAGAATAAAAGGTTTTGTCCCGTCCTCACACCTCTTTCTGCACCTCGTCATTTGTCTTGAATCAATGACAATCATGATGCTTTTTTGCGGTCCAAAAAGGTGGAAATCACAGATTATTAAATCCTGAGAATAAGGAGGATGTGGCAATACCTCAAACTTCAGTTTCTCTAGACAAGCCTTGGTGTTCTTCAAAGGGTGTGGGCGGGCATTGTCTTGCAGCAAAAGGATTGCTTGAGATGGCAATCCACGCCGCTGTACTCAAATACCAGGTTTCACATAAGTCTCCAGCAAGTCACAGTAAGTTGCACTAGTGACTGTAGTGCCCTCGGCATGTAGTGTCCGACAACTCCTTCATTGTCGACAAGCACGTTCAGCATCACTTTTCCAGCCAAAGGTTGAGCTCGAAATTCCGTGGATGGCGGTGATGACGAATGACGCCCCTCTTCGTTGATTTTTGACTCAGACGTGAAATGATAACCCATGATTCGTCAGACGTGACAATTCAATGAAGAAACGACTGGCCTTCCTACTCAAAATGATCCAAATTTGTCTGATATGCCTCCACACGAGTCTCTTTCATTTCTGGTGTCAAAAACCTCTTGGAATCCATCTGGCGCAAACTTTCCAGTATCCCAGCTCCTCATGAATGATTGTAGACACAGAACCGTGACTGATAAAAACTTCTGACGCTATTTCGCCAATTGTGATACAGCGCTTGTGCCGAATGAGATTGTCCACGGCTTCAGTGTTTTCCGGCGTCACGGCTGTCTTTCCTCTCTCAGGCCTGTCTGATCGTGTACGGAAGCGACGGATTTCTAGAATTTTTCAACCCAGTTGTAAACCTGAGCTTTACACATACAGCCTTCACCGTACACCTCCGATATCTCTCGATGAATTTCTTTTGGATTCTGATCTTTCGTGTATAAAAAAAGAATGACTAACTGCACTTCTTCTTTGGAGTAAGTTTCCAGCCGACCCTCCATTTTCAAAGCTTTGGGGTTGTCATTATTGCGTCACCGGAAGCGTAGGTCAGAATAAAAAGCACTCACCAGAGAGCGCGCTACGCAATGATGTTCAAATATTCAGACTCCTTATTATTGGTGTCATTTTATAAGCAATTTCTAACTTTATCTTAACTTTAGTGATCTTTTCCGAAGTTAAGTATATAAACCTACGTACATCCTTACCTGGTCTTTAATCCTTGACCCAGAATAACATACAGCTGCAAGTTCAAGTAGATCTTTAGCAATATATATTAGCAATAAGAAATAAAAATAATTAAAATACATTATTTTCTCGATGAAAAACTTTGTTAGCAGAAAATAGAAATGACCAGCAATAAGAAATCCACGTTGAATAACAATATATGTCAAAAAGAAGGTAAACACATTATCAGCACAGTATTTGACAACATCCAAGATGATATTAAAGCAGTAGTGATACTTCCTAAGGACATGTACTTCGATTGATGAATTTGTCTCCAACAAAATATTCATTTTAAATTCGAGGTGTCTTAAATAGCATTCCAAGAACGAACACAAAAACCAGAAAAAACAAATGGTTGTCATTTCAGCCAAATCGAAGGTAAAACCAAATATGTGTCTCATAAATCGGATGGTTTTTGATTCCAAAGAATATATGTAAAGTGAACATGTTATCACGCATAAGAAAACAGAAATCAGTTGAATAACCACTGCATTTGGTAAATCAATCACTCCAAAGTTTTCTTCCAATTTATTCAATTTCTTAAATAAACTGGGATATTTCTTAGCCATAGATAATAAGAGAAAACCACCGAAAATCATAAGGATGGAATACCCTTAAGACTTGACACAATCAAAAGTCTTTGAAAAAGTATCAGCAGGAATGGCTGTAGAATCTGCTGTCAATACTGCTTCTTTATCTATGATAGCAAGCAGAATTGATGCTAAGAATGTGGCATACAAGATAATAGATGAAAAGAAACTTACACTGCAGTAACTGAAAGCAAACTTCTTATTTTTTCGAATTACACCACTCACTGGAAGAAATCCTGTAAATTTCAGAGTGAAAATGGTCAATCTGAGTTTGTTGTAATGTGAGAATTTTCGCGTATTGTCTTTGTTTAACTCAATTGGAGAAACAGTAGAAGAATCTGTGCTCTCAAAAGCAGGAATCATTATTTTAATTGTCATTAATCTCTGTATAAAAACTGAAGTCTTTTAGATGTTGATTGAAGATAAAATAGAAGTTTCGAGTCTACTGCTTCGTGACTAATGAACGAGGTTCTTTTGAAGAATCGATTTAATAGAATGGATGTGAAACAGGTTAATGCAATAATTCATCAGATGAAAGTGCTTTTTTTTGCCATTTATTTATTTTAGGAACCTGAACAGAATTCAATAAGAAATATCGAGATAGAAAACTCATTCAACAGAGTCAGTGGAAATTAATTATCAAATGGACTTTTAGAAATCAAAAACAGATAATAATTGTGTATATCTAAGCTGAAATTAGCAACTACAAAAAGATCTTATGAGATCTTACTTGTTATTAATAAGTGAATAAAAATTATTTAAACAGCATTCATAATACAATATATCAATCTAAATATAAGATAAAGTTGAATATTCTTAAAAAATGAGTAATAGTAAATGAATAATAATAAAAAAGTACAGTATTTGTATTGTAACAGGTAGTATATAAATATTTTTAGAAATCATTTATTTATCTGTATTTTTTTAGAAATTATTTATCAGTGTTCATTTTTATCTTTAACTGTTATTTATTCCTTTGCATTTCCTATTATAATTACTGTTGTTCTAATACCATACCACTTTCTTAATTCACTTCTTTTTATTATATTTTGAGTACATATATCTTCCTCTATTAAAAAAGTAAAATTAAAATAAAAATATAAATAAGAAGGGCAAATTTTCGGAACGTTACATTCTTTTCTTTTCCAAGCCTAAAATACAAATAAAATGATTTTAAACAATTTATAGATGTTATTTAACATGTTATCAAACCATTATATTTTCTTGAATAGATTCACAGTATAATACTGTAGTAAACAATAACATTATCATGTTTGTGAAAGGTCTTCAAATCTTCAAAATAAAACAAAAATAAATGTATAAAACAATACATTTATTAAAATAAATATCTCTTAATTTTCGAAAAGACATGTCTTCTTTTCTTTTTCAAAGCCTAAAAACAACAACAATACGTTACAAACAAGTAGAGGAAAACGATACATATGTGAGACATTCATGAAATTGTATTGTTACAATAATACTTACAAATGTTATTCTCCTAATTCTTCAATTTTCACCTTATTTTTACAATTTGAAATACTTATATTGTTAAGCTCTTTGGCCATTTCCACAATAAATTTGTTTACATTAACACCTTCATTTCTATTTATATTCATCTTTTTGGTATTCCTAATTAGTAGACTTTCCATAGTTTTCCTCGTTTTACAATCTTTTTCAATACATAAAATTTTGATTTCATTTTTTACACAATGATTTTTATTCATACAATGTTCAGCAAATTCAGATTTCTCCTCTAATTTGTTTTTTATGTATGAATTATGTTCCAATGGCCGTTCTTTTATTGTTCTTTTGGTTTCTCCAAGATAGAACGCATCACAAATCATGCATTCTATTTTGTAAATAGCCCCCATTTCCCCTTTTTTGTCACTGGTATTTATTTTATTACAAATAATATTTTTTATTTTATTACTGTAATAGAAACCTACATCAATATTAAAGTTTTTACAAATCCTCTGCAGTCCAATACTATTTTTATTTAGGTAAGAGATAAACACTTTTTTCCTTTCCTTATCCATATCCAATTCCTTTATTTTGAATGTGTTGAACTTTTGGATACTATTATTGATAAAAGTTTCAGTATATCCATTTTTCATTAGAATTGTTTTCATTTTATCAATTTCTATTTTGTAATCTTCTTCACTGCTTGATGATCTATCAATCCTTCTTAAATAGTTTTCAATAATGTTTCGTTTTATATGAAAATTATGTCGTGATGCAAAGTTTAATAAGTGGTCACTCTTGAATTCTTTTCTGTAATATTTTAAAACTATTTTATTGTCCTTATTTATTAAACACAGGTCAAGGAAATTTAGTTTCTTATTCACTTCCTTCTCCATTTTGAACTTTATGTCTTTATTTCTTTTGTTTATATTTTTGAAGAAAATTTCAGATTGTCGATCAGTACCAAACCAAATTATTAATATATCATCAACATAACGAAAATATTGTAGATTATATTTACATAGTTCATGTAGATGTTGCATAATGTGCCTGATAACGGTGAACCCATTGGAAAACCTTTTATTTGTTTGAACATTTTTTCTCGGTGTTTAAAATAAGAATTTTGCGTTATCAGTTCCACTAATTCCATGAGATCTGTATTGTCCAAACTATGGTTTAATAAAATTTCTTTGTTTGTGTATGCCAAATCTTCTAGTATATTTAATGTTTCCTCAACAGGTATGGTTTGTGTACATGTTCTCTATGTCTAATAAGTACAAATGAAATTTTCTGTTATTTTGAAACATTTGTTCAATTTTCTTAATTAAATCTTGTGAGTTTCTGATTATTAAATCTTCTCTGGGAAGTTTGAAGTTTTTTATTATACTATTGACATATCTTGCTATATTTTGAACAGGGCTTCCATAAGCATTGATAACAGGTATAATGGGGTTACCTTCTTTGTGTGTTTTTATACGCTCTTCTAAAGTGCTGCAGTTAATATTTTATTTTATCAATTCATTTGCCAAATTACTTAAATTAATATTTACATCAATTCATTCATTTCGTTTATGTTTTTATCTTTAGTAGTTTCAATGAACATACTTTCTATAAATTTTCCTATTTTTGTATCTTTTTCCAAATATAACAATTTTATATCTTTACTGAAAGAATGACCAAATTTGTTACATTGTTCAGCCAATTCTGTTTTGTCATTTTGTTTCTTCTTTATATAATTAATATGCTCAAATACCCTCCCTCTCATTATTCTTTTACTCTCTCCTTCGTAAAAACTTCCACAATTTAAACATTCCATTTTGTAGACAATACCCATACTGTTCCTCGAATCACTATTATCAATATCGTTAAATTTGAAGAATTAGATTTATAATGGTTTATTTAAAAGCTTTATTGATAATATTGTTTACTACAATATTAAAATGTATTATGAGATTGAAAAATTAGATTTAGGATAGTTGGGTTGCTTTAAAAGCTTTATTAGTAAACATGATAATGTTATTTAAGCAAAAGAAAGGGTTAACGTGCTGAGAAATTTCACTGAAAATGTCTGTTAAGCCCAGCACAGAATAAGCCCAGCGTAGAAGGGTGAAACAGCTGTTCCCTAATCCATCCCGTAAAATGAATCGAAAAGGCAATTGTTTTGTTTATTCTGTGCTGGGCTTAACAGACATTTTCAATGATAATGTTATTGTTTACTACAATATTATACTACGAATCTATTCAGAAAATCTATTCAAATCTATTAAGGTTTGATAACATGTTAAATGACATTTGTAAATTGTTTAAAATCATATTATTTGTATTTTAGGCTTGAAAAAGGGAAGAATGTAACTTTCCGAAAATTTGCCCTTCTTATTTGTATTTTTATTTTAATTTTACTTTTTTTAATAGAGGAAGATATATGTACTCAAAATACTGTTGTTCTGTTTCAGCCTGCACACAAGCATAAACATAAAACAGCATTAAAAAATTCCATAGCTTTCACCTCAGTACGACGAGGCATCTTCAGTGGAGATGCTCGGAGTCCTCGGAGCTGGGAACATCTCTGTTTAAGAAGAGCAACGAGCCAATGGAGAGCTGGAAAACATTGGGCGGATCGAAATTCCCATGGCAGTCTGGAAAACCAATCATAGTGAAATGATATCCTGAGGAGATGGCAGCGCCAGCAAGTGGTGATCACAGAAACTGAGGTGTGAGAGCCCATGGCAATGTTTATAAGCAGAAATCCTATTATTAGAAAAATAAAGACTATTAAGCAAAGATAAAATATGAAATATGAAAGGGCTCCCGTCGTGCCCTTTCTGAGTGAGTTGGGAAAAACTTTAGGGCCATTTCTAAAAATGACATTAATTTTGCTTCTGTTTGTCACTTCAACATTAATGGACATTCAATAGACAATCTGTCGTTTTGATCAACTCTGACCAACGTTTTCTTAGAAATGTAAGGAATCGGTATTCATTGCCACCACTGAAGGATGCTACATATATCAACATTCCCTGAAAAAGAAAAAAAGTGGAAAAAGAAAACAGTTCAATGCCTTCATCGCGTAGTGTTCCTGATGTTATTTTTTACAATCGCCCCCCCCCCCCTTTTCATTTTCTCTCTTTTCTTAATAGTTTTTATTTTATATTGTTTTTATAATTCTGTTATTATTTGTATTTTTTATTTTTATTTTCTTTTTGTATTTTAATCTTATTTTCTTTTTAGCCATTTAAAATCCTATTTAGTATTTTTTTTTTCTTGCTTTATTTTTACCTTCGTTCGTTGATGTTTTATTTTTTTGGATTTCTGTTTATAAACATTGCCATTTGCTCTCGCAGCTCAGTTTCTGTGATCATCACTTGCTCTCCTCAGGACGTCATTTCATCATGATTGGTTTTCCAGCTCCCCATTGGTTCATTGCTCCTCTTAAACAGAGGTGTTCCCAGCTCCGAGGACCATCTCCACTAAAGATGCCTCGTCTTACTGAGATGAAAGCTATGGACTTTTACTGCTTGTTTTATGTTTATGCATGTGTCCAGGCTGTATTCTTCTCCCATATATTTGAGTACACGTAAAAACTTAAGTAATGATGTTCTGATTATTTTTAAATTCTTTTCCGTTGTATTCGTTAAATCATTTAATTAATTTAAGTTCGTTATGTTTTTATCCAATCAATATATATATATATATATATTTTTTTTTTTTTTAATTACTTAACCAATCAAATTAAGCCTTATAAATGCTATAAAAATCCAAAATTTTTCATTTCATAAATTAATTAATTTCAGCTCCAGGACTTTATTCGTTTTCTTTAGATCCCAAAGTTCTCCCACAAGCATCATTACAATTTTAGTCTTTGCTGCTTCAAGCCGAGGAAACCTCATCATTTCCCGCTTCAGTCGAAGACTTCGTGGATTCCCGCCAGTCACAGATATGCAAACTGCAGCTCAATCCACCCAGAGCTATGCTTTTAAGGAAAGATTAACGTAAAACGTTATATGGTTTACATTGAGTTGGCAGACCATTTATAATTTGAATTTTTTTAACCCTATTAAACAATAACTTTATAATTTCTTTATCTTTTTCATTTTCTAATTCAGCTAGAGTTTACTTTACGGAACAGCCAATAGAAAGTTTCGTAAGGATTCATCGCCGACGAACGTCTTACAGCTTCCGGCTTACGATATTGCGCAAGGATACATCACGTGATGTCCACGTGTTTTCCAGTGTTCTGAAGGCATCATGGCGACAAAGATTGAATGGCTATTCAGAGGTCCGAAGAAATTACGTTCCTATTGGTCACTTCGACGCATATTTAAGCGAATTTACGTGGCGGAGACAATTTAACAAGAACAACAAAGCAATGTTCCAACATTTCATCCATGGAATCATTCAAGTATATCGGCCAAACCAACGACACCGTCACCTGATGTAAGCCTAAATAGCTTCGTCAGGTACTGGGTTCATCCATTGCAGTTAACTGTAGGTTAGTTGTAAGTTAGACATTGTCAGGTTGCAGAATTCACCCGTTGCAGTTAGCTATAGGTTAGGTTAATTGAGGCATCGTCAGCTGCAGGATGTATCTTTTGCTAACTTTTGAAAAAAAATTTCTATCCTTAAAAAAACATCGCTCCTACATCCAACAACAACTTTCAGCACCGGAAGTTGAAATATTCCACATCAACTTCCGGTTTCTTAAAAGTAGTTCCAAAACGGCCACAACGCGAAAGAAAAAAAAATACCCGGTACCGTAAAGTAAGCTATTACCTACGCGGTTGGCGTTGTCGCTATGACATCGGCCTCTCACCTCTGAGTCCCGGGTTCGGTTCTCATGTGGGTTTCGTGATGGTGGACGATCCGCGCTGGGCAGGTTTTCTCGGGGTTCTCCCGTTTCCCCTGCACTTCTCCCACCATAGTTTCTCAGTCTTTCTCTCCATCTGTCCTTCTTTCCGTGGGTTAGTACAATAGACCTCCGGTCGCAGTGCTTGGCTTCTCTGCCACCCACATTCACTACATAAACATAAACATAAGCTATTACCTATAATTCTAAATAATGAAGGACAGACCTTGGAAACGATTTGCTGATTCTCAGGAAACTTGATGTAATTTCGGAATTTTTGGGCAATGAGGCGGGTCACCTTCCTTACTGTTTTAGAAACTGTCCTTTTATAAATCCATGTAGATATCCGATAACTACCCCAAAAGTAATTGGACGGTCAAAATTTGTCTAAAATTAATTAAATTTGAAGCGCAAGTTTGTAGTACTTTTTTTTTTCTTGAGATAAAATTCTCACCAATATTATTCATAAAATATCACACGGAAATCGTAATCACGATTTTCTGTAAATGTTTAAGACCACTTTACAGCAACGCAGTATATTTTACATACTCTAGCTTCTTTGTAGCAGAAAATTTGAATTCTACAACCTAAAATTATCAACACGTATTGTACGTGAAATTCTAAGCACACCTTGAGATTGGGCTTCGCTGTACAGCATTTACAACCTCTTCACCAAGCCTGTGTCTAACACATGATCGCTATTTCCACGAGAGTTCAGTCTCTCTCAAACACCGAAACGCGTTTCAAAATCTTCCATGATGAGAGACTATGCGGCTAAGATAAAGGTCTCCATACTCCGCGGCAACAGATCGCCCATTCCCATTGCAAAAACATACCTCGTTTGAATGCATTGCAAGTATTTAACACGTATAATGTCATCGGTTACACACCTATCGTTAAATAACAGAAACAATACACGGACTTGGCAATGGATTAAACCAGATACTTCATGTGTTCGGTTTTAAGTTTCAACTAACTGGATCGTGAAATAGTGTTAATTGAGTAAAATAGGAATCTGTGTATATTAAATCAAAAACAGTGAGAATATGATACCCAATAATGGGATATCCAATTTGTCCACTTGCGGTTCAAGATTTCCTCTGAGTTGACTGAAGGGTGTAAAATAGTTTTAGACATACGTTACTAATTGAACTCAAAGTGGGCGTCGCTTCCACTAAGAATGTTTCCCAACCCTATCTGTAAAGAAGGCCGTGAAGGAAATTGTACTTGACCTTTTAATTAGAACAGCTTTAGAAAAGTTTTTTGACCCTATTGAAAATAGTGTCACTTTTATCAAATGCAAGAGTTCCATAGAATGCAAATAGTTCGGGATAGCTTTGGAACATATAGTAACAAGAGAAAGCTATTGAACTTCCAACCATTATACTTATTACAAGGTAAAGAAAAGTAGATCTATGAGTAAAATTTCAACTGTCTTTTCTTTAAATCATTTTATATTTTGAAAAATTGTTTTTTTTTTTTTTTTTTTTTTTCATTTGCTGATCAATTAGGGTTTGTATCGAAAACAGTTCGTAATTGAAATAGACTTAATTCTGCTGTTCGTTAAAGACAAATCCAAAGGTAGGCCTACTGTTACTTTCTATGCAAATTCTTATAAAAAATTAATAGGTAAACAAGGTATGGATAGTGATTAATAAATCAATCACAGTGCTTCGCAAAGGCTTCTGAGTCATCTTTACTTTAGAATACTTTAGAATGCGCCGGAGTAATCTAGAAAATGCACGCGCGAGTCTCTTTGCGACCCCATGCTATCTTACCCGCCCCTATTTATATGGAATAATCGTCATTTTTAACTCAACCTTGTTACTGAATTCCTAATAATGATTTAAAATAAAAAATAAAAAAAAAAGTTGATGAGGCGACCGAACCCACGACCTCCGCATTACTAGAACGAAGCTCTAACCAACTGAGCTAATAGGCCACCTACAACTGAGCTAACAGAAGCCGTTGCGAAGCTTTGTGAAATATGTGTCCACAGACAGACAAACCGTGGATATAAGGCGTCTTTCAGAAGCCTAAAACAATTGAACTTTTTTGTTAGTCAATGCCAAGCAATTTTTAAAATTATTTTTTGTGACATGTTTCCTTCACACGTATTTATTTTTCATTTTTTACTTGGCAAATTTCATTAAAGCTAATTTAAATAAAACTTTGGAGAAAATATTGAGATTTTTTTTTTATTTACGGGAAGTTTAATCGAATGTATTTGTTGTTGTTTTTTCAACAATTATTTTTTTTCTAAAGTTCCATTATACAATCAATAGTGTTATTTTTAATTATATTATTTATCACTTTCATTCTTTATTCAATCTAGCCTTTTTAAAACTTTTGATCTTGGATTCATTTTTTGCTTGTGATTTTTATTAATATTTTATTTATTCTGTCGAAACAAAGATTTTGTTTACAGTGGTTTATATAGATTTAATTTGTTGGTTCAGTCTAGAATATAAATATTTACAGAGGCTTAAATATTGGCCAAACATCTTGTATCTGTTACAAATATGTGTGTAATATGTATCTATTCAATTTAGAAAACTGTTGAGTTGCTGCAGTCATCTGGTTTGGGCATACTTAGTTGAAATTGAATAAGAACTACCAAGTAAGTTAGAATGACACCCATCATCTGAAAAGAAAAAAATATTAGCCAAAACGGTAATTCGTAAAAAAATTTTAAATTATATCTTAACTTCAATACTTAAAACAATAACTAATTTAAACAAAAGTTCGTAGTTTAATGTCAGAATCATTTTGCTGATCACTGTTCCTTTATTTTATAAGCTTTGTTAACATTCTAATTAAAATTTTATTACGTTAATATTATTATTATTACATTAAATAATCCTTCTTAACAAAAATTCCGTTCTTATAATTGACAGATGGATTAATAATTCTGAATTAGCATTGGTAAACATTCAGTAAAACTGAATAATTTGGGAGCTATTGTGAGAGCGACAAAAATCGATAGTTATTATTGATGTCCTGTCTATCCGTCCGTGTCTACCCCCCCCCCCCCCCCCCATCCAACAACTCCCGAACGGACGATCAGATTGGAAGATGGACTTCACCATCGTGTTGAGAGGCCCAAACAACGTAGGAATACGGTATTTTCAGTGGCCAAGGCCCTCCCATGTTCCCGATATTTGGCATTGTTTTAATTGAATTTAGTTAAAATGTAGAAACCATTTCATTTCGCTTGTCAGTTATAGCTTGATGAGCAAGGTCTCGGTCTTAGATGGTGAAGGTTGTCGAATTTGTTTTTTGTTTTTCTTTTAATTTTCTTTTCTAAATGTCTACGTGATTTGTTTGTTTGTTTTTTCTTAGTTATCTAACTTTTAATTTATTTTTTCTTCCATTAAAGTACTTCCTTTTTTATTTTTAAATGTTATTATTATTGGTCACCTTTAATGTATGCTTAGCAAAAAATTATATTCACTTGATTACTATATTAATTATATTAACACAATAAAAAAGCTTTAGTATTGTGTAAAGGTGTTCTAGACATTGTGGATTGGCCAATTAAAAAAAAAGGAAAAATATGATGTCTAAAGAATACCTGGTAGAGCTTAATAACTAATTTACGGCTATACGATAAGCTGTACAATAAGCTGCAGATTAAGAGAATTAATCTTGGACCCTTCAAGAATTAATCTTGAAAGCGTACTCTAATGTTTATTAACTGAAAAATCAATGGAATATCTTCCATTACATTATCATATTGAGTGTCGGTTTGAAATTCACAGAAAATCGCTTGATCTTAGTTTTGGACTTTCGTGGAATAAATCAAACTAAAAACTAAATGATAACCAATTATTCAACGGAATTATAATTAACAATTTGTTTAAATCATTTGTAAGACTAAAAGAAAAAACTGGTTTCTGTAGATATGTATGTTTTTTAATTACTACTATTATTGCTTTTTATTTGTTTTTAATTTTATACTGATAATTGAAATTATTATTGCAGACTTATATATTTCTCTTGCATTTGTGTTGTTGAATCTTTTGATGTCTTGTAAAATGAAAAAAGAATGAAACTTTAAAAGCTTTAACCTAATTTAAGGTGTAGGCGTACCTAATAATTCGAAATAATTCGTTTATATTATTATCATGTTTTATTTAAATAATTCATTTGATTCTACATTGATTCCTAAGTTTTTCAAAGGATTTTTTTAAAATAATTTTACATTCACCCGAATCTTTAGATCTACTATTATCCAACCAAAGCTTAAAGCAACTTCAATTTATTTAAAACCCTTTTCATTTTAGATTAACAAAGGAACTTACCGTAGTGAAAGTATTACAGTTTATTGGAAAAAGCCCACATCCATTGAACACTGACGAAGGTAAAGATGCATCAATTGTAGTTAAAAAGCACTAGAGCATAAATAAATAAATAAATAACTATTAGAAAATTGAAAAAAGTTTGAAAACATAAAAATAATCTTTTTTTTTAATTAATTAACCATCAACTTCCACTCTTTTATTCGATATAAACATCATTGATATTACGCATCATCTACTGTGCTATGCTTTGTGCTATCCAAGCGGACGAGGGGGTTATACCGAAACAGAACTGTCCTGGAATGCTAAACATATCTAAAACTATCTAAAAAAATGTCTTTCATTTTTCATTAGCTTTTTATTAGCTTACAAAAAAGAAATTGAAACACTGATGATTGATGATTTTAAATATTATGTACATCGATTTGGTTATTGCAGACATTGTGTTTCGATTTATGTGGGGCTATTTTTTTGGCAATAATGCTAATTTGTGACTTATTCCAGAATAATGTTAAAGTTTATATTCTAAATAATAAGCTAATATAACCATCGATTTGGCATGAAAGATTACTTATATTAATAAATTCAGGAAAATAAAATTCTTAACGTAATCCAATTTCAATTAGAAAATTCTTTGAATGTTCTAAAGTTAGCTAATTGTCGTTAAAAATAAATTAATGTTTCACAATATCTTTACTCTAAATCTTGCTCATTTAGTGAATTTCTGCGTAATTTCTCTCTCTACAAGCAATCGAGTTCATTCTTTGAAAACTCAAGAGGAACTGGATTACATGTACTGGAGAAAAATTTAGATTCACTAGAAACTGGAGAAAAAAATCAACAATCTATAATACGGTAACTATTTTTTTTCTAAACAGAGTTTTAAATCTTCAACTCTGATTATTCTGTTATTCAGTACTGATAGAATATTTTTTTAATTTTTTAAATTTAAATTTGGTCTTTAATGGTTGACTTAGAACAACATACAGCTACAAGTTCAAGTAGATCTTTAGCAATGTATATTAGGAATAAGAAATAAAAATAATTGAAATCAAACATTTTTTAATTTTCCTCTTCTATTAACCAAGCTGATCATTTGACTTTTTTTTTTCCTTCCAAGAATGAATCAGAATTTTTGTTTACAATAAACCTCAGGAATTCAACCTTGATCCTCCAAACCTCATTCAAGCCCCCTTGCCATTTATGTACATAAACAAAATACTAAACTCAATTTCAAAATAAAGTAGATTCTTGTGACATCCAATAATTGTAACCAATACTAGAAATTTATCTCTTACTTCCGATTGAAAACGACTGTTCACAGGGAAGAATGTTTAGATGTCAAAAGCAGTTTTCGGCATTTGTTCTGCAAAATAAATGAGTTATAAGATCAATAGGAGATAATATTTAATATTTCCAATGCTTTGTAAATTACCTGAATTTCCTTTTGCACTGCTTTATCCATTGTATTAACTGAAAAACTCTTCACAGTAAATTGAATTCTATTGATCTATAAGATAAAACGTAAAATAAGCGTAACTAGGAAAGTAAATATTTAAGTAAATATATAAATAAATGCAAACAAAAATAATTTATTTCTTTGCAATTATTGACCGAGTCACGACAGTATTTAATGTAACAGATGTAAAATACCGTATGTTTTGAAATATTATTAAACATAAAAAGGACATTTATTTTAAAAAATGTGCTTTTTCAAATTTATTAGAATAGTAAATAGAAATCTAATTGATCAGAAGATTTTCGAAATAAAGGGTAAACATATACTACATAAAAAAACATTAATTTCTACTAATTATATTAAACATCTTTTTATTCATAAACTTTTAGCATATTTGTTCTAGGTCTTATTCACATACTGATATTTCCCAGTACATTATAGAAATATCAGATTCAAACGAAAGTCTGAAGGACATAGACCTTTAAAAATATATTCTCTCTGAAAAAACTAACGCCGTGGTCTTTTATAACTCAGGCATGTGAGAATACGTATTTGCTTACCTGGTCTTTAATCCTTGACCCAGAATAACATACAGCTACAAGTTCAAGCAGATCTTTAGCAAGGTATATTAGGAATAAGAAATAAAAATAATTGAAATCAAGTACTTTCTCAATAAAATACATCGTTAGCAGAAAGTAGAAATGGCCGGCAATAAGAAATCCACGTTGAATAACAATATATGTCAAAAAGAAGGTAAACACATTATCAGCACAGTATTTGACAATATCCAAGATGATATTAAAGCAGTAGTGATACTTCTTAAGAACATGTAATTCAATTGATGAATTTGTCTCCAACAAAATATTCATTTTATTTTCAAGGTTTCTTAAATAGCACTCCATGAACGAACACAAAATCCAGAAAAAAGAAATAGTTGTCATTTCAGCCAAGTCGAAGATACAACAAATTATATTACTAATAAATCGGATGGTTTTTAATTCCAAAGAATATGTGTAAAGTGAAAATGTTATTAAGCACAAAATAACAGCAATCAGTTGAATAATCACTGCATTTGGTAATTCTATAGCTCCAAAGCTTTCTTCCACTTTATCCAATTTCTTAAATAAACTGGGATATAGCTTAGCCATACATAATAAGAGAAAACCCCCGAACATGATAAGGATGGAATACCCTGAGGATTTGACACAATCAAAAGTCTTAGAAAAAGTATCAGCAGGAATGGCTGTAGAATCAATTGGCAAAACTGCTTCTTTGTATATGGCAGGAAACAGAATTGATGCTAAGAATGTGCCATAAAAGACAATGGATGAGAAGAAACTTAAACTGCAGTAACTGAAAGCAAATTTCTTATTTTTTCGGAATACACCACTCACTGGGAGAAATCCTGTAAATTTCAGAGTGAAAATGGTCAATCTAAGTTTGTTGTAATATGAGTATTTTCTCGCGTTGTCTTTGTCTAACTCGATTGGAGAAACAGTAACAGAATCAGTGTTCTCAAAAGCAGGAATCTTCATTTTACTCGTCATTAATTTCTGTATAAAAACTGAAGTCGAAGCTTTTTAGATGTGTTTAGATAGAAGATAAAATGAAAGTTTTTAATATACGGCTTCGCGAGTAATGAATGAGGTTCTTTTGAAGAATCGATTTAATAGAGTAAACAGATTAATGCAATAATAATTCATCATGTGAAAGAGTTGTTTTTTTATCATTTGTTTATTTTAGGAACCTGAACAGAATTCAATAAGAAATAACGAGATAGAAATTGCATTCAACAGAGTCAGAGGAAATTAATTATCAAATGGACTTTCAGAAATCAATAACAGAAATAATGAGAAGTATATCTAAGCTGAAATTAGACACTATAGAAAGACTTTGAAGATCTCATGACTTACTTGTTATTAATATGTGAATAAAAATTATATAAATAGCATTATAATGTGATATATCAATGTTAATCAAGTAAACATAAAATAAAGTCGAATATTCTCTAAAAAGGAATAATAGTAAACAAATACAATATTTAAAAAGTTTGTATATAAATATTTTTAGAAATCATTTATTTAGATGTACCGTATTTTTTGCAGAAATTGTTTATATGTGTTTGTCTGTATTCATTTTTATCCTTAACCGTTACTTAATCCTTTGCATTTCCTAATTTTGATGTTTACTAATAAATATAACATCAATAATTAGGAAATGCAAAGGAATAAGTAACGGTTAAAATAAATATAATTCTTTTCCGTTGTATCCGTTAAATCAGCTAATTATAATTTAAGTTTGTTATGTTCTTGTTCAATCATTATGTATATTTTTAATTACTTAGCCAGTCAAGCTTTTCAATACTATAGAAATCCATGTTTTTTTATTTAATAATTTATTTCAGTTAAGTTCCAGAAATTGACTCGTTTTCTTTAGATCCCAAAGGCTCTCCCGAGAAAACATCATCATTTCCCGCTGCAGTCGAAGACTTCGTGGACTCTCGCCACTAATAAATATGCAAACTGAAGCTCAATTCCCCTAGACCTATGCTTCCATCGCAGCCATTCCCGTAAACTACCAATGATACAGCGAACCGACAGTATTTTACGCCAGACAGAACGAAGACCCCATCTAATGGCTTATTGATCAGAATAGCCCAATACAACTTATGAGACCCAGCCACACAACTAAAGAATGTCTACTTCGTACTGGCAGGAACAGCTCGCAAATGCTTCGAAAACAACGAGCCCCAGCTAAACACCTGGATGGTTTTTAAAGAGCTCTTTGGCGCAACGTTCATCATCCCGACGACAACGTACAATAGACTGGGCATATATTGGAAACAAGGACCCAACAATCCGATGAAAGATGCCAGGATTACATCGAAGACGTCTTGGAACTTTCCATCGGAACAGCTAAGTCCGAAGGAACGAAGCTACAGCACCTTAAGAAAGGTGTCGCAGAAGACGTCTATATGTCTTCTTAGCTCTAAGGATCGAAACCACGGTGGAATTCATTAAGGAAAGCCACAAGGATCGAAACAAAAGCGAGTCAGGACTTCAATGCTATTCCGAGCCCTTCCAAACGTCACCTGCATTGGGATCGCTTCAAACGCCCCGCTATTGCCATCAGCTGACAACATATGAGCGCTGCAAAATCAAATTGCAGCGTTACAAAAGCAAATCCCATCTCCACTAAAAACCAGTCTCTGACACCAGTTTACCCGCAGTACATCGCTCCGAGGCTACAAAAAGTACCCCACCGACAAATGCACCCACAACCTCTCAGATCACAACACCTTGGAGTTCTCTTGCGAAGGAAAGACAGGAGTTGGCGGTTTTGTGTTGACTACAGACGGCTCACGGTAGTTACAAAGAAGGATCTTTACCCGTTGCCTAGAATTTTCAGGTAATGGGTGTCGTTGTCTTTATTTCCAGCTAATGGGTGTCATTGTAAGTAAATTTTCCGTGGATTAAGGGAGTAATTCATAAAATGAATTCGTAAAAAGACATTTAGTTGGAAATGAAAATAAAGCAGCAGCACCTGATTAGATTTGCCTTTTCTGATTCAATTGTGGGGAGGATTTGGGAGCGACCGTTTCATCCTGCAACGGAATCATCAGCCCAAACCCGCCTCCCTCGATAAAAGAACCAGAAAGGCGCAATCCTATGTGAAGGTCACCGACCAATCTGGCAGTGACCCCCCAAAGGACAAAAGGCAACAAAAGAAATTGATGTGTCGTGAGACATCATCACAAACCTTTACCTACGACTTGTAGGGCAAAAAGGCATTAAATTAAAGAAATAAAAAATTCCAAAGGCTAAATATAAGCAAAATAATAAATTTAACGTGCTGAAAATCAATAGGAAATGAAAATGAACTGATGATTCCGTTGCAGGATGAAACGGCCGTTCCCAAATCCTCCCCATAATTGAATCAGAAAAGGCAATTCTATTCAGATGCTGCTGCTTTATTTTCATTTCCTACTGATTTTCACAGCATGTTAAATTTATTATTTTGCTGACGTTTAGTTATTTATTTGTTTTTCTTATGGAGCAGTTCCAAGAAGCGGATGGAACATTTCATTTGTTTCGACAATACATACATCACAATCATCTTAGCCAATAGAAGAGTGTTTTTATACCTCTAATGGAAGGTTGTGCTGGATAAAATTGTTCATATAGAAATATGCTAGGCCTAGGGAGAATTACAACGGTGTGTGTCAACCGGACGGGCGCCATTTTGGTTTCAACACAATAATTTTAAATGGGAATGCGATACTTCATATTAGATTACAATTTCACGAGAAATGCAAATGTGAAATTTTTTTCAACCTATCTTTATCGTTAAAAAGTTATATTGGAATGAATTTAACCAATTTCTTTCCAGATGTCAGAAAAGAACGTTGGAATGCTTCTAACGAGTGAGGAAAGAACCCAGATAATCTTGATGTCTGGAGAGAGAAATTCATGTGACATTATTAGAAAATTTGAAAACCCAAACTTAAATGCATAATACACCTACTCATATAAAAAAACAAATGATGTCCATTTTAAGTCGCATTTGTATTATGCATTTTGTGATGATTTAATCCTGTTTATGCTTTTTATGTCTTGTGGAGTTTCAGCTCGTCCCCGAACGGAGGGTCACACCCGATGGCCATTCTCCTTAATTGCTTCCACGAGCATTCCACATTTGAACCATTGAGGTTTTACGACAGCAATTCTTCAAAGATTTCGTCAATGGCGATTGGTTGTCAATGACCATCATGGGCGGTGTTTCTCTGTTCGTCGCAGGTTAACGTTTAAATTCCGGAGAGATTTTATGTATTTTATATTTTTACTTCACTCGAAAATGACAGACGGATAGCTGTCTAAATTAATAGTGTACATATCTATATTAAATCTTGTTATATATTTACGTATGTGTGAGTTAAAGACTTTATTTATTTATTCATATTTCTATACATTTAATATCTTTTACTATATCATGAATATTTCATGTTTGTACGTGTTGTATTGTAAGCATTTTCTGAAATGTATCGTAACGAATTCAATTGAGGAAGAAGAAAAAGATTTCTTGTCCTCAGTTATTCAACTTTTGAAGATTATAGATAGGGATCGTGTAACAGTTATAAAATCAACGTTTTGAAAGCTTTAAAGAGCATGAAATAAATTTAAAACAACTAATTTTTCAAATTTATTAGAATAGTGAATAAAACTCTACTTAAGCTGAAGAATCTAGTGGAAATAAACAGTAAAAATTATATAATATTTGTATTAGTTAAAAAAATATTCGTAGCAAAGGAGTTATTGATATATTAATTCCCACTGCTTTTATATTTTCAACATACTTTGATTTATAAATTTCGCCTTTTTTTCTAGCTATATTTCACATTTTAACAGTACAAAAATGTCAGTTTGAGAAGACAATAAGTAGAGCAGAAATATTTAATAACATGTTCTATTTTTGTCTTACAAAAATAGAAACTATCGTTTTCCTATGTTTTTTTCTCCCTCAGTATGTATCTTTCTAGAACTCTGTACGTGTATGCTTACCTGCTCTTTGATCGTTGACCCAGAATAATATACAGCTACAAGTTCAAGCAGATCTTTACATATAAATATTATCAATAACAGATAAAAGTAATTAAAAAAATTTTTTTCATTGAAAAACTTCGTTAGTAGCAAGTAGAAATCACCAGCAATAAGAAATCCACGTTGAATAACAATATATGTCAAAAAGCACGTTAACATAGTTTATCAGCAGAGTATTTGACAACATCGAAGATGATATTAAAGCAGTGGTGATACGTCTTAAGAATATGTACTTCAATTGATGAATTTTTCTCCAACAAAATATTTCTTAAATAGCACTCCATGAACGAACAGAAAATCCAGAAAAAAGAAATGGTTTGTCATTTTAGCCAAGTCGAAGATAAAATAAATCATGTTTTTGATAAATCTTATATTTATTGCTTTTAACAGCATTTGTAAAGTGTAGAATTTATGACACATAAGAAAACAATAATCAGTTGAATCACCACTGCACTTGATAATTCAATCACTCCAAAGCTCTCTTCCACTTTATTCAATTGGGATATTGTTACAATAAATAAACTGCGATATTGATGAGCCATATACTGTATAATAAGAGAAAACCACCGAACATGATAAACATAGAATATCACATGTTTGATGTAATCGACTCCCTATGAAAATGTATCAGCAGGCATAGCTTTAGATTCTGTTCGAAAACTACCTTCTATATTCATGGCAGAAAACAAGATAGATGCTGATAATGCGCCACAAAAGACAATGGATGAAAAGAAACTTAAACTGCAGTAACTAAAAGCAAATTTCTTATTTTTTCGGAATACACCACTCATTGGGAGGAATCCTGTAAATTTCAGAGTGAAAATGGTCAATCTGAGTTTCTTGTAAAATGAGTATTTTCTAGCGTTGTCTTTATCCAATTCGATTGGACAAATAGAAGCAGAATTTGTGATCTCAAAACCAAGAATCATCATTTTCATGTTGTTGTTTTTCTTAATTTTCATGGTGATTGTTTTCAATTTTTAAAATTTTCAGTCGCAGTTGAATGAAGATAAAATCGAGTCTACTGCTTTGTGACTAATGAATGAAGTGGTGTTGAAGAATCCATGTAATGAAGTGGATTTCAAATAGGTTAAACCAATAATTCATCAGATAGAAAGCACATTTTTTTTTGTCATTTATTTAGTTTATGAACCTTAATAGAGTTCAATAAGAGATATCGAGATCGTAAGAAATTGAATTCAATACGATCATGGAAACTAATTATCAAATGGACTTTTTAAAAAATGAAAATAGAAACAATTATTTCCGTTTCTAAACTGCAACCAGCACGACAGAAAGATCTTTATATGTCTTGTAAGACTTATTTGTAATTAATAAGTAAATAAGAAAATATATAAATATCATTCATAATATGTTATGTCTATATTAATAAAAGCATAAATTAAATAAAGTCGAATTGTATTCCAATTGAAAAAAAAATATTCTTTGAAAAGGAATAATGTCCATCAACTAGTGGAAACTTCAGGTAGGTTTTGATGTCCTTATAGAAAATATCATATTATAATCTTCAATAAATCCAAGAAGTTTAAAAACTTAGAAGAAATTTTGTAAAAAAAATTAGCTATTTTACTATCTAAACATTGTCAACTAATTCCAACTCAATTATGTGATTATTTTCATCTCTAAGACTTTGTCCATTAAGAAAGATTTTGATCAATATAAGTAATCTATTCGTAGTGACACTGGAAAGATCTATGTGTAATTGCGAAGAATTGGAAATTAAATATAACAACAGCTGAATTACAAAAGACAGCCATCATTGGCACTGCGAACATTTTACGTCAATACCTTAGCAACACTTAGGCCCCTGGTTGAGGCCCGTCTTGCCTAAGAAAATGCCAGTGATTAAACGTGATTTTTTGTGTTTGTTTGGGTGAACGTTTACACTGTGTAACTATTTTTTAAAAGAGTAAATTTGTTATATATATATATATATATATATATATATATATATATATATATATATACCTTCACTTCTAAAGCGATCGATTTATCTAATGTCTGGTGTCTTATGCCTTGATGAAAATACTTCTGGCATCAAATTACAAACAGAATCTTTGGTTTTTGTATGAATAGAACTCCAGATATCAGTGTCCCTAGTGATGTTTTGATGTCATCATTGCTTTTATGAATTGAGTAACGACAAAATACTTCTGGTCTCGAAGAGACTTCTTTATCCTTCTGTTGAAGTAGAATGTTGAAAGTAGAAATGTGTAATATTCTCTTACTTTCATTGATGATTGCTCCAGGAGGTTATTTGCACATTTGTTGAGGTCCAAGGATAAAGTTGCAATATATATTGTTTTCGACTTTGCGGAAACTCAAACAGGAAAGAAAGAGAAAAGCCTGTTAACCGATTAAGGCAAAGAATATGTGACTTTTCAAGTCACACTTTAACATCAAGGAATGCTAAAGAGTGAAGGTATAATATAGAAGAATGCTTCATTCTATAATTCACAAATGAATGGAATTGCGGGACCCCTGAACAGATTACTATTTGATATCAGAAGACTATTTTGATCGATGCTGAATTATTCCTCAAAAATTGGACAAACGCTGTTGAAAATGCAAATTAGTTTTTTTAAAAATAGATATTAGATAGTAGCATTGGAAATGAAGTTCCGATTAAAAGATAGTTGATTATATTCTAGTTTTAAGTATTTGAAATTGTTAGAAGGTGATCACCCTACTTGTTTTTTCACAGAAATAAGTCTCAAGGCCGATATTCAGTCCTGACTAGAATTGAGTACATAACTGTTTAACTGAATATTCCTATTTTGATTATATTTTTATTTTATACATTGGTTTCGAATTTATAGAAATAAGGTTATTTAAGATGTATTTGAATATATATTTTAAAGTAAACATTTATTTCCTTTTTTCAGGATCATCGCAATTACAAGGGAAATTTTTTAAGCAATTAAAATATTTCAAGGAATGACTGGGTTCTGGCCACCACACACAGTTCTAATAAAATACAT
>JAFIDM010000002.1:19054971-19067935 GCA_023159025.1 Thereuonema tuberculata
TACCCTAGTGGTGCCCGCTGTAAGTAAACATTTAATTATGAGGCATATGGCGCTTTTTTTTTTCTCCCTCCCCTCATTCTTATCCTACCTGCGGTGAGTCTTTAATAATTAAATTATGACATTAAAGCTTATTCCTCTATTTAAAATCCATATTCTATTATATTTTTATAAGATAAGTCTTGGTTATAGCTATTTTTAGTTCTAATCATAGCCGATTCATAGAATTCTCTTAGGTACCTTTCTTTCCTTTGTCCTAGGACCATCACATTATTAAGATCGAGGAGATGGCCCGTTATTTCGCAGTGATTGGCGGTCCCATAAGCTTTATTGTTTGTATTAACAGCAGTTCTATGTTCATTTAGCCGTGTTTTCAGTTCACGTTTAGAATTTCCTATGTACAGGCATTTTTTAGTATTTAATTTATCAGTTTTACATTTTATTCCATAAATAGTTCCTTTTTTCTTTTCATTTATTTTATTTATAGATTCCTGATTGGATGTATTAACTTTTTTCCGTTTAAGGAATGCGCCTATGGTGTTTTTAGGTTTGCACGCAATGCCTATGTTGACCGAGGCTAGGATGGGATTTATTCTCCTCATTAAGTTTTTATCATACGTCATTGATACATAATTTTTTGGTTTATTATTTCTCGATGCCAATATTTCTAATTCCGATGCATTCTTATTGTCTTTGTTTACTTTTAACATCCTACTAAACTTATTAATTTGTTTCTCTAACCAGTTTTGTGGGAAACTATTTTCCATAAAATTTTTTTAATGAAATTTAATTCTTCCAATAGATAATGATTTTAAGGTGTCTATATAGTAGGCTCTATTAATATATATAGAAAGACACGTAAAATAATTGTAATAAAGTAAAATCATTTATTTGAAAACTAATTATTATCTGAAAAATTCCTTCAAATTTCATACATTTCTATTAAAAAGTTTGTTGCATTACATTCTAACAATTAAATAGACAAATATGTTTTTAACGTCAATTTTGAATAATTTTTATTTCAGTGATTGAACTCAGCCTTGCTTTGTTTATTTAATTCCATTAGGTCAACAAAATTCAATCTACTCTAAAGAACTTTCCAGCAAAGAAATTTTCGAACACGGATCAAAAAGCAATAAAAAAAGAAATTCAGGTATTTTATTACTAAATTTCTAATTAATAAATATATGAAATTAAATTAATCTTTTCCATAACTAAGCAAAAACGGATAAAAGTCAAAGCAGTAATCTAAAATAATAATTATTTAAATAATAACAGAATTAGAACAACTACGAATTGATATTTAATGAGAAGGTTGCCATTCGGGCACAGCCAAGTTTTCAAAACAATCGCTGCCATATGGTCGATACGTCTGACCCTGGATTCAAATCTCAGAGAGGGTTTGGATGTTTCTTTTGTTTTAAAAATAAATAGATCTTGTATAAATACGTCTAAAACAATGCCGTCAGGGTAGTGGTGTGTAACAACTACGAAAAAAATTCTAATATGAAGATTGAAGTAAAGAGTGTAAAAAGTCTAAAAAAAGAAGCTTAATTGCTTCTTTTTTTATTGATTGTAATTTGTTGCATTTTCCAATCCGACTAATTGGACGTAATCTTATATATTTACATTTTTGCGAATTTGAATTTCCAGAATACCGTTAAAAATTTTGTTTTTGCTTTGTTTTTTATAGTTCATAATAGTTGATAGACAACTGTTGATAGAACAGATTTTTCATCTAATAATTAGTTTTTCTTTTACAAATTCTACTTAATTACTGGTGTAATATTTTTTTTTCACTTTTTAGAAATGCTAGTTTCGTTTTTCATATCGATTAAGAATTAATCGAAGATTTTATTTACTTTGCTGAGAATAAGAGAAGAAAATTACTCAGATTAAACAAAAGACAAATGTTAGAAAATTCTCTCTTAAAATAAAATTCCACAATTTTTAACACAACGGCAGACTTTGTTGTACATTATTTTAATAGAATTATTTTACAATATTAATGTATGATACTAGCATTGTAGAGCATTATTGCGTTAAAATTTCATATTGCATTAAAAATGGCAGTTAATATAAGACTTTTAATAATTTTAATTTTATTTTAAGTTTTTAATTATCCATTGATCACATCTTTCATTTACTTTCTCATTCCCTAGGAAATCCAATTCCCTAGGAAAGATGACAAATTGCTGATCTTTTAGCTATTTTGTATTTCAAACAAAAATTTATATCTATCTTGCTTGTCACTATGTTTCCAATAAGCCAGAGCTACTACAAAAACGAATTTCGAAAAAGTTCACTTCCTTCGCTTATTTTTCCTTCTTCACTTTTCCTAAAAATATACTCATTTACAAAAAAAGCCCTCATGTAACAATTTTTCCCAGCAACCTATTTTTAAAAAAATGTTATTTCTTGTTTGAATAGATATACTTTAATTTTTACTTGACTTATTGTGTCCAATTCTTTTTGTAGTATTTCTTGTCGACTGTTAACGCATCTTTGCCTTCCTCTGGCTTTGATGAATGTGGACTGTTTCAAATAAACTTAAGTACTTTAACTACAGTAAGTTTTTTCTTTGTTCTTTACTAGGACTTGAGACTTAAATTACATTAACACGATACAAGGGCAGATTTATATTCCAGATTTATACAATTAAGCTCATTTTTACTTTTCTAAACTTAATTTTTAATAAAGAGTTTCATAAATACTTTTCTTCCTTTTTTTCCAGGTGATAGGAGTCATTGTGACTTACCTGATAGTTCTTATTCAATTTCAACTAAGTATGTCCCAAGAATGCAATTGCAGCAACTTAACGAAGAGTTAAATCTCAGAATAACATGAAAATTGTGAATTTGTTTGCAAATAAATTAAATCTCAATCATCTTGCTGTGTATTTTCGTCCAATCTTGCTTTTTATTTATTGTTTCTATAATTTTGCAAAAAATGTGAAAGGTTTCTAATATTTTGAAGAAAGAGAAATAAAAGTTAAGAATAAAGAATAAAGATTCAGATACTGTGAATGAAATAACGGTTTTAAGGATAGTCGTCTGAAATCCTAGCGTCAACGGAGCGAAGAGACGCGGAAACTTTCACACGGGTTCCTTTGTTATACTAGCAAAAATATCGGTGCTTCTCGCAAATTACAAAAAAGGAGTTGTCCTGATGTGGATGACGAAGAAATTGTAATTATGTGATCACTGTGAAACTTTTCCAATTGGTAAAAAAGGCACTTGGTATTTACAAATTATGTTATAAACCTGCTACGTCGCTTCGTTCGGAAGCCTTGCACACATAATGTAAAAGACATTGCTTTATTTCTTCAAAAACAGCAAATTACATCAAGTAAACTAAAATAGAAACTTGGAATTAGAAACACTTATGTCAAATTTCATGCTTGCAACTCAAGAGTTTTCGGGGATAACCATACCCTGCAGGAAAGTCCCCACCCCTACCCCACCCCTGTTTATACCCCTAAGATCCGAATATTGGAAATTCGTCGAATACATGTACGAATTTTAGATTTTGACAAAGAACACTAATGTGAAATTTCGTATTTGCAACTCAAGTGGTTTCAAAGATACGCATACTCTTGATGAATGTTTGCTCTCCTATTTACACCCTTTAAGATCCGAATATCGAAAATTCGTCGAATATATATATTTTAGATTTTGACAAGGAACACTCACGTGAAATTTCCTGTTTGCAAATCAAGCGGTTTCGGAGATACGCATACCCTTGAAGAAAACTTACCCAATCCCCCATTTACACCCCTTCGAATCCGAATATCGAATTTTCGCCAAAAACGTAAATTTTAGATTTTGACAAATAATACTCATATCAAATTTCGTGTTTCAACTAAAGAGGTTTCAGAGATATGCGTGCCGTTCAAGAATGTTTGACTCAACTTTCGGCTGGAAGCTCCTTCAGTCGGCAAACATCGGTTTTAGTCAAACATGTATTGTAATGATTATAGTATTTAATTTATCTTTTTACTCAGAAAGTTCCTTCTAATTCATCTAATTAATTTGCTTTCGTAATCCCAAAGCTTAAACATAGAGTCTGGGTTACAGTGATTAAACATTGTAAAAATAAATAATACGGAATCTCCTATCATTAAATGTTAAAATCCTTTTTACTTGAGATCGATTGAAGAGATTGTAATAGGGAAGAAATCTATAATTACCATTGGCCAATAAATCTATAATTATGAAAGTGAATGAAATGGCGATCAATATAAAAAAACAGAATTCTTTGAAGAATGGGAAAATAAAAAGCAGAACTTCGCTATCAATATATAGATTTTTTTTTAAATCTTCAACATGCGTGTTTCACAGCCAACGAAAATCCGAACGAAACACGTTCGGTCAATGAAAATATCAAAACCTGAAATCACTCTGCCGCTTCATAAAAAAAAACCCACTCCAAAATGCAGCTTTAGGTGCAAGTTAGATTCACAATCAGAAACGGTATAATATTTACTATCGTTGGGCATGAAAACTTGAACAAACTTATCAAAATCGTACTAGTCGATCGATCTATAGTCGAAATCGATCATCTCAAAATTAAACATGGCCATTTTCAATTTTCGTTCCACTTCAAGTGAATGACTTGAGTTTTTACAAACTTACTATAACTGTAGCAAAATTATGTTTGGATATGAAACAATCTGTTACTTAAAAGCTTTTATTTTAATGCATTAGAATTTGGCAGAGAATATTGTTAGTTTTGAAAATTGGATATTTATTGTCGTCTATATGTGTCGCAAAGGATTCTAGGTGAGGAAAAAGCTCTTTCAAGTGTCATATCCTGTCACTTCGTTGAGCGTTTATTCGATTTGGACGCTGGAAATATTACGGGAGAGAAATTCATTGTTCTGTAAAATACCTGCAAAAGATTATTTTTCATAGGTCGAGCATTTTTGTTCCTGTGAAGCACGTCATAGACATTTATTTCATTCTTTTATTTTTATTAATTTACTTATTTTTCATTTTATTATTGTTTTTTATCTTTATTAATTTATTTATTTTTACCAATTATTTAATTTATTATTTTTTGTTCTTAATTTTTTATTTATTATTTTATTATTTATTATTTTTTTTTTGTTATTTTTATGAATTAATTTATTTTGATTTTCATCAGTTTTTTTATTTTTATATTTTTTTTATTAATTAATTTATTTATTATTTTTGGTAAAATATTTCTTTATTATTTTTTTAATTCATTATATTTTTATTTAACTTATTTATAATTTTAAGTATTTTATTTCTTTGTTATTTTTAATAATTCATTTAGTTTTTAATAATTCATGTATGGATCACTGCTTTTCAGACATAAAAAATACCGGAACAATGGCTACAATAACCAAATGGGACATATCCGACCACTATGGTATAATATTTGAAATAAATAAATTAAATGACTACGTTAATGATAGAATTATAAATAAAAGTATGAAATATAATTATCCTATGGATGATCCTATGGCAAAATTTTTCTTCAGTAAAAAAATATGCGAGTTGACTATTCAAATTAAAAATAATTACAATGAAGATACAAATAAAATTATAAATAAATTATATAGAATTATTAAAAAAGCTAAAAGAAGAGAATGTAAATATAAAAAAAATTCAGTCAACAAGTCTATAAATATACAAAATATAAACTATAAACATACATGGATGGATAACGAAATAATGAAACATATACATGAAAAAAATAAATTATTCAAAGCATATAAAAAAATAGGAAAAATGAAATTGTAGAAAGAAAATATAAAAAAAAGAAACATCTCTTTTGTTGTCTATTGATATCCCTTACTTTGGTCTCGTTTTTCCCGACACTTTTTGGCTTCACTTCCATTGTAACATTGTGGCATTGTTTTACAAGCCTACTCTCTTGCTTATCAGAACTCTGGTTCCGTCTGTATTCTATCAAAATATTGCTTATTATAAGTTCCGCATTTAAACGCGCTTGTTTCTGCAATGTTACTAGGCTTTGGGCACATGACCTGTAACTCTTTGGAAGACCAGAAAGAAGGATCCAGCAAAGCTCAGTGTCGTCTATCTTTCCGCCTCTCATTTCGATTTCACTTATAACCATTTTCACCTGAACTATTTTGGTCGGAATGTCATCTTCATCAGACATTTTACTATTGATATATAATTTCCTCTTCAGATCAGTTATTCTTAGGTGATCTGTTGTATTAAATTTTTCTTCCAGTTAGAGTAGCAACTTTTAGGGTCATTAACTTCGGAAATCATACAACGGAACCTTTCATCAATTGAACTAATTATTGTTTCAACTGCCCTTTCTACTTTCATAAGAACCTTACGCCGCTTTTCAATATCTTCGATTTCCAATGGTTCTGCTAGAGCACTGTTTGCTAAGCTCCTCAAACCTTCCTTTTGAAGGACAAGTTCTTATGGATGCCTTCCACTTGAGGTAATTTTCCCCACTGAACGTCAACATATTACTATTCATGTTGATTAGTAATGTATATGTAAGCCCGAGAATATTCGCTCTAAATATCAGCAGTATTTAAAATAATCATATCTGAATCGCCTTTGTGGCGCAGTGAAAGCGGTGTCGGGGGCTAATGCATAACCAATTGTAAAAAAAATACAATAATAATATTGATATAGATTTGCAGAGTAATTACTTAAATTCACTATCGTATACCAAATAACTACACAACTCGGAAATCTTTTTATAGATTTAATTAACAACTATTGGTATAATCAACTTGATAATTTCAAGCTTACAACTATTTCAAATCTTCATAAATATAAAAGTCAAAGTCTTTAAGTTAATGTCCTTTCCTTGACTTTATCACCAATCCTCGATGATCAGCAAATTACTTCTATCAGATTATCTTGCGGCAAACATAAAAATATATATAGTTCACTACCCGATGACTTCTATTAGATTTAATCTTAAAAGTTCTGCAAACATAACGTCAGTATTTCACTGAAAACTCATGAATCATTGGTCTTCTCCAATTTAGACACAAATAATTATTTCTCCTAATAATCTTCCTATTTCATATTACACTCTGCCTTTAAGACCCTAATTATTATCTCGTTTCTACTTCTAACATTAAGTAAACGAATTGCTTAAGGAAAACTTTATTTACAAGTGTTCGTTGAATTCTCTCGTAGAACAGCTTCGGTATATCCTGAGTATATACCGATTCCCTTATTTCGCTCTTGTATCTCCGTTTCCTTTCAAAGTATCTTTGTTGAATATAGATAACTTGCCGCTGAATTCACCTCTTATTTCCTAAGTATGATGAACTTCGATAATTTATCTCCGGGCACTAACTTTCAAATGTTGCCGTCGCTAGATCGTGATCACCCGGTGATTCGTAACGGATCTCATAAATATATCACTTATAACGAGCGTCGTTTTCCTTCTTCAGAACTTTGCAATGGGCTTTTTACATTAATCTTTCGCCCATCTATGCGTCGGTCTTGCTATAAACTATTGCTGCCTGAGATGAAGAGGTCTTCGTCTCCGTTGTGTCCGATTCTTTGATCTAAACTGCTTCCTTATTTTCTATCCTGGCAATTTTATGATCGGTTCTGCATCTTCGGCTCGTATTCTGGCGAGTCTTCAAACGGCACAGCTACATGACTAAAAATATTAAAAAAACGAAAATCATGATGATGAAAAATAAAAATATTAATAAAAAAACCATACCATATGTTACATAATATAACATGTAAAAATATTGACAATATATGTCTAATAAATAATTACCAATGCAATTGTGAAAAAATTGAATACATAACTCAACAAAAATATTTGGGAATATTTATTGACGAGAAATTTTCATGGAATGAACATTACCAATATGTCGTAAAAAAATTAAATACGTTAACATATCTATTCCACAATTTGAAAGAAATAATTCCTTTTAGACAAAAGTTAATTGTTTTTAAATCTTATATAGATTCAATTTTAAACTATGGCCTAAATTGCTGGATTTTAATAAATAAGAAGCAAACTGAAAATATAAACAGAATATTATTCAAAATATTAGACAAAGTTTTTATTAATTTCAAAACCAAAAGAATAGATGAAAAAAATAGTATTAGGAAAAGATTTAAAATACTAACAATAGAAGAAAAATTTATTTATAATGTAATAATAAAAAATTTCTTTGATATAAAAAATGAAAGAAATAGAAGTAAGGAAGAAAAAAAAAAACGAGAAATAATTGGCTGTACTCCTTAAATAACTATGAGATTGAAAACAATTATGGATATCGTTTAAAAAGCCATATTATTTACAAATTATTTAAACAAATTAAGTGGGAAAATTATGAATCTCAAAAAATTAAGGAAATAAAATAAAAATTAATTTCCGAGGTTATTGAAAATAAGATAAAATTATAATAGTTATTAGTTAAACAATTATTTAATTTAAATAGTTGGTAATATAGTAATATTATATTAACATTTTACTACTATAAGTACTTAATTTATTTTAAAAACGAGAGTCAATAAATAGCTTTTAGTACTAATTATTGATAATATTTCTAGTTTTGATTCTAGTGTTAAGTTTATCATATCACTAATCAAATGTTTATTTTTTATTAATATACTTTTTTATACTTATTCTTTCTCTCTTATACTTAATAACTTAATTATCCTATATGAATCTTATTAAACTACTTATATTAATTATCAGATCTATACTATAGATGTGCATTTCTTTTTAAGCACACCTAATAGGACTGAGAAACATTTAAAAAAAAATATTTATTTATTTATTTATTTATTTAATTAATTTTGTGGTTCGTGTGGACAAAGTGGAGATTTCTTTTTTTTGTTTTGTTTTATTTTTATTTTTGGTTGAACGAGTGAATTTTCTAAATTATATCAAATCTCTACATTTTAAGCTTCGAATTATACTAAAAATTGTTTCTTATTTATTTTTTTTAATATTTATTGCTGCGGTAATTTTCGGTTTAAATTCTTATTCACTCGTTAGTGTAGGGAAATTAGACAAAAAAGTGGCCGAACCCGGACATTTGAAATATCAAGCTGAAAATTGGTAGAAATGTTGAGAATAGTGTTCTGATTGATATCCCAAAATTCCCAAAAAATCCATCTTGGGGAAAATCCGCCATTTTGAAAAAACCGCCCCCATCGTGGATTTGTCAAGTTTTAAGCATAGCGACTGAACCGAGTTAAGTAATTTGGTGCAAAAACGAATCTGATTGTATTCGTTTTTGCACCAAATTACTTAATTTAGGCTGCGCTCTCATCCAAAACACTAAAATTAATAATTATAGACCAATTTTGGTGCTTAAGAAAAAATAATATTTATTTAAATGCGACAAACGAAAATTGGTCTAAATTTATAATAAATATTATCGTAACATACAAAAAAATGAATCAAAGAAGACTTCATAACACAAGGCGTGAAGTACAGGCAAAAGCAGCAATACAAATACCTTATGAAGGGTAAAAGTTAGGTAGCTTATTTCGTGTAGTCACTGGAGCTCGACTGGCTGTTCACTCACTGGCGAAAATCTTTCACTCACTGGTAACGCATGATCTGAAAAATTGCAACCTATATTAGCGTAAATAATAACAGATTTAATAACAGTAAAAAGTAGTCTTTAAATTTTGCAGTTATTTACCGTTACTATGACAACACGTCGGCCAAAGGTTCAACGTCATCATCGCTATCCGAGTCATCGTAGTCCATACAATGTGTGCAGCCATGTCCTGCGCAGTAGCCGCACATGCTTGTGCAAAGAAAACCGTGTCTTCTTCACCCGCGTCTCTTCTCGCAACCACAGTTACAGTTGCAGGATATGATGTTCGGTATCCGCTCCGGTGCTGGTTCTTCTTTAGTTGGAATGGGTGTCAGCTGACTTGCATGATTCATCCATCCCCACTCTGCTTCCGGCACGCGATTCCCAAGCCAAACCTAGAATTATTAGTTGACGACCGACACTGTCTCCCTTAAACAAGTTTGAACTTCTTGAAAGATCCCTTTGTGCCTTTTCAGAACGGAGCAGAAGTGGTATTACATCCACTGATTTTCCACGTACTTCACATACTGGAGACAGATGTGGCTTGAATTCCCTGGACGCGCCCACACAACCCGGTGCAGGAGGAACTGTAAACTCTGCGTTCACTGGAAAGTTTGTCTTGGACGGCGCTATCTCTTCTAAAACGTTGATCAATCCAGACATAGTGCGTTTCCGCATCAACATCCCGTCAAACACCGCTGGAGGCCTTGCTGCAAGTTCATATGTCAGGTACTTCTCGAGGTCAACATCGTCACGCACAACACAACAATTGGTGAAAAACTTGGTTAGGGTTGATTTCGACGACAGTGTCTTTGATCTTGGCCGTTTTAGATGCAATGGCAAAAGTCGTGACTTTGTTGTTTCGTTTTAAGTGGACTTTACTGAATCGTTGACCTGTGATTGATTTCCTTGCTTGCAAACCACGGGAAAGAGCCTCATCACAGTTAACTGTATCGTCGGCTACTATACCGGTAGACAAGAACATTAGAAGGTTCGTTGAGTCGTTAAAAGGATGGTGGGACTGGAGCCAGTCTACCATCTTGCGAACGTCTGCCTTATCTCTCACTTGCGAAGACTCTCTTAGCTCCACATGTTGGTCGGAGGTTTCGGCGAAGACTCCACAAAATCTTTCAGTGGCGTCGATTACATGTGCAGATGAAGGCATTGCACAAACCCATCGAGCAATGACGTTATCCGTCAATCCACGTCCATGTGTGAGCCCACCCGCCGTCTTCATGTTTCTCATCAACACTTGCTCTATAGTCATATCGGTCCGTATGCCTGACCAGAACTTTGCAGATCTCCTGACAGTGAAGCAGTCTTCCTTAACAAATTGCCGGAACTCCAAGGGAGTCATAACATCCTCGAGCTGAGATGTCCCGCAGAGTGGAAATACGAAATCATTCTTTGGACACACAGCAAGTGAAGAACCCAAACTCCAGAACGTTCAGCTCTGACAAACAGACGCATGATGCCAACCATCTTAAAAGAATCGCACCCACAGCTTCGCAGTGAGCCGTCCAGATGAAAAGAGGGCTTTCAGCTTTGCTTCGAACAACTCTGCTGGCTGGACGATGTACTCTGACGACAAAACGTCATCCACCGAAGTCGTTCCAGAGTGTGGTCTGAGTGTGTTCGTTTCAAGCGATCGCTGAGAAGAGAGTCTGCGTCTTGTATATCCTGAATATCGCCAATGACAGCTGCATCAGAAGATGTGCGCGGACAGCTAGAGCGTAGGCATGGCCGTTTACCATCTCGGTCACTGTGTTCTTTGCGTACACAGTCTCCCACAATTCTTCCAAGCATGATAGCCAAACACTGTGCCAGTTGAGCCATGCGCAAACTCGGCTAATTTAAAACTTGCTCATTGGCGCATCTTTTTTTTGTTTTGTTTTAAAACTGCAGTTAAGAGGGTTTTTATCAACAACGACAGCTTTTTAAACAGGCTGTTCAATGTTTAATTTGTTTCATTCTAGGTTCCAGTTTGGATGGGGAATCGCCTACCGGAAGCAGAGTGGGGATGGATGGCTCATGCAGTTCAGCTGACACCCATTCCAACTATAGAAGAACCAGTACCGGAGCGGGTACTGAATATCATATTTGGCAACTGTAACTGTGGTTGCGAGAAGAGATGCAGGTGCAGAAGAAACGGTTTTCCTTGCGCATATATGTGCGGCTACTGCCCAGGACATGGCTGCACAAAACGTATGCTCTAACTCAGATAGCGATGACGACGTTGAACCTTTGGCAGACATGTTGTCGTAGAAACATTAAATACCTGCAAAATTTAAAGAACACTGTTTTACTTGTCTTAAATTGACGCTAATATAGGTTATATTTCTTCAGATCTTGCATTACCGTCAAAGATTTTGGCCAGGCAGATTAGTGAACAGGCAGTCGAGCTCCAGTGATAACACGAAACAAGCTACCTAACTTTTACCCTTAATAATGTATTTCTATTGCTGCTTATGCCTATAATTCACGCCTTGTGTTATGAAGTCTTCTTTGATTATTTTTTTTATGTTATAATAACATTTATTATAATTTTAGATCAATTTTCGTTTGTCGCATTTTCATAATTATTATTATTTCTCAAGAACCACAATTGGTCTATAATTATTAATTTTTAGTGTTTCGGAAGGTAATGCAGCCTGAATTACGTAATTTGACGCAAAAACGAATACATTCAGACGCTCGGTTCAGTCGCTAAGCTTCAAACTCGAAATATCCACGATGGGGGCGGTTTTTTTAAAATGGCGGATTTGTCCCAAGATGGATTTTCTGGGAATTTTGGGATATCAATCAGAACACTATTCTCAACATTTCTACCAATTTTCAGCTTGATATTTCAAATGTCAGGGTCAATGTCTAATTTCCCTGGACTACGTACAGATTATCAATCTTCAATATTCACTTTGAAGAAGTTTCTCACGAAAACTAAAGTAGAAGCAGTCAGAAAGAAGTACAGATATTTTGTTCCTACTTAATATAACTTTGAGTTAAGATTTACTGTAATCACCCAGATTAGAACTGGTAGATAAAGATCAAAAATGGATGTAAAGTGTTTCAAAAGCTTCATTTTATTATTTTTACTTTTTTATTGTTGCTTATGGACTTATTTATTTCTGATACAGCATTTCTTATCTTCAATCAACGCATCTTTATCTTCAGACCTCAGTGGTTGTTGATTATTTTCAATCAGCGCACTTTCACAACAGTAAGATTGTTGTTGTTTTTTTAATTACAAATTAAAATGGAAAGTGTTTGAGGTAATCTTGTTAATATAACTTTACTTATAAACAGAGCTAAGCTTTAATAACAAACTGACACATGGATAAAAAAATACTCAGATTTACTTAATCCAGAGTAGTGATGGGTAGATGAACGCTTTCGTTCAGGAACGCTTTCGGTCAG
>JAFIDM010000002.1:19092935-19118720 GCA_023159025.1 Thereuonema tuberculata
GACGAAATATTGCCGTGAAGATGATTTAAGTTTGTTGCTATTTAAGAAGATATTTGTTGTTAATTTTATGGTATTTATAAGAAGACGTATTGCTATTATTTAAACCTCTGAAAATATTTGAATTCAAGACTCCACTAACAAATTAAAGCTTTATAAACAACTGTAAACAAAATCTTTGAATGGGCAAAAGAAAAATAAGGTATTAAAAAAAAATCCCAAACAAAACTGAGCATAATATTAAACTTTTGAAAAAGATTTGATTGAATAAAGAATGAAAGTAATAAATATGATTGAAAGAATACTAAAGAATGTACAGAGTGTATCAATTTGGAAAACCGATAACTTCTTCCTGGGAGCCATTTCGACAGTAAATTATATGTTTTGCTAACAACAACAGTAGCCTAACACAAGGTGAGCACCTGTGTACAACAGTGAGCATGCTCCTCACACTTAGCGCGTTACTGACACTGCAATAATTCAAAATGGCACGCACGGACAGTGAAGCGTTCCGGCTGACGTTAAAGCAACGTTTATCTGTCATTAAGTTTATTTACGAATCGAAGTCAATATCTCTGCAGCAAGACGTTTGAAACGTGAAACAACGACTGCAATTATGAAGAAATTTGAAACACACTGGTTGTGTTGCAACGAAACATGCTGCGAAAGGGTCATACACCACAATCATTACGGAAGAGAACCAACATATCATCACAGAAGCGCAAAATTGACCAGTCATTGGATTATTGTTACTGTACGCAAAATTGACGGGGTCAACTGCTTAATAGAACTATTTAGAAAAATAAACTAGAAATACATCCGATTAAAATTCTCGTAAATAAGTACTTTCTTAATATTATCGCCAAAGTTTTATTTAAATTACATTATTTAAATTAACTCTATTGAAATTTGTTAATTAAATAAGTATAAATAAATGTGAAGGAAACATATGTCAAAATGCAGATAAAAGTTGTTTGTCCATGACTATAAAATGAGTTGAATTAAATTTTTTTGCTATTCACTTTTTCTTGGGATAAGAAATTAAATAAAAAGTAATAGTATATTTGAATTTGACTTTTCTATTTACCGAACAGCAGAATTAGCTCTAAGGTACCTGAGACATATAACGCTATGTATACCTTTAACGCCACCTATCTAATTCTTCATACATATAAGAGATGGCGGTACTGCACTAAAGTAGTTTGCATTGACATGCCATCTAGTGTTGAAGTGAGTTACTAGCAGACCGCCAACATTTTCGAATGAAATTATATTTCCACCTTTTCGTATCGAGGACTGATTCTGAAAGGCTGCTACTATATCAACATAAGATAAAATATAGATTTTTTAATGTTCAGCAAAGATTAACTATACAAAACTATATATTTTCTTCATTCTTGAAGATTCTTCTATATAGATAAGTTAACTGTTATTTTTAAAATTCGGAAATTGTAGACAAACAAGTGTATCATGCGATCCATGTGTTCAGTAGCGCTTTAACGCCATAGTGGTGTTAATGGTCTACATATACGATTTTAGGTTACGTACGACATTTATAAATTACTAATATGTTTCATGAAAATATAGATTTTATCTTATTTATTATTTTGCTTTTATAATCGGAAAATGCCGAAATTTATTAATTTTTACAGTTCCTCTTTTGTTTTAGCTACAGATTAGAAAGACTGCGTTAATTTCAAGTGATTTTTTTATTATTTTTTACAAAAAGTCAAATTTAGTTGCTTTTTACTGTAATTTTGTACAAATAATGTTTACAATGATGGAATAATTCTTAATTTTAAATAAGTTAAGTTACTAGAAAGTAGATGGCGTTAATTGGAACAGGTGTTCCTAATAACGCCAGTTTGCAAAGTTTTTTTATTTGAGTTCTCATACTTCTCCAGTAAAAGTTATCATATGTTTCATTATGGTATGCTTTAAACAGAAGATTAAACTTTCTTGGTCATAATTTTCGTGTTTCGATACACCTTATTTCCAGAGTTACAGTAATTTAAATGTTAAGGTGGCGTTATTTGGGTAGGGTACCTTATTTCAAAACTACGAACTCTTTTCGGTACGAATCTGAATAGCCCAGTAAATCAGATTTTAGTCAACAAGTGAGAAACAAAGAGACTTTTCAAGATAAAAAAACGATTGACATAAAGCATCTGAAAAAAAAGATAATTGAAAGTCTACTAATACTTTTTAACCTTATAATATGTATATCAGTAGGAAGTTCAATAGCTTTCTCTAACTACTACATGTTCCAAAGTGAAACAAATCTATTCACATACGAAAATCATCAAAAACACTTTAAATTAATGAAAATCAAAACTTCTTTTATTTCCTCAAACATCTTCAATGCGATATTTCGAAAATCCTGATCGGATTTTCTTTCTCAAACTGTAAATGAAATACATTAAGAGAAAAGGAACAGCTTCCTTCTTCTCCCAAAAACCAGAAAATAAATGACAATCAGAATTTTAGATTCTAAAATAACAATACAAAAGTGACACGCTCATTATAAATTTATAATTATAAATTTATTTTTTAAATTTCATATTTTATTGTAATAATGCTGCACGCTTTACGCATTTATAATGAGCGTGTCACTTTTGTATTGTTATTTTAGAATCTAAAATTCTGATTGTCATTTATTTTCTGGTTTTTGGGAGAAGAAGGAAGCTGTTCCTTTTCCCTTAATGTATTTCATTTAAAGCTTGAGAAAGAAAATCCGATCAGGATTTTCGAAATATCGCATTGAAGATGTTTGAGGAAATAAAAGAAGTTTTGATTTTCAAATCTATTCACAGTTCTTAGTAAACACAGAACACCGTACTATCTGCAATCTATCAAACTCTTGCATTTCATAAAAGTGACAAAAGTTTTAATCAGGACACAAAACTCTCCTAAAGATGTTCTAAATCAATCATCAAGTACAATTTCTATCACATGTAAAAACAACATCAAGGTAAGGGTTTGAAGATAGAAAAAACGTCAAAGAGTTGAAATTTGTATCGCCTGCAATTTTGGAACGGTTGATCTTTGTGGCAGAAATACAACACCAGTCGAGTTCTGAAGGGTATGTAGCACCCACAAAATTTTTAGATCAAAAGCTCAAAAGTATCGACATTTATCCACATGTCAACTTTGAAGTCACGCGCCACATCAAACGCCCGGCCCCTAAAAATCCGTAAACAGATTTCGAATTTTTTTAAGCTTATTGTAAGTAGTTCAACCAATGCTCTAAAAGCTCTGAAAAGTTTGTGGCGCAAGCTTTACAAACAGCCTGAGTATAAGGTTTTGAAAATAAGAAAAATCGTCAAAAAGTGGAAATAAAATATACATATGTATATAGAGTATATCGTGGAAAGAAGAATTTGAATGGCGTATAACCGTGATCTATGACCTCTGGTCGGCGTTTATCACAAGGTGCCGGGGTCATCTGTTCACTTAAGGGCGAATGAAATATTGTACAGTCAAGGGACTCATCAAGGGACCGCTACCTAAAACCGTAATTAGCGGGACAGCGCTATATCGAGGTTTTATTGTACATAGAAAAAGTCCAGGGACCGTATAAAAAGAGCGTCAAGAACAGGACAGCGCTATAAGCGGGAGCGCTAAATTGGGGTTTTACTGTATTTTCCTTTGGAAATTTCAATAAATTTGTTAACTAGTACGATTACCGATTTTTAAGAAATGATGCTTTTTGCACTTTAATTATATCTCTGTCGCGCATCTACCGCAGTAAGTGTATTTCGCAAAGGTCAACCACTTTTAGATTTGTGAATAGTATTCGTTCGTAATATTTTAATAATACAATTTGATATTCAGCCATCCGAAGTCAAGGTTAGTTTTACTGAAAAGCCCAAAATCTACAGCAGTTATCCACGTCACAACTTTGAGATCACGTCCCACTTCTAAGTTCCGCCCAAAACCCCGTGAGCAGATGTTGACTGTTGTTACTTACTGTAGTTACACCAATGCCCTTAAAGCTATAAAAACAACGTTGCAAAAGCAACAAAAACAACGTGAGAATAAGGGTTTGAAAATAGAAAAAAAATCAAAAAGTTGAACTTTCTACCGGCCGCCATTCTGGAACGGTTGATCCGATTTGGCTGAACAACAACATCAGCAGAGTTCTTAAGGGTATCTAGCACTCAGAAGTTTTTGCTCAAAAGCTCAACATTTACGGCAGTTATCCACGTACAACTTTGAGGTCGTGCCCCTTAAAAAACCCATAAAATAAATTTCAAATATTTTGATACTTATTTGTAGTTTAACCACTGCCCTGAAAGCTCTGAAAACTTTATGACATTTAATAAAATAATAAAATATCATTGTCGCGCAGCTTCTGCGGTAAGTGTATTTCTCAAAGCTCAACCACCTTGACATTTGTAAATAGTATTTGTTAATAATACTTAATAATAAAGTTTGATATTCAGTCATTCGAAGTCAAAGTTAGTTATAGCTGAAAAGGATACAATTTACGGAAGTTATCCAAATCACAACTTTGAGGTCACTTCCCACGTCTAAATAAGATAGGAAAACATCAAAAAGTTGAAATTTCCATCAGCCGCCATTTTGGAAAGGCTGATCCGATGTGGCTGCATTTCAATACCATTAGAGTCCTTAAGGGTATTTAGTTCCCATAAACGATTTAGCTCAATGCTCAAAATTTACGGCAATTATCCACGTCACAACTTTGACGTCATGCCCCACTTATAAGGCCCGCTACTTAAAACCCAGTCTACAGATTTCGAATTTTTTCATGCTTTTCTGTAGTTCAATATATATATATATCCTTCCTTTTATCGAATTTGGCCAACTAGGGACCACGTAACTAGCTCAACCTGACAACGTCAGGGCGAGGCTAGTGAAATTCAAGAAAGGGGGGACGAGAATTATACCCCGTCCAAGATAACCCTGAGATAGTAAGTCCCAGGGAGAAACGGACGAAACACAGAAGAAGAAAGAAACAGCCATGCAACCACCGGGATTCGAACCCGGCAACTGGCGCATCGGCCACAACGGCAGCCCGCCGGCTAAACCGCACGGCCACGCCAGCACGGCATATATATATATATATAACAAATTTTACTCTTTTAAAAAATAGTTACACAGTGTAAACGTTCACCCAAACAAACACAAAAATCACGTTTAATCACTGGCATTTTCTTAGGCAAGACGGGCCTCAACCAGGGGCCTAAGTGTTGCTAAGGTATTGACGTAAAATGTTCGCAGTGCCAATGATGGCTGTCTTTTGTAATTCAGCTGTTGTTATTGCTGGTGCTCCAAGTCTGGTGTAATAGTCCATAAATTTAAGTGATAGTGTTCCAAGTGCACCAATGATGATTGGCAACACTGTAGTTGTTTTATTCCATATTCGTGTAATTTCAAGTGCCAGAGCCCTGTATTTGTTGATTTTTTCCAGTTCTTTTTCCTGGACTCTACAGTCCCCAGGGATGGCAATGTCAATTAGGGTCACATTTTGTTGTTCAATTAATGTAATATCGGGCGTATTAGCTGTTACATGCTGGTCTGTTTGAATACGGAAATCCCAGAGGATTTTAACTTGCCCGTTGTCCAAGACCTTTTCTATACTGTGATGCCAGGGTTTTTCTGATGTATGGAATCCAAATTTACGACATAGTGCCCAATGTATTTTCTTGGCTACATCGTCATGTCGCTTTTTATATTCTGTGTTAGCAATTGTAGAGCACTCACAGATTATATGATTTACAGTTTCTTCTCGGTTGTTACACAATCTGCAAAGGCTGTTGGTGCTTGTGCCTTGTATTTTGGCCTTCATAACATTGGTCTGAAGGGCCTGTTCCTGTGCAGCAAGGAGCAGACCCTCAGTCTCCTTTCTCAATGTACCATTTTTTAGCCAAGTCCAGATGATATTTTTGTCATGTTTATGTTCGATTTTTTTGAAGAAAGCCCCATGAAGGGGCTTGTTTTTCCAAGCTTCTAGTCGAGTATTGTACTGGTCTTTTTTGTACTCTATTTTGGATTTGGTGGCTTTCAGGAAATTTCCAGTTTTAACTGCTTTTAGCAGTTTTTCATTACTGTTGTTGATGTAGTCACGGAGGCCACATTTTTCCTCTTCAACAGTTTGTTGTATCTGTAATAAACCACGACCTCCAATGGTGCGTGGCAGATACAGTCTATCAATGTCACTCTTAGGGTGTAATGAGTGATGTATGGTTAGAAGTTTTCGTGTTTTTTTATCGAGTGTCTCCAGTTCAGCAGTTGTCCAGTCAATAATTCCCGCTGGATATCGAATTAAGGGCACTGCCCATGTATTTATTGCACGAATAGTGTTTCCAGCATTGAGTTTAGATTTTAGAATCTTTCGAACTCTTTTCAAATACTCTGATCTAGTAAGGTTTTTGATCCTATCATGCAGGATGTTGTCCATTTCTAAAATACCGAGATATTTGTATGGGTCTTCCGTATTAAGTGACCTTATTATATCTCCATTTGCCAGTTCAATGCCTTCTGTTTTCTGAACTTTTCCACGTTGTACTGTCAGCATTGCACATTTATCCAGTCCAAAGTTCATTTTTATATCTCCACTGAAGATTCTCACAGTGTTCAGTAGTGATTCTAACTCAGTTGGACTTTTTGCATAAAGTTTTAAGTCATCCATGTAAAGCAAATGGTTGACTTTTCCAACCTGAGTAGAAATTTGGTAGCCAAGCCCAGTTTTATGTAAAATTGAGGTCAAGGGTATAAGGGCAATGCTGAATAATAAGGGAGACAGTGAGTCACCCTGAAAAATACCACGACGTATTTGCACCTTTCCTAATTCAATGTTGTTTGCCATAAGTGTTGTTGACCATTGCTTCATACTATTTTGCACAAATTTTCTGATGTTGTCATTTATTCCATAAATTTCCAAGCAGTTGTTGATCCAAGAATGTGGCAATGAGTCAAAAGCTTTTTTATAGTCAATCCAAGCCATGTTCAAATTCGTTTGGCGTCGTTTACAGTTTTTTAGTTTCATCTTGTCAATTAGCAGCTGGTCTTTTGTGCCTCTTGACTTTTTGAAATTTCCTTTTTGCTCAACAGGATAAATACTGTTTGTTGTTAGATGATTGTAGACTCTTGTGGCCAGAATTTTAGTGAATAATTTAAAAGTTGTTGGAAGGCAGGTGATTGGGCGGTAGTTGTTGGGTGTATTGTCTTTGTCCAGGTCCTTTTTTATAAGAAATGTTCGTCCTTGTGTTAGCCAATCCTCAGTTATAGTGCTTTGGAGCATTTTATTGAATTGTACTGCAATGCGGTGATATAGACTGGTCAAGTATTTTAGCCAAAACCCATGTAGTTCATCAGGCCCTGGAGCACTCCAATTTTTTACTGTTTTAGCATGCTTTTGGACCATTTCTTCTGTTATTGTGATGTTATCCATTTGCTTATTTTTCTTTTTCTTGTTCTTCTTGTCAATCTCCTTGATCCAGGAAGCTTCTGTATTGTGGTTGACTGGGTTTTCCCAGATGTTTTTCCAAAAAGCCAAGGTCTCCTCCTTATCTGGTCCGTCATTGTTTTGTGATTCTTTTCCTTGTTGGAGTGATTTGTAAAAATTCCGCTGATTTTTACTAAATTGCATATTTTGGGTAAATTCTTTGATTTTCGCATCATATCTTTGTATTTTTGCAGTTGTTGCAACAACACGTTGCTTTAGCTCTTCAATTATAGTGGCTATTGTTTTTCGTTCAAGATCATGCCTCCTGTATAGGCCAATTTTTATTTTCTCATTTTTCAGTTTTCCTTCTCGTAGTGACTTCAGACACGAAATGTCTGACCGCATTTTCTCAATCTTTTTCTCAAGTTTGATTCTCCATTTAGGTGGCCCTCTTGGTTTATACTGTTTGGGTAATTTGTACCCCAGTTCCAATGTAGCTATGTACGCTGCACTGTACATGAGCTGATTTGTTTCTTTTAATGTTGTTGTGGGGATTGTTGCAATGATTTCATTGATGTCTATTAGGAGGCTTCTAACTTGTTTGCTGCGAATTTGTCGCAATGGTGGTAGCCTTTGACGATTGTTTTCAGTGTTCATATGTTCAATTATACGTTCTTTAAGTAGCTTTTGTTGGTCATTAAGTTCATGATGTTCCTCAATCCCGATGATTTCTTCAATTGGTATATTTATGTCTGCAGTAGTATCTAGCTGCTGTGGTGTTGTCAAATCCAGTGTATTATCATTTTCATCAGGTTCATCAACCTGTCTTTTAATTTCATCTAATTCCAGTTCTGAGAATAATTTTGTTCTCATGATCATGTGTCGCTGCTGCATTATTCTAGGTTCAGAAATGTCACAGTCAGGGTTTCTCTCTGTCCAAATTCCCATCATCCTTTTTTGATATCCCCTCACAGAGGGATCGGATATGAAGTAGCATTTTATATATATTAGAAAGAAGGAGAATTTGAATGGCATATGTATTTGTGATCTATGACCCCTTATCACAAGGTCCCGGGGTCATCTGTTCAGGTAGGGAAGAATGGAATAGTGTATTTTCCTTCGGAAATACGAAATAAATCAAAATAAGAGAAAAACATTTATAATGTAAATCTAAGAATTAAATTACAGGATTTAGAGCAATGAAATACATTACTTTTTGATTACGATGACATTTTCCGTAATGGTCAATGCCATTTAATAATCCTTTTTATACTTTATTTTATTTGAATTATTAATGAAGAAAGAATAATAACTTATGTTTATTATTACTCATCAGTATTGCTCATTCATAAAAGAAAAAAAACACTTACTCTTAATGGAAAATTAATTTACCTATCGATTTGTATGATTCAAATACCTGCTTCTCACAACGATCTTCTCTAGTTCTCTCGACTCGTCGAATTAGTCGCAGTCATTATTGTCCTCAATTTTCTACTTTAAATTCTTAATTTTTTTCATAATATTTGAAATTAACAGTAGTAATTAAGATGTACAATCTCAAAGCTAATATTATTGTAAACAGAAATTCTCAATTTACTAGATCCTCGAGTCCATCAGTCAAGAAAGATGTTAGAAAATCTTTATTATACAGAAGATTGTTGCTGAGTATTCTCACTCTGAAATTCATAGGGTTTTTTCCAGTGAGTGGTGTCCTTCGACGAACCACAAAATTTACTTTCAGTTATTGTAGTCTAAGTTTCTTTAGTTCTGTTTGCATATATATTGTTTTCTCTGCATTTATGCTGTATTCTTACTTGATGTTCAGTGAAACAATTCAAGTTTCTTACGAACAATCTCAAGACAAGTTTTCTCAGGCTTTGGAAAATTCAGCACTTGGACTATTTTCTGGGCTTTTGATTGTAGGTAGTATTATTTTCTTATCACTTTCGAAAGAATATCCCAGTCTATTCGAGAAGTGGCTAGTTGTAGAAATGACTTTTGAAGAAACTTTATTATCCGGTTCAGTATCAGTTCAAATACTTGTTTATCTCATTTCTTTAGTTATGCTTACACTTCATTTCTTTTTACTGCGACATAAATTAATAATACTTAATTATTTTATTTTTGATTTGTCCGAGATGACCACCATGGCTGTTTTCTGGAAAGTGTGTTCGTTAATTCAGCATTATTTAAAGAAGCTCGAAATTGAAATGAAAACAAATCTGGAAAACTCTTTGCCAATTCAAGTAGAAATTATCCAAAAATGGCATCATTCTTTTAATGTTATTTTAGATGTTGTGAAATATGGTGTTGATAAAATGTTTTCTATCTTTCTTACATATTTTGTCATCGAACATGCAATTCAACTTGCTGGTCATTCTTGTGTCTTGCTAGTAATGCTTATAGATAAGAAGATCAGAACTGTTTTCGATATATCTTGGGTTGGTAATTTCTTATTTTCTTTAAAACACTTGTTAGACCTTTTACTAGTTTGTTATTCTGGATCAAGAACTAAAAGTCAGGTAAGTGCTTATAAATGCTTCTAATTTCTTTTATTTTATTATTGAAAGCAGTAAACATTTCTCAATGTTGCTGTTATTAGATTACCCAGAATTCCTACCAAGACTTTCTCTAATCTTCAAGAGATGGTAAAATGTTCAGATGATCAGGCATGCTGTGAACTGTTATATTATAACATATTATATTATATTCTATTATATTATAACATAAATTATAATATATTTGTCTATTATCAATTATATATTTTTGTAAATCATCAATTGAAAACTGGCTATCTGGTCTTTCAAAATTTCTCTTAAGCTTTGTACTTTAAAAGGCAATGCCTGTTGAACATCTTTAACTTAAGCAAAATCTTTATATTTGTTTGTTGATTGTTTTTCTTACTTAATAACAGTTTCAAATTAATAACATGAATAAATCTATTTTTCTTTTCTGAGTAAATGTGACTCGTTCACAAGTTCTTGTGATTTGTTCTGCTTTATACTACTTTTCGTTCAGTTCGTTCACGACACATATTTCAACTTTAAATTACGAACCCGTAGGATTTTAACACTATATGTCGTACGACTAATGTAACGCAATACAACATATGTTTACATCTGTCGAATATAACAAACATACATTTGCACAAAATATTATTTGACTTCGGAAAAAATTAACAAGTCATGAGTTGAGTGGCAAACAATTGAAAATAATGGCAAAGTTACTATGAGTCTTTTTTTATCAAGAGTTATGTAGTTTCTTCTCAAGTCATTCAAACCATCTGCAGTATGAATAATAAATATTTAAAATGGATTCTTTAAAACTAATTTAGATTTTGTCTTTGTTATTATAGAAGATGTTTTATTCAATTCTTCTTAAATTAAAAAAGAAATTTTGTTTCATGATAATATCGTTTAACGTGCAATTTTAAAGTCTTAATCCAGATTGGACCATGAAGCATATGCTACAAAATATTTGTACTATTGTTAAATGTTTTGGAGTATGTGCCTCATGGCCTAATCTGGATTTAAAAAATTCTTTCATTTTTTTTTAAATGAAAAAAGTCAGGAATGCAAAGCAGAAAACTTCTCGTCCCACTTTTGGAGACTTGAATCCTAGGGAAAATGAGCTGACTTCTTCCTAAATATAAATTAAGGTTTTACGTGTACTGTTCATAATTACTAACTCAATATCAAAGCCTGTACACCTGAATATGTTACTAACTTGTTTAATACAAAAAATACAAACGACCAAGGTTTCAGTTACTTATGAACCGTAACTATTTTCAAGTGATTAATACAAAAGAAAAGTCGGTTTTTATAACGATTATAAAAACCGACTTTTCTTTTGTATTAATCACTTGAAAATAGTTACGGTTCATAAGTAACTGAAACCTTGGTCGTTTGTATTTTTTGTATTAAACAAGTTAGTAACATATTCAGGTGTACAGGCTTTGATATTGAGTTAGTTCTTCCTAAATAGTTACTGTTGATTGCGATCGAGAGATTTTCGTCTGCTTTGAAATTTATGATTTTGAAGACACTTTGTTACCAAAGGTATCTTTAAACCAATAACAATAACTGTTGGGTATCAATTCAAATAAACTGTTTATCTCAATTCAATAGCATTACTTATCGCTCGTACATCAACATTGCAACAAGAGATAGTAAAATTTACTTATTTTATCTATGATTTGTCCCAGATATTTTCTGGGTACTGTTCGTTAATTCAGTATTACTTAGAGAATTTCTTGATTTTTGTTTCTCTATCATATTTCACAAATGAACCAACTAACTTTTTCCAAATAAGTTCAGATACACTTAGGCATAAAGCATTATTGTAAAGAAATGGGTGGATCGGGTGGCTTAAATTAAATGTTCTTTAATAAGTTCTATTTTAAATTAATACACAGTTTATGTTGCTATTTAGTGTAGCTAAATTTACACAGAGTATCGGCTTGATACTTAAAGTTCGGTTTTTACACAAAGTATTATTACAGTCAAATCTATCTCACTTATTCTTAGGTTCGGTTGACTCTTGCGAAGTTTTCTTTCTTCATGCTTGATTTGCTGATAGGTTCTTCGATCTTCGACGACACACGAACAGAGTAGAACTACGGTGGCTTCTCACGACAGACGGGTTCTTCATTTCTTCATTCGGCGACTAACGCTTCATTATCTCGGCGACCAACGCCTCGTTCCCCGACTGACGTTCACTTTCGTGTCTTCTGTCGAACTCGCCTATCTCGTGTCAGCTATCGAACTCCCCCTTTCGACTTGTAGCAGTCCATTAATATCGGGGTTCGCCACCAGCCTAATTTCTATATTCTACTTCGCAAATTACAAAACATACATAATTTAAGAGATTGCAAATACACATCATTATTTAAATAAATAAACATAAATAATTATAACAAAACCTCATTACAATTATTCACAAATGTTCCTGAAGGATATTGAGAAAAACTTTTAAAATTGTTAAAATATACAGACATATACTATTGCGGACATAAGATACATCCGTTTTCAGGGCCATTTTATGACAAAAAAATTATTATATTGAATATATATATATATATATATATATATATATATATTAGGAGTAAAAGCCTGCCCCTTTTTATTTTAGATAAATTTTTAGGAGAAATGAATGTTTTACTCTGCCAAATAGAGTAATTAAATCTGTCTTTGATTTTATTAGAACGATAAAAATAATAAGTTGTTCGAAACATCAATAGATATAACAGTGTTATTTCAAAGGTAATGACTCTTCGAGCCATCAAAAAAACTTCTTTTTCCTTTTTTTTTCAATATTTTTCAATATTTATTTCTGTGAATTTATATATTAATTCGTTTTAAATTCTTATTGAATTCTGTAGATCACCAATCTTCAATTTACATTGAAGAATTTCTCCACAAAAACTAAAGTAGAAGCCGTTCAGAGAGAAATTCAGGTATTTTATTCCTATTTAATTTAACTTGAGTTAAGATTTATTTAATTCACCCATATTGGAACTAAAGATCAAAAATTGATGTAAAGGTATTTTAAAAGTTTCATTTTGTTATTTTAACAAACTAATTGCTTTTTTATTGTTGCTTATTGACGTATTTATTTCTGATACAGTATTTCTTATCTACAATCAGAGCATCTTTACCTGCATCAGACCTCAGTGGTTGTGGATTATTTTCAATCAACTTACGTACTTTCACAACAGTAAGATTCTCATTTTTTTTATTACAAATTAAAATAGAAAGTGTTTGAGATAAGAGTCTAAAGAAGCTATTTATGAGGAGATATTATTTTTTTAGTTGACAATTGGAGGAATAATCATCTACTATTAATCTTAAAAATAGCTGTAGTGAACAGTTTCTAGCTTTGTATCAGCTAATTCTAGTTCAAATGCTCACTCATGTTAAAAAAAAATTATAAATTTTGTTATTTTTTAATACATTTTAATGTGCAAAATTCATTTAATAATAAACAACCATTAAAGCACAATACTCATAATAAAAGTTATGAGATTAAAAGACTTACTAAAATGACATTTCGAGGTTTAACTATTAAAGGAGACTCCTTTCTCAAGTTAAAAGATAAGCCGACCTTACGACAATCGCCCTTAACGATGTATGGGTCTGTTTGCTTTCCATAAATGATAGGTTTCATAGTATATATATCATATCTTGTTTTCTAATGATGTTGTGCTGTAGCATATTGAACATTTCCTTTTTTCATAGTGTACTAGTCGGCTAACCGTCCCTTCGCTCCGGAAGCCTCGCATATTTAACGGAAAACAACTTTTTATTTATTAAAAAAAACACACACAAATTACATCAAATAAACTAAAACTAAAAGTTTTAAAAATATTTTTTGAATTTAATTTTTGATGTCTATATTCTCATAATCCAAGACTGCTTTTAGAACCAGCGTGTGAATCATATATCTATGATATATTTTTATTTTTTTATGGAGATTAGAATGTAGTCCTCGTGGTCTAATGGCTTAGATGGATAACTTCGAAACAGAAGGTTGCATGTTGGATCCCGTAACGAACTTGTAGAAATTATTTCTATTTTCACAAATAATAACAATTGCACCAGACAGACAGAGAAATAAAAGATTTTAGTAATATAGATATTCTTTTCAGTGGTTTTTGAGTTACAAATAGTATTGGTTTTTAAGTTACAAATCGTATTGGTTTTTAAGTTACAAATTGTATTGGTTTTTAAGTTACAAATAGTGATTTTTCAGTATTCTACCTAATAGAAATAGTGCTTCTTTCTTTCTTGACTCTCTTTTTTTTATTTCAATTGATACTTTACAGTGGTTTTTGAGTTACAAATAGTGATTTTTCAGTATTCTACCTAATAGAAATAGTGCGTCTTTCTTTCTTGACTCTATTTTTTTTATTTTTATTGATACTTTTCAGTGGTTTTTAAGTTAGAAATAGTGACAGTTTTTGAGTTACAAATAGTGGTTTTTCAGTATTCTACCTATTAGTGCTTCTTTCTTTCTTGAAACTCTTTTTTTTAATTACAATTGTTACTTTTCAGTGGTTTTTGAGTTATAAATAGTGATGATTTTTAAGTGACAAATAGCGATTTTTCAGTATTCTATCTAATAGAAATAGTGCTTCTTTCTTTCTTGAAACTCTTTTTTAAATTACAATTGATATCTTTCAGTGGTTTTTGAGTTACAAATAATGATGGTTTTTAAGTAACAAATAGTGATTTTTCAGTATTCTATCTAATAGAAATAGTGCTTCTTTCTTTCTTGACCTTTTTTTTTACTTCCAACATCTCCCATGTACACGTGATTGTTTTTCAAAATCACATTTGGTTATGTAAACCAAATTCTATGTGATATTTTTTATTACTTTCAGTTGCAACAAAAAACCTTTTCGCTCATTTGTTCCCTAGTATTGTTATATTTTCTGAATTGTTTATTTGTGTTTCTCTTGCGAATGTTAACGGTCACATTGAGAAAGATTTGTAAAATGTAGCAAATCGAAACGTCTGTAATTATAATCATTAATTTAAATGAATTAATATTTGTGTGTCTGGCCTTTTCTGTTTAGAATAATATATTTAAAATATTCCAACATTTCCGCAGTTATAGTTCTAATTGTCATTTTCGAATTAAAATAAAGAGACGGATCAGAAATAAATAAAAAATCTTCAAAATAAAAAGGATAAATTCATTCATTATTGATGGGGGGAAAAGGAAGGACACATAAGTAAAAAGCAATATAAAATGAGTAGTAGTCATCTTGGCCTCATTGATAAAATGTCTGACTTCGGATCAGAAGGTTGAAGGTTCGATTCCTGTCGCGGACGTTTCATTGTAAAAATTTCTATTATCCATTCGCGCAGGAAATTGCGCCAGACAGACAGAGAAATAAAAGATTTTAGTAATATAGATTCATCCATAAGCTTTTAGACTTATTGACGCCTTCTTTTTGTCTGGCCTAAGTATTCCCCATGATAATTAGGATTATGGCTTATAATACCATAAATGACTCCTTGTTCCTCTAATTTGGATATTTTAGATGTTGTATTTCATTAATTAGCCTATATTTCAGAGTATTACTGGCCTTATTGGCTATTCCTTTATCTTATTGAGACAATAATGGTCTTAATTTTTGATGTAACTCTTCATGATATATAATAGATACATATTTGCTTATGTTACTTTTTTCTTTTTATCGGTTTCATTGGCATTGTGATTATTATATTTAGATGTGAGTTTTATTTTATTGATTGAATATGTTACTTATTTTTATTCTTGTGGAAAACCATTATTTCTAAAGATGGGCTCTATGGGTTTTATTTCTTGTCCAAGGTCTCTTTTTGTTGAGCATGTATCATATGCTCTTTGGATGATCATATTTATTGCATTTCTCTTGTAATTATTGGGCACTGGACTATTATAATTAATAGTGATGTCAGCATCTGCTTTTTTTCTACAAACAAATATTATATTTGTTTCTGTTTTTTTAGCGGTCTCATGTTACTGTTAACATAGGAAACCGCCCTTGCTTTTGGGTTGTTAGTCTGTCAACCGTATGTCACACTGTATGTCACACTCTGTAGCGGCCAAATGGTTAGAGATATTAGAATGAAACCTTCACTATTGTGTTCAGCATCAAAAAGTAGGTGACCACGTAAAACATCAGACCTGTAGGACCACTCCCTGACCCCCCCCCCCAACTAGCGTTTTCCGTAGCAGTGCTAGTAATAATGATAACAATTAACACAGTAATAATTCTGTGGATAAAAGAAAAATACAAACGGGTGTAAATACAAATATGCATATCCTTATAGATATATATAATATTAAGGATATAAGCAAGACAGTGATCTGTGATTTGAAACTACCAATATAAAAAAAAAATCACTGTTTCAGAATTGCCAAAATCAAAAAACAAATCACTGTTTCAGAATTGCCAAAATCAAAAAACAAATCACTGTTTTTGATTTTGGCAATTCTGAAACAGTGATTTTTTTGATACTGGTAGTTTCAAATCACAGATCACTGTCTGGCTTATCATAGGTTTAGTAATATAAGTTAATTTTTATTCTTATATTCTATATTTCTGAATTCTAAATTGCAATTGATTAATTGAAATCTTTGCTTTACGAAATTTGAAGACCATTAGCTTCAAGTTTTGTGTGTTGGATTATATATATATATAATGTCCAAACTTGAAGCTCATCCTAAACTCTAAATTAAGGAGAGCAAAGTTTTAATATATTGTGATTTTACTAAATTAGTTCTAAATTGTGCCGCTGATGACGTGCTGGTCGAATAATCTGTTTTATCACCATAGAACTGAAATTTGAATTGGCAGTTTCAGACAGTGATTTGTTCTTTACATTGGTTTCAAATTTCATATCACTGTCCGGCTATAATAGTTTAGTAATATAAGTTCGGCTATATATATATATATATATATATATATATATAGCCGGACAGTGATGTGAAATTTGAAAACCCAATTACAAAAAACAAATCACTGCCCAAAAAAATCAAAAATCAGATCACTGTTTCTATGGTGATAAACAAATTTAACACCACGTCATCAGCGACCTCTGTTGAGAAATTTTTAAATTAATACAAAAACGCAATTATCATTTAATTCACTCTTTCAACGTTTTTTAAATAAATGAAAAAAGAGCAAATTAACGAAATTGAGTTAAAGCATATATAACAATAAATGATGTAATTAGCAAATATAGTACGTAAATTTAGATAAATAAGATAAATACCTTGAATTAGAAGCAATGATATATAAACTTCAAAATTAGGCATAAATAATATTCACTGATGGCCAAACTTGAAGCTCATCCTTCGAGTTTAGCAATGCAAAGATTTCAATTAATCATTTGCAATTTAAATTTAGAACGTAAAGAATATAAGAATAAAAATTAACTTGTATTACTAAACAATTATAGCCGGACAGTGATATGGAATTTGAAATCCCAATTACAAAAAACAAATCACTGCCCAAAAAAAATAAAAAATCAGATCACTGTTTCTATTAACAACACGTCATCAGAGCATGTCACGTTTTGTTTTTGCTTATATTGTTATTTTAGAATTTAAAATCTTGTTTGTTTAGTATGGGAAAGAAGAAAGGAGTTTTCCTTTTCCCTCTGTATTAAAAAAGCTTGAAAAAGAAATGGACGCTAAGATATTTCGAAATATTGCTGTATGGAGAAGAGTAATGTAAGATGTAATAAAGGGAAATTTTGTAAGTTTATTAGCATTATTTATGTTGATTTAAGAACCACTACAGTTTGCTTGGCTGTTATATATTCTTCTTTTCTACTTAGTTGATCTTTGATTTATTTACATTATATTTTCTTCTTAAATTTGTCGATAGCCTACAAACAATAAAAAACATTCTATTTTGTTTTTGTTTATCGATAATAATTTTTTTTTCATTTTTTTCCAGGTGATAGGAGTCATTTTGACTTATCTGGTGGTTCTTATTCAGTTTCAATTAAGTATGTCCCAAGAACGAGGTTGTAGCAACATAACTGTGACTTGAATCCTCCAGAATAACATGAAACCTGCAAAGTCTCATGAACCCTCTTAAAAAAAGTTAAATAATGTAAACTCTATTGCAATTTAATGTTCCTCAAATATCACCAATGTGCAGATTTACTTTTAGCACAAATTCCTATTCAAAATGTATTTATAATATTAATAGTTTGTTAATAAAGAATAATAAATAATCACGCATTTTATTTTCTATTAGTTTCTGCCATATATCTTGAAATAGATACTTAGGTGGTTTATCATTTGTCTTCCTCGGGAAACTATTATGGTATCACTGCAGACAACACAAAAAGGAAGTAAACATCCATGCCGGTGCTGGTTCATATACATGAGCTTCGTGGCACCCTGCCGTCTTGATTATAAGGCTGTGCCTAAACGATCAACAAAAGACTAAAATCTTTAAATATAATTCTTGAAAATTATTCACAGGAGATAATTAATTCTCGACCTGTGATTGCCAGAAAGAAGCTTAGGCTTTCTTTAAAGGAGATGTGCAGATTATAAGACGAAAACTTTTAGATTTTAGTGGACTTCGTTGAAACAAATGAGATTGTACATCAAAAATACAGCCTTATAGTACAAGCGTCAAACTGACAATAACAAAAAGAAAAAGTTCGCCAATAAACAGGTAAAATGCTTTACTTATACTAAGAAAGATTGGACAACACTCTTAGCAATATGCACTGAATGAAACATTTTCCTATGTTCTAAAAAATGTTGTGCTTCTAAACTCTAACAAAAGATAATCATCATCTTTCTTCTAAAAGACAATGTACAAATCTTCACATATGAATTCTGCTGCAGTTCAAGATTTTTGTTTCTGTATCCTCCGTTGCATGTCTTTTTAAAAGTTTCCTGTTAACGTAACTTTTAACTTACCTTCGTTAAGTTACTTAAAAAAAAAAAATAGACAACAATTTGATATAATTAGGGAAGAGGTAAGAAGGTAAGACTAGACAATTATTTCAAGCTCAACATTAAAATAAATTTTTCAAAGTTTGTAAAAATGTCGTTTTTTTTTCTTTCCAAAATCAGCTGACACATACAGTCAGTGATAAAATATCGAAGTTTAGTCTAAAATAAATTAAATATGAAGCGTATATACTTAAATAACCGACTTCCAGATTCTAGCAGAATTGCTTTTCTTGAGCTCGATCGAAGCACTTATACTTGTAGGATCCCTGCGTGATGGAATCAGGTCCATGTAAGCCTCATGACGTGAACCAGCTTAATAATCCAATAATATTTCAATTATACATACTGATAAAAAGGTTTTGTTTCTTATTGACAATTAGGCTTTCATTAATCAAGAAGTGTATTTTTTTTTCGCAAAAGAAAAGTAAATTAAAAATAAGTGAAAGTAAAGAGTATTTCTGGACTCGCCTTCATAGTATTTGTAATAGCAGGATGGCCGGGAAGATCCCGTACCACTTAATATAATGATAACATAATAGGGCGTATGGGAACTTCCCTGCCACTCTGTATATAAGGTGACTGACTACTCTAGCTATTTTATTTAGACCTCAATGTTTGCTCTATGCAAACCAAAGGAGGCAAATTAGCATCCGCGATTAAGGCGACGTCGCACAGTGGGGCAAGAAGCATGAAAAGTTGGCATCAACTCATCCGTGTAATACCGAGAAGCCGAACTCCAAATTCTCAGGCTGTACTTTTCTGCTGATCATTTCATCAATATTATTAATCCATTTTTTTTTCCCCAATGTCTGTGCTCTCACATCTTTTAAAAATGCTAACAGCTCTTTTCTTGTCACAAACATTGTGTGAGAACTTGAACCTAAAAATAAGAAAAACATAAAAATTGTACCAATCACATCTGACTAGACACAACCTATCAAAATATTTTTTTAAAAATAAAGGAGCAAATTCGAGCAAAATATTTATATTGTTCCAAAAAGAACAGTAATCAGGTTTTCTAAGGAAACAAATACGAAATCCGGGTCAAGCTCGGAACATTAACAAATATCATGTTGTTTGGGGATAAGCAAACAAATTAAAAATTTTTTGAAGCTTATTTTAGCATCATCAGTTTAATAAATCAATATTGAATAAAGCGCTACTGTTCATGACGTAAATTATTGCCATATACCTGATGATGACGCCTCCATAACGTAGATTATTAATTTCCTTTTATTTTAATCAAAAAACGACACCGAATTAGTTGCTTTTAATTAGTAATATCAACGTACGTATTGACACCATTGACAAGGGGCTAGAACTCAACCTCGGGTTAGCTCAAGCGCGACATGGGGTTGGGGAACAGTAGTTACTAACAGAAGCGCAGGACTGTGAACTATATAAATAATAGGCAATAGTCACTGAATCTTGTTTTTGATTTTTATAGTTATTGCCAACTTTTCATGCGTCTTGCCCCACTGTGCGTCGTCTACTTTAATATTAGGCTGCGAAACCTACCATTTTCTAAGCTGTTGTAACGTATGTAAATAATCTCGCTGCGAATTGTACCAAAAAAATTGAGTAATTTTCAGAAACAATTGCCAACGAATGCGCTAATGATCTTCCAGGAGCGGTTTACAAATGCCATAAAAGGCCCACCTTTCAAGAAATACCGGCTATCAGCATATCGCACTGGCGCTGATCCAAGAACAGTAAACAAGTAGGACGAGAAATCATCAAAACCTGAATTTTAGCGAACACGGACAAGTAATTCCTCATGAGTTAGGAAATGAGCGCCTATCACGCCTTTCAGATGGTACTTTGTTGATTTTATAGCATTCTCGAAAATACTTCCGAAAGAGATTGAAAAACCAAGCTATACCGCGAGTAGTTAATTTTTGAGTTAATGCTGATCTCTTATTCGTCGAACATTGTAATGTCACAATGTAACGATCGACAATAACTTTAATTTAATAAGTTAATTAATACCTCTGTATACTAATGATCGACAATAAGACAATTTGTTTAGGTAAGAATAGCAGGTGAACAGTTGATTGCTGCAGACTGGCAATCAATGTCCTCCTCACTCTAAGAATCGCCTACAAAAGACAACTTTTGAATCCTGCGAATGCAAGGTTGTTAATTTGAATTTTATCTAACTCTTGTTTGATTAATTGATTGAATGTTATTTAAGACGAGGAGCAGCGAGTGATTGAGCTCAACAGTTGTTAAGCCTACTTTACACTAGCGCTCATATGGCCCTGTAAGTTCTAGGTAAAACGTAGACATCAAGCGCGGTATAACGAAAAAACTCAACATTCCACCAGTATTCAAACCAATTTTTATACATTGCCACTTCAGTGTGAAGGGTTTCTCCAAATTACCCAATACCCTCATAAAAAAGTTAATTGGTTCCAATTCTGGCTGTGGCCTCCACTACCCATCCATCCACCCGTTTCCTGATTGGATCAAGACCTCCAGCCTTATGCATAAATTTTAATCTCATTACATGTTTTTCTGTTATATAGCGATGTTTTTTTAAATTGCATCAAACTTGAGAAAGGTTCGTTAGGAACTGAAACTAGTTGTTTCTAAAATGTATATATAAAGATTTTTATTCTGCACTTGTGCGTCGGAGTTCTTTTATCAATAAGAAGAAGACTTACCCCCAAAAATAAGGAAAAGAGACAAGAAGAGAAGAATTGCCAAGAAGCAGGCTCTCAAATTAAACAAGGAGTTTTGAGATGGGGAACGTGAACAAACACTGGGACCACCTAGTAGGGAAAATCGTAATCGATATGTTGGGCCCGGACTTTAAGCTCACTGCTAATGAAAACACAGGTCGCAAACTGGCTCTCACAGAAGAATGTTAAAGAATTCTTAGATGCCAAATGTGAAACAGTTCGCGCTATTCCCTATATTCGGACTCAACGTTTTCAAAGCACTAGATGGAAACAGTATCCTTGCAAGAAATACCGCTGCATCCAAGGAATTTACAGATGAAGTTTGTCCTCTCATGGAACTTCAAATAGCCGAAGATCAAATTGAGGTGGATACTGAAAGCAGGGATGATGCAGAGCTTCTATCATTGGCTACACTAAAAACAAATACAAAGTCAAGATCTGAATCTGCCATCGAATTCAGGCATCAAAAAAACTTAATTTTTATGATGTGTATACCGATTCCGACCATAGTTTCTAAGTAAAACGATAATTGAAAGTTTGAAATCATAGATTTGATTGTGTAATTGTGCCTTTTTTTGTTCATCGTTTGCACTTGTTTCCACTTGGAACACAATGTAACGCCCATTACACCTCATAAAAAAAAATCATTAAAAATATATAGTATAAATGTATATTATCGTTTCATTTTATGTTTACATCTGCCTAAATGAATAAAGTCATGGTATACAAAGAAATACGTAAAAGGAGTCAAAGATTTCACAGATTTCACATGGTTTAATATCGTCGATTCAAAAGACTTCCAATATTTGTAACGATCGTTACGGGTACTTAACAGCATTTTACAATTTTAATATTAAGTGTGAGATATTCTCCTATTAACATAGTAAAGTTAATAGAAAATAGCCAATAGTAATGGAGCTCACAAAAAAAGAAAACTAGATCTAAAGGCCTGTAGACAGTTTTAAAAGGCTCAAGAAGCAAATTCAACAGTCATCAACTTAATGTAAGGATGAATAAAAAAATCCTTTAAAAGGACAGTGAAAGTTCATTGAAGAAGGTCATGCGGAAACTAAAAGCCTTCTAAAAGTGCAGTGAATTAGAAAATCAGCGATTATCAATTTGAGACTATGGAAAATAGTTTCGTGTATGTCTTTTTCAGTTAAATTTGGGAGTTATCAATATGAACCAACTCTACTCCTGTACTGATTATTAAGCTCATTCAGGTCATGAGACTTACATGGACCGGAATTCCATCTAGCAGGGATCCTACAAATATAAGTGCTTCGATCGAGCTCAAGAAAAGGAATTCTTAAAGTCACTTATTGAAGTATTTCCGCTTCATATTTAATTTATTTTAGACTAAACTTCGATATTTTGTCACTCACTGTATGCTGATTCTGGAAAGAAAAAAAAAACTATATTTTTTTAGTACTCATACATACATACACAGTAATTCAATCCGAAGATTGGTTGAAAGTTCACGGACCCTAGTGACCCCCTAAGGGCGCCCCCTAGGAGAAACCGTAACTTATTCTTGGGAACAGATACTGGAGTAATTTCCCATTGCCTTCTCCAGGACGCCATTACGGAATGACGTCAGACCGAAGAGAAAGTGAAGAAGAGGCTTTACAACACAGGAAAGAAAAATGAAACATCCATGCTCACAACCGGGATTTGAACCCGGACGCCAGCACACTGGCCTCACGGCAGACCGACGCCTGAGACCGCTCGACCACACCGGCGCAGCCAAACATTGAAAAATTTAGTTTAATGTTGAGCTTGAAATAATTGTCTAGTCTTATCGTAATTATATCAAATGTTTTTCTATTTTTTTTTAAATGACTTAACGAAAGTATGTTAAAAGTACGTTAACGGGGAACTTTTAAAAATCTTGAATTGCAGCAGAATTCATATGTAAAGATTTGTATATTGTTTTTTATTAGAAGGATGATGATTATCTTTTGTAAGATTTTAGAAGCACAACATTTTTAGAACATAGGAAAATGTTTCAGTGCATATTGCTAAGAGTGTTGTCTAATCTTTCTTAGTATAGCCTACGTCAAAGCATTTTACCTGTTGATTGACGAACTTTTTCTTTCGCTGATTGTCAGTTTGACGCTTTTACTATAGGGCTGTATTTTTAATGTACAATCTCATTTCTTTCAACGAAGTACACAAAATGTAAATGTTTTCGTCTTACAATCTGCACATCTCCTTTAAATAAAGCCTAAGCTTCTTTCTGGCAATCACAGGTCAAGAATTAATTATCTGCTGTGAAGAATTTTCAATACCGTAATCTATTTAAATATTTTAGTTTTTTGTTGGCCGTTTAGGCCTTATAATTAAGACGGCAGGGTGCCACGAAGTTGATGTATCTGAACCTGAGTTCGAATCCCAGCACCGGCATGGATGTTTACTTCCTTTTTGTGCTTGTCTGCAGGTTCGAAGTGATACCATAATAGTTTCCCGAGGAAGACAAATGATAAACCACCTAAGTATCTATTTCAAGATATATGGCAGAAACCAATAGAAAATAAAATGCGTGATTATTTATTATTCTTTATTAACAAATTATTAATATTATAAATACATTTTGAATAGGAATTTGTGCTAAAAGTAAATCTGCACGTTGGTGATATTTGAGGAACATTAAATTGCAATAGAGTTTACATTAATTAACTTTTTTTAAGATGTTCATGAGACTTTGCAGGTTTCATGTTATTCTGGAGGATTCAAGTCGCAGTTATGTTGCTACAACCTCGTTCTTGGGACATACTTAGTTGAAATTGAATAAGAACTACCAGGTAAGTCAAAATGACTCCTATCACCTGGAAAAAAAATGAAAAAAAAAATTATTATCGACAAACAAAAACAAAATAGAATGTACTAAGAACGACGAAGCCGTTTGCAGGCTACCGACGGTTTTAAGAAGAAAATATATAAATAAATCAAAGATAAACTAAGTAGAAAGAAGAAGAATTTATATAAAGTTCCCATATTTCATTTGTAGATCCCTCCTTCTACAGCCTCTACCATTAAATATTTCCAACATCACAAATTTAAATGTAAAAAAAAAAAAAAAAAAATAACTATATTTAATACTAAAGCAAATTTTCAAAAAGATTGCGTCTTTTATTTTTCAAGCCTAAAAAATAATAACAATAAGTTGAAGAACAATTAAATTCCTCGAGAAAATATTAACAATATCATTTACTTACAATCTTTGACATGATACATACATACATAGTTCTCTGCCAAGGGCAGGTCCTTCACTGCAAACCCAGCATTCTCCAATCTTTCCTATTTTCTGCCTTCCTCTTCGTCTCCACATAAGATCCATTTACCATAATGTTGTCGATCATCTTAAATCTTCTTCTGCCTCGAACTTTTTTACCGTTCACCATTCCTTCCAGTGCATCCTTCATTAGGGAGTTTCTTCTCAGCCAGTGACCCAACCAGTTTCTTTTCCTCTTCCTGATCAGTTTCAGCATTATTCTTTCTTCACCCACTCTTTCTAGCACAGCTTCATTTCTTATTTTGTCTGTCCATTTCACATGCTCCATTCTTCTCCATATCCACATTTCAAATGCTTCTAGTCGTTTCTCTTCACTGCGTCGTAATGTCCATGTTTCTGCCCCATACAATGCCACACTCCACACAAAGCACTTCACTAGTCTCTTCCTTAGTTCTTTTTCCAGAGGTCCGCAGAAGATGCTCCTGTTTCTATTAAAAGCCTCCTTTGCTATTGCTATCCTCCTCTTGACTTCTTGGCAGCAGTTAATATCACTACTTATAGTACACCCTAAGTATTTAAAGTTGTTCACTTGTTCCAATGTCTCATTCCGAATACTTATGTTTATCTTCTTTGTCTTTCTTCCGATAACCATAGTCTTTGTCTTGTTTACATTTATCTTCATTCCATATTGTTCACAGCTGTCATTCAGCTGCAGTAGCATATCCCTTAGTATCATCTCCTCTTCTGCTAACAATGCCATATCATCAGCAAATCTTATGCACTTTATTCTTCTTCCTCCTACTATCACCCCTCCCATGTTCTGAAAACAATTCTTCACTAACTCCTCTAAGTAGATGTTGAACAGCGTAGGTGATAGAGGGCATCCTTGTCGCACCCCTCTCCCTATTCCACTTCCCTCTGACAATTTTTCTCCTATCCTGACTTTGACTCGTTGTTTCATATAAAGATTAGTTATTAGC
>JAFIDM010000002.1:19135037-19150117 GCA_023159025.1 Thereuonema tuberculata
AAAGTCCATGAAAGAAGATGTAGACGCTGTACAAAAAAAAACAACAAGGAAATAGGCTACAAACTGGCAGCAAAATCATATAATGTGTCCGTTCAACTCTTAAAGATTACATCAAAAAGTCAGAGAAAACTGTAGAACAGCACATGAGTAGCAGTTTAGGCAGAAAACCAACGCTAATACCGAACTTGGAGATTGAAAAAAACTTTCTACACAATTACTTCACGGGTCATTAAAAGAATGGCTTTCCAATTGGCTCTTCGTAACAACTTAAAACATCCTTTCTCACTGACGAAGAATATTCTTGATCTAGGGTAAATATCCCAAAGATCAACTTGGAGAAAAGTGAATAAGGTACAAAGTTGCACTTGAACACACGAGAATTGCAACAACTTGTCAGGGAATAATTATATTGGAACACTTTGTTTAGATGATTAGTTACTTGTCGGCACCAAACATTTAAATGTCAGATAAATGTTTCAAAGATTGTTCTTTTATATCTGTTGAATTTATGTGAAGTTGGTTTTATAATGAAAATATAATGAAAGAGATATATTTCTGATTACCAGCCGCGGCTTTTATTCGCTATCCAAAAATATATTATAGCATAAAAAACAAAAGGGGGATATCTAGTGATTGTACCTGATCTGAATAATTTAATTCTCATTTCATTCTCATAGCCTAAAATTTAGCTAAAATAAAACATATTGTTTGAAGCACATTAAAAGTTAGACCCAGTGTTTATAAGTGCAACGCATTGTTATAAAAAACACATAACGTATAAAACACATTGTTATAGCTTAAAAGATCAGATATACTTTTAGTTTTGAATATTGTTAGGAAATTAAAGCGAAAGACAGTAAGACATATATTCAATTAAAAAATACATCAATTATGTTTTTCAAAGTTTTCTTAAACATTGCAGTTTCAATATGCACAATAATATAATTTCAAAATAAACTATCTACTATTTTTAGAATAGATTTGCTTCTTTATTAGGTTTAAGGAAAGAATTAATTTGAACATTTGATAATGAAGTGTAATATTGTGATTCTTGTATCAAGGTGAATTTTCGTAATTCTTTAGAACTCTGAATTCTAAATTGTTTTTAATTCTTTAGGGGAAAGTTATTTAAACAGAATCGTAATAATTAGGTCAATATTTTCACTTCCTTCATATCCATCTGTATGAAAGTTGATCAACTGTAGTAAGGAATGTATTATTTCTTTGTAAAATTAGCAAAACAGTATATTCAATAGGTGCCATATGAAAGAAGATATATGGGCTGTAGAAGAATACTAATGGCAAATCAATTATTATAAAGGCTTTATAATCTTTAATCCAGACTTAGTAGCAAGAGAAAGCTTTTCCACTTCTTACCATTGGGTTTAGTAATAGGAAGAAAATGATTAGTAAAATTTCCAAATATATTTTTTTTTAAAACGTAAAGACTGAAAAAAATCCTATAATAATACACAAAAACAAAGGATTTAATTTGAATTAATAAAACGACTTTGCATGTTCGTAACTTCGTGCTGTTTTATCTTTTGTTTCAGATGCTTAATATAAATCAAATCAATATTTGGAAAAATATATTTTATCATGATATATCAGTTGGTAATTTGTAAATAGCATTAATTCTGATGTTCAGCAAATAAAAAAGGCAAATTCAAATATACTGTTCTTAATACATTTGAATTTAATTCTAGTCTAATACATCTATTCAAATTCTTATCCTTAAATGTTAACAAATAAACAATTGAGCTTTTTTTATTAGGCAATGACAAACAATTTTTATCTACATTTTGTTACATGTTTCCTTCACTATAATTTACATTTAGGTGTATAATTAGTTATAAAAATTTGGGAAAAATATTGAAGAAATATTTAAATATTTTTAGAGAATATTAATCGAATGTAATTCAATTTTTGTTCTATAAAATTTCTCTTTTTTTTTCTTTCTATTTTGAATTTCTAAATAGTTTTATGATACATTAATTATTGTTATTCAATCATATGATTATTTTCATTCTTTTTCCAAATCTTATTCAACATTTTAGTGTTATTCTAAGTTTTTGTTTCTGTATTTCTTCATTTTTTAATACCTTATTTTTAAGGTTGATGCAATTCACAAAGCCGTTGAGTTGCTACAATCACATGGTCTGGCAATGCTTAGTTGAAATTGAATAAGAACTACCATATAAGTTACAATGACACCCATTACCTGAAAAGAAAGAGAATATTAGCAATTGAAATTTTAGTAATTTCTTTCTAACTTCAATACTTAATATAAAAACAATTCTAAACAAAAAAATTCATTATTTCCTAATTTCATGACAGATTCACTTTGCTGATTCACTTTTGCTTATTTTATAATTTGTATTAATGTTTAATTAATTTGATGTATTTTTTATTATGGTCATATTGTTATTACATTAAGTATTTCTTATTTACAAACAGTAAATAAGGGATATTTGTTTACCGTGTACAGAATTGATTCAGTAACACTGAAAACAATTACCAATGCTAATTCAGGATTACTTTAAAAAATCAAGATCAAAATCAATCCTTGATCTTTTAAAGTAATCCTGAATTAATATTGGTAATTGTATTCGCGTTACTGAATCAATTCTGTACAGGGTGGGCTAAAAGTACCACTACACCTAGTTTTGTTTTCCTGCAAAACAAATCTGTGCATGAAAAATGTATATGAGACACTCGTATGACAGGTGGTGACATCTTGAGGACCTGTGGGAAACCATAACATACGGAAATTTACAGTCGTTTCGAGAGTGCAAGATGGCGGATACGAGTGTTTTCAGTGTGCAGGAGAGACTTGTGACTTCCATGTGGGTCCACAAGCGGCCACATACCGGAAAAAACATGCGTAACATCATGCAGGATTTCAGGGCACGTTTTGGTAAGGCGCCAAAGAGCAGAAATAATTTGTTGAAGTGGGAGAAGAAAGCTTTCAGTACGGGATGTGTCAAAGACGCAAGGCGAAGTGGAAGACCGTCCACCTGGCGAGAAACCTGTGCTGCCGTTGTGGAGTCACTGGCTGATCGCCGATGAAATCAACACGAGAATGTAGTAACTGTGCTGACTTGAAAGTACCGCGATCAACAATGCGTGACAAAATGAAGAAAAATTTTGAAATGCAACCTTTTCGTCCTGTGATTTTGAATGAATAAACAGACGGATGTGGACAGACGCCATACTGCATGTGCCAGTTGCTGCAAACATTTCCAACACGCGAGACAGAAAAAAGTTGTCTTTAATGGCGCATGCGCCGTTTACCGCAGTTCTCAAAATCGGAATATCTTCTTCTGGGCGAAGGAGAATTCTCATTTTTATCAAGAACTCCTCATGTGATGATGTGGGAGGGCATGAATGCAGACCATCTCTTTGTCCTTATTTCTTTGAGGGATCCGTAAATCAAGTCTCGTATCTTCCCATATTGAATACCTGGCTACGTTTACAGCTACAAGCGGCAGGCACCCTGAACACTATCTGGTTCCATCACCGGCACACACTGCTCTTGTCGTCTTTGCACATTTTGCTGTTACGACTACAGATGCGAGCGGCAGGCATCCTGAACATTATCTGGTTCCATCAGGATGGTATGCCGGCATCTATTGTTCTTGTCCTCTTTGCACATTTTGCTGTTTGCAACTCGAAGCGGCTGAACACTATCTGGTTCTATCAGGATGCCGGCACACTGATGTCGTCGGCAACTGGCTCAACGACACGTTTCCACATCGTTGGAAACTGAACAATCACCTGCACAGTTTAAACATCTGCAACAGCTTTAAAAGCTGCTGTTGACACCGCCTTCAAGAAGTGACGCCGGAAATGCTACACAATATGAACAACAGAACATGCCGCAGTATTAGTCTGTGCAGAGATCAGGCCAGAACTCACACGGACTTCCTAGATGCATAACAGATAATTTCCACGTCATACTTCACAAATATATTCATAATTACAGCATAACAACGGGTGTAGTGGGACTTTTCGTCCACCCTTTACACAACACAAAAACTTTAGTATTGTGCAAACCTGTTCTCGAAGCTGTAGCATTGGCCAAGATTCAACGACTAAGAAGAAAAGAAATATATGATGTCGGAAATCACACTACTTCAGCTTACTATCTACTATATGGAGCAAGATTAATAGTGAAGAATAAGCCTCAGATTAGCGAAATTCCATCTTGAGCACAATTCAAGTTAAAGAGTCTTATTACCTTATAGTAACTAAAAATCAAGAGTTTTATCTTCCATGCACTATCGATACAATAGTGGAAAAAATTCAACGAAAATCATTCGTTATTATTGTTGGATTTCTTAGACTAAATCAACTAATAATAAAATGATAACAGTTCCGTTATATATCGAAATTATAATTACCCTAAAACAAATTCGCTTAAGTCATTATAAAATAAAAAAATATATATTTCTGTAGTGATGCCTTGCTTTAATTCTTTTTCTTTTTTTTTACTAATCTTTGAAGCTTAAACTAATAAAATTTTTATTTCAGACTTTAGATAAATGTTTTTTGTTTTTTTTTGCATTTGTGTTAAAATCATTTTTGAATTCCTTATAAAACAAAAAGAAATCTTACTTTTAAGAACCTTAGCCTAATTTAAGGTGTAGATGTACCTAATAATTCGAAATGCTTCGTTGCTGTTATTCCTGCTTAGTTAAATAACTCAGATAATTAAATTATTTTGGTAATCTTCTGTGGAATTTTTCATTCAGTCAAATCTGCAGATGCGAAATTTAGATTATCTTCAATATAAGAAAGAATGTTTTCGTTTTCAATTAAGAACGACAGAACTTACCGTGGTTAAAGTATTTAAGTTTATTGGAAATAATCCACAGCCATTGAACACTGATGAAGGTAAAGATGCATTAATTGTAGATAAAAAACACTAAGCATAAATAAATAGAGAAAACAAAAACCAAAGCAATTAGAAAATGAATTTCTGAAATGAAGTAACATTTTTTCATTAAAGTTAAAAGTTTCTTTTACTATGTACATATTAGTTTTTTTTTCCTTTTTAACTAATTCATTTCCACTCTTTAATTCGAGATCTGTTTCGAGTTTAAGAAAAATCTCTAGAAGAAAACGTATTGGAATCAATTCTATCTACATTGATAGAAAGATTGAATTCATATCTATTGAGTTAACCCAGCTGATGAGAGTGATTTGTCGAAACAGAACAGTCCTGGGACGCTGAAAAATCTGGAATTCGTAAGAAACTTAAATATCATTAAGAAAAATTTTCACTTTTTCATTAATTTTTCATTAGCTTCCACAAAAAAGTTCAAATATGATGACTTTAAAAATGCTAAATAAAACGCACATTGGTCGGATTCTTCTCGAAATTGTACTGTATTTGAGTTTTTGTGGGACTGTTTTCGGTTATATATTTTCTAATTGGTTACTATTTCCAGATTGTTGATATTTGCAATCTTAAAAAGCTGATAATGAACAATTTTGAATTAATGATTACTTACATTAAATAATCCAAGGAAATGAAATCGCAAATAAAGTAAAGTAAAATTATTTAATTTCAATTAGAAAAAAAAATGATTATCCTAAAATCAGTTAATTGTCCATGAGACTAATGACCACTGAGTTAATCGTAAGAAAAAACAAGAGCAAAATTTTAACTATTTCATTAAGTTCTGCATATTATCCTCTGTATATAAAATCCAATCACATCTCTCAATGATCAAAGAGGAACTGGATTACGTAGAAAACAGAAGAGAATGTTTCAACTAATAGCAGTATATTTCTTTAACACACTGAAACATTTCAACTCTAATCATTCTGATATTTAAAATACTTTTTTTTATTTTTCTCCTCTAGTCATACTTTATACGACATCCTTTTAATCTAGAGCCTAATTTTTAAAAAATAATTTTGTTTTGTGCTTTTTTATCCAGATATGAATCAAAACTTTAGTTTATCTTAAAAAGTTTATATTTTCATGATCAAATTGTGTCAGTTACTCCAACACCAGAATAAAATAGATTGTTCTGACACCAGTAATTGTAGCAAAATATCAGGATTTGTCTAGGTTACTGATACCTGTCACTAAGTTAACTTTACTTTTATAACTTTTTCTTAACGATTGACGCAGAGAAGAACACTGATCTCAATGCTATATTTCGGAAAATGTACGACTAATAACAAAAGATGTTTTGATTATAATTTTGACGAACGTAAATTACCTGAATTTCCTGTTGCACTGTTTCTTCCATTGCATTGACCGAAAAACTCTTGACAGTAAACTGAATTCTGTTGATCTACAAGAAAAAATATAAAACAAGAGTAAACAGTAACATCAGATAATTACATGTTACTTAAATGGAACTGTATGATAGAGTAACGTAATAAATATAAAATATAGTTTTTCATTTTTTAATATAGTTAATCTGGAGAATATATTGGAAATACACATTAAAACGTATATAACATTTGTACCAGTTAAAAAAATAATCAAAGCAACGAAACAGAAATTTTAGGAACTTATTGATATATTAATTCATAATGCTTTTTATTTTCAACGTAAAATTATTCATAAAATCTCGTTCTATTCTCAGCATAAAAATTTTAAATTCAAACAACAATATGTTGTGCAAAAATAATTATATTTAGAAAATATGTTCTCTCTTCACTAAATAACTAGCATTTTATTTTTTTCTTTTATGTGGGCTCTGTATCGTCGTCTTTTTAGAACTCAAGCAGAGAAACATTCGTTTATGCTTACCTGGTCTTTGATCCTTGATCCAGAATAACATACAGCTACAAGTTCAAGTAGATCTTTACCAAGGTATATTAGGAATAAAACATAAAAATAATTGAAGTCGATGATTTTCTGGATGAATAACTTCCTCAGCAAAAAGTACAAATTACCAGCAATAAGAAATCCACGTTGAATAACATTATATGTCAAAAAACAAGTAAACACATTATCAGCACAGTATTTGACAACATCCAAGATGATATTAAAGCAGTGATGATACTTCTTAAGAACAGCTACTTCAATTGATGAATTTGTCTCCAACAAAATATTCATTTTATTTTCAAAGTTTCTTAAATAGCACTCCATGAACGAACACAAAATCCAGAAAAAAGAAATGGTTGTCATTTCAGCCAAATCGAAGAGAGAACAAATCATGTCTTTGATAAATATTATATTTATTACTTCCAAAGAGCATATGTGAAGTACAGAAGGTATTATGCAAAAGAAAACAGTAATCAACTGAATCAACACTGTATTCGGCAAATCAATCACTCCAAAGCTCTCTTCCACTTTACCCAATTTCTTTAATAAACTGGGATATAGTTTAGCCATAGATAATAAGAGAAACCCACCGAACATGATAAGGATGGAATACCAGACGTATCTGACGTAATCAAAAGTCTTAGGAAACGTATCATCAGGCAAAACTTTAGATTCTGTTCCAATTCTATCTACTTTATCCATGACTGAAAACACAGTAGATGCTAATAATGCGCCATAAAAGACAATGGATGAAAAGAAACTTAAACTGCAGTAACTGAAAGCAATTTTTTTATTTTTTCGGAAAACACCACTCACTGGGAGAAATCCTGTAAATTTCAGAGTGAAAATGGTCAATCTGAGTTTGTTGTAATATGAGTATTTTCTCGCGTTGTCTTTATCTAACGCGATCGGACAAACAGAAGTAGAATTTCTACTTTCAAAACCAGAAATCTTCATTTTAATCGACATTAAGTTCTGTATAAAACTGAAGTGGAAACTTGCATTGAATTGAAGACAAAAATTGAAGTTTTCAGTCTCCTGCCTCGTGACAAATGAATGAGATTCTTTTGAGAAACGATTTAATGAAGTGGATTTGAGATCGATAAATCCAATGGTTTGTCAGATGAAATGCTTTTTTGTCATTTATTTATTTTAGGAACCTGAAAAGAATTTAATAAGAAATAGCGAGATAGAAAATTCATTCAATACAATCAGTGGAAACTAATTATCAAATGGACTTTTAGAAATCAATAACAGAAATAATTATATGTATATCTAAGCTGAAATCAGCCTTGAAGATCTTGAAGATCTAACTGTAAGACTTATTTGTAATTAATAAGTGAATAACAAAATATATAAATTACATTCATAATACGTTATATCACAGCATAAATGAAATAAAAGTCGAATTATACTTACTGCTCAATTGAAAGTGGACACAACCCATGCAAATTCGGGCAATAATTTAAATATATATTTGATAGTTTTCTATGGCTTGTTTTGTATTAATATTTTCAGTACTAGAGAAGTTTTCTAAGTTTTATCTATATATCCTATCCTTAATTATATATATATATATTCTTCATTATATGGATTTTTTTATTGAATTCCATGCACTCTATACTTAAAGTTTCTGGTTTACGATGTTTCATCTGTTTCCTTCTTTTTATTACATCCAGAATAATTTGACTAAGTTTTATTTCCTATATTGATGTTTCTTTACAACCTGTATTTCTGTGTTTCTACTTGATACTGATACTGAAGGGTTGTAAACTTCGTTTATTATCTGAATCCAACCACAGGACACCATATCACATCCCACCAGAAGTCATACCTTTATGGCAAACACAGAACCAATCTCTACCCTTCAGTACACAATAAAACTAATGACATAGTACAAACAGCACACGATCATTTCTGCACTGCCCTAGCACATACTCAGGCAGAAACCCCACACTCAGGCCGCCACTCCCCAAAGTACACACATCAAAACAACTCTCCATAGTCATATACCATCTCAACACGCACACTATCCTACAACAACTTGACGATATCCAAACATTAGAAGACATCCAAACAATAATCTACTGTGCGGCATAGAAAACCTTTCGGGCACTTGGAATCAAATAACGCCAAATACCTCCACTGCACGGTCACAAGAGCTCTTACACTCACTGAAATAACACCCAAAACATACGCCTCTTTTCTTCACACAGGGTGTCACATACCTTCAGATCAAGAACACTGAAACAGCGGAACCTTGAAACTACCGTCCAATCACTTGCCTCCCCACACTTTACAAACTACTCTCCTCCTGCCTTGCAGACAAATCCTATCGAAACACATAACATTCTTTCCGAACAGCAGGTGGGCTGTCACAGGAATTCCGAGGGTTGTAAGCAGCAACTCCCTATTGACTTGATAATCATGCGGCAGGCGCTCACGAAGAATAGGAACTTAATATTTCATACATCCACTACAAGAAGGCATTTAATTCGGTCCCTTACTCCTGGCTTCTTCACACTCTTCACACCTCTTCAAAATACATCCCAAGATCTCGGCATTCTTGGATGCTACGATGAAGAATTAGAGCAACATTACACTACGCACCTCCAACCAACAACCAGAGGTATTTTCCAGGAAGATTCCTTGAGTCCTTCCTCTTTGGTTCTGCCTCGCCTTGAATCCATTGAGCCACATGCTAGACAACACAAAACACGGTTATAGGCTTATCTAAGGCAATCTCACACCATACAAAATCACACACTTACCCTACATGGAAGATATTAAACTCTATGCCATAAGCAACGCACAACTTACTAATTTACTACAAGTCATCACGCAGTTCACCAAAGACATTGGGATAGAATTTGGAATCGACAAATGCCGCAAGCTATATATAACACGCGGGAAGACTTCGAATTTGTAGTTTTGAACTGGACCATGGTTTGACTATCAATCCATGGAAGTGGAAGAGACCTACAAGTACCTGGGCTTCCAGCAAGCGCGCATCATTGACAACGTAAACATCTAAAATGCACTCAACTCAAGAACAAATACCGTGCTCGCGTTTACAACATCCTTTAAACACAAATCAATGCCAGAAATAAAATTAAAGCCATCAACACTTTTGCCGTCCCACACAAACATATTCGGTTGGCATAATTCCATGACAAACACCGAACTCTAAGCACTACAACACACAACACGCACTACATTCACGAAACATAACATGCACCACCCCAAGTCAGCTACGGAAAGGATGACTCTTCCCCGCAAGGAGGGAGGCCGAGGACTCATCAACCTCATCACCCTACACAAAAAACAAGTATACACACTTAGGGAACACTTCCACCAAAGAGCACAACACTCCTCACTCCACTCAGCCATTGTCAAGACTGACACACCCTCACACCGCTCGACCTCGTAAAACCTTCTCCAACACTCAGCACCACCGACACCCACACTCAGCAACTGTGTGAATCATGGGCTCGTAAGGAACTCCAAGGCGGACATCGGAACCAAGGAATCACCCAAACTTATGTCGATATGGAAGCGTCGAACAGATGGTTGACGAGTGAACAGGAGACCAAAGGGTTCATGATCGCGATACAGGACCAAGTCATCCCCACACGCAACTACAAGAAACACATTCTACACATTGCAAACACATGACGACAGATGCAGGAAATGCCACAGTTCGCATGAGACGATCGATAATATCAGGCTGTCTCCTTCTCTCCCAAACAGACTACCTCCACCGACACAATGAGGTAGCGTCGATCGTTCATTTAACAGCTAGCACACAAACACTCACTTATTAAGAACACGGTCCTGTACTACAAGTACACACCACTAAGCGTATTATCACATCCTGACCTAAGCTGTACAGGGACCGCCCCATTCATAAAGACAAAACCATACATCCATAAATAAAAATATTTTACGTGCTGGATAAAATTTAAATAAAAGCCTACAATTAAAAGCACGAATGTGAGGAATTAAAATGAAAAAAAAATGATTGAAAACTCACACGACGTTTCAAACCCTTATCTTGTACATAGGGCTTTTTATCAAGTGTGTGTGTGTTATCCTCCAAGCTTGAAGGATAGACCAAGAAAATTACGCCATAGACCAAGATACGGAAATACGCCGAGAAAAAATGTTTTTTAACATAAAAGAGACAGCAAGTTGATAGCATTGTTGTTCCAGATGCAAATCTTTTCGTTCAATAATCGGCTCTATACCCAAACATCGGGAGTTTTTATGGGTTTGCCCTCCTCTGCCGTCATGGCTGAATGCGTTATGTCCTACATTGAGTTCCATGCTTTCTCTATAGATAATGTTATAAATAACGTGCATCAAATTTATAGATATGTGGACGACACATTCCTAATTGTTAACAAGAACTATGTGGACAATATACTGGAGGATTTCAATAGTATTAACAATAGTATACAGTATACCTTGGAAAAAGAACACAACGGAACCATTCCCTTTTTGGATGTACTAATTATGAGGAGGAACACAAAATTCCAAACTACGGTATATCGAAAGCCCACCGACGCATTAATAACGATCCATCATGATAGCTCAGTACCTCCCAATTATAAAAGAAATTCTATTCTAATGGCAATGGATGGAGCCAAAAAAGTCTGTTTCAATCACATATTATTACTTCAAGAAATCGAAAATATAAAGTGCATTTTTATTAGTAATGGCTTTTCAAATGAGGCACTAAGTAAGTACATAAGAAGGTTTTTTCGCAAACCTCAATACAAAAACCCGGGTAACAACACACACAAAAAACAAATAGATCAATACATATCTATTCCATATGAGAAAACATTAATTAAAAAATTAAAGCCGATCTTAGGTACAGCCAATTTAGGACTAGCTTGCAAACCACATAACACTATTGGCAGAATACTCAACAGGGCAGAAAAAGGAAAAAAAAAGAAAAAAACAACGATCTAAATGAGCATGAAGTTGTTTACGGAATCTATTGCAAAATGCATAGAATTAATACGTGTCTCTATATTGGACAGACCAAGCGCAAGCTAGAAAAGAGGCTAAAAGAGCATAGTAATGCGGACAAAACTAAAAATATGGCATATTTCATAGCAAGTCACTGCAACATGCGTCACCATGAACTGGATACCAGCAAACCTGTGATCTATAGCAAAATAAAAGAGTGAATATCTCCGTAGATTTTACGAATCAGGGATGATAAGAACTCACAAAAGTTATAATCAAGAGCTCTCCACCACTAACATTTTGCAGTATGGCGTATAAGGATTTCATTTTTCAAAAGTTATTAAAATATCACACTCTTTACACAAAGGCGCTCGCCCTACAATAGCAGACAACTATTTCCAGGGTTGTTTCAACTATCCGCCAACAGGGAAATACATATATGTTAACTTCCGGTTTTCAGTCCAAATCATTTCACCTAACGAATCCAAGCTTGGAGGATAACACACACACTTGATAAAAAAAGCCCTATGTACAAGATGAGGGTTTGAAACGTCGTGTGAGTTTTAATCAGTTTTTTTATTTTAATTCCTCACATTCGTGTTTTCAATTGTAGGCTTTTATTTGAATGTATAATTTGTTTGTAAAATTAGCAAAATAGTAGATTCAATACGTGTGTCATATAAAAGAAGATATATACTTATGTCCTGTTGGGCTGTAGAAGAAATATTCCTGTTGGTAAATCAATAATTCATTTAGTGCACTGTTTTGTTTTTGTTTTTCAAACAATAATTGTTTTTAACACTCATAGTCAGAAAAATCTCTTCGTACTACACATTTAATGGGTAATCGTATTTTTTATTGCTTTATACTGCCGTTTCGGCAAGACAGATAGTCTAGAAGGCAGTGTTGGATGAGACAGATGTGTCGGAATCTTGGTTCGAATCCTAATTCTGGACTGGGATGTTTTATTCTTTCTTCTTTAGTATTTCGTTCGTTTGTTCAGTATAAAGGCCCCTTGTGGTGCACCCTGCGATACGCTAAACAACTAGAAATTATGGTAGCCTCACAATCATCTCAATCTCAAGGCGAATGAATGCCATATGATAAATAAATAAATAAATAAATAAATTGCTTTTTACTGAAATTTTTGTATTACTGCTTTCTTTGAAATTTTGCTCATGAATTTTATAATATATCCATTAGTAAGTACCAATGAGATATGAAGCTAATTTAGAATATTCTCCATCTCGTTGAAGCTACTGAAAGATAAACTTCCTGCTGAACTGTAACCAAAAGGCTTAACAAAAGTCTTCAATCCAGAACATTGTAACAATAGAAAAATTTTGAACTTCTTACTATTGCGTTTAGTAACAGATAGAAAATTATTAGTAAAATTTCCAATTATCATTTTTTTCATATGTAAAGACTGATAAAAATCCCATAAGAATATACAAAAATACACAAAAAAAGGGATTTATTTCAAATAAAAAAACGACTTTACATATTTCATAACTTCGTGCTGTATTATCTTTTGATTCCGTTGCTTTATATAAATCAAATCTATATTTGGAAAAATATCTTTCATCATGGCATATGAGTTGATGTTTTGCAAATAGCGTTAATTACGATGTTCAGTAAATAAAAAAGACTAATTCAAATATACTGTTCTTTAAGCATTTTTTATTAGACAATGACAAACAATTTTAGCTACATTTTGTTACAAGAATTTAGTTTTAATTATATAATTAATTATAAAAATTTGGGAAAAATATTGAAGAAATATTTAAATATTTTAAGAGAATATTAATCGGATGTAATTCTATTTTTTTTCCACAAAATTTCCTTTTTCTTCTTTCTATTTAGAATTTCTAAATAGTTTTATAATACATTAATTAGTGTTATTTTATCATATTATTATTGTCATTCTTTATCCATATCTTGTTCAACATTTTAATGTTTGTTTCTGTGTTTCTTCATTTTTTAATACCTTATTTTTAAGATAAGATGTAATTCACAAAGCCGTTGAATTCGTACAATCACATGGTCTGGGCATACTTAGTTGAAATTGAATAAGAACTACCATGTAAGTTACAATGACACCCATCACCTGAAAAGAAAGAGAATATTAGCAATTTATAAAAAGTAATTTCCTATTAACTTCAATATTTAATATAATAACAATTCTACACACACAAAAAAATATTATTTCTAATTTCATGACAGATTCACTTGGATAACTTATTTACTACTCCTTATTTTATAATTTTTATTGTACTCCATTTATTATATCAATTAAGACACGTGATTGAGCATTAGTTATTCCATGTACTTCCGTTTTGAATATGGCGGCTGCTGAACATACACCCGCGTTCGTTTGTGCCAACAAAACTTTGAAGGGTCAATCGAGAGGAATCACTTGGAATGTTATCGTCTTTCATTTCAAATCGTCTATCTCCATCATAGAACGACTGAAGCGGCATATTTCATCTCATTTAGTGTTCAATATTTTAAGGAAATCGAAGCTCGCTCACCACTAAGCCTAGCCCATTGTCTGAAACGCCGACATCGCTAACAGAAATAGACGACTAAAAACAAACTTTATATGTAACCGAAAATAAACAAATAAAAACAAATATTCTTAATATTGAAAACGAACAAAAATAATAAAAATAAAACATTTTAGGGCAATGACAAATAGAATGTGAATATCCGACGTAACATACAACGACATTCCAGACGCGACCAAATAATAACTCTAGTGACGAGAGAGAATGATAATGATTGGTTAACTGTGATCACATGTCTTCACAGATATAATGAACGGACGATAATGTTTTAATTGTTATTACTTTAAGTAATCCTTATTTACAAACATTTTTGTTCTTATAAAGGCTCAATCTTTTAAAGTAATCCTGAATCAATTTTGTACAATTGTGTATCAGTTTCTATCAGTGGCGTATATAGAATATATTTTCGGGGGGGGGGGCCCAAGATTAATATAATTAAGTAGACACCCCATGGAAACCTATCTGTTCAACCAAAAAAAAAACAAAAAAAAAAAACGATGGAAACCTATCTGTTCAACCAAAAAAAAACGTTGGGAGGACATACCTTCATTATTTCGGGGGGGGGCCCGGGCCAAAAAATCTATTCAACCAAACAAAAAAACAATAAAAACCTATCTGTTCAACCAAAAAAAAAAAAAAAAAAAAAAACGTTGGGAGGACATATCTTCATTATTTCGGGAGGGGCCCGGGCCTCCTCGCCCCCCCCCCCCTTATATATGCCCCTGCCTCAGACTGTGCGAAAT
>JAFIDM010000002.1:19157042-19219183 GCA_023159025.1 Thereuonema tuberculata
CTGTAAAACAGCGTAATTTACAGTACCTAATCGCTGACCACAACCAAAAAACGGGACACACTATACTTACCAACAATGCAATCATTTACGCAATAGAGCAGGATTCTTATCTCAGGAAATTTCATAAATCATGCCACGTGGAAGTAAAATAAAACAATTCTCTGACCCCACTGGGCCCGGAAAGGATCAGAAAAGGAAAAGAACACAATAAGCAACAGACTAAATGCAGTGAAAACTCACTCAAGCTAAAAATTAAATTCAAAATTTAATTGGATAAGGATTACAAGAATGCAAAAAAAAAATAATGATCGGCTTGGCATTTAATAAAAAAACTTTGCAGTGAATCCTTCAAAAAAAAATAATAAAAACTTTTATCTGGGCATGCAGGATAGATTAGATCATGTCCATTTCATATTTTGTTATAAGTTTGAGGTCTAACAAATGCACTGGATACATATTTCTGTAGTTGCTGGAGCTGTTTATAAAGTTCGAAGGTTTCTTTCTTTTTTTTAAAAAAAGGGAAAAGCGTTCACTCTAAGCCACTAGCCTGCATGATCACAGATTCTTAAAAGGCTAGGCATAATTTTTAAAACGACCTTCAGTTGAAATAATTCATGGACTACCTAATGGAATAATTCAGACTTGAAATATTTTTGCATCCGTAGAAAAAAAAATTATGCCATACTATAAAAAGAAAACACAAGAAAGAAAAACTGCATTAAAAAAAAATCCGATCAGAAAACAGAATATCACAAAAAACAGACTGTGACAATCACTCATTATCAGGTCACATACATGTTACAATACGGAAATCTCAATTCAAAATGCTTTACATTATGAAATAAAATAATTAAGCTGCTTACATTGTATCATTGTTTAAATATTTAGGTAATTCTAATATTATTGATATTCCATTTATTAACTAAGCAAATTTTCTCTTCTTAACTAAATAAAACTTCTCTTCTTTTTCATGCATACAAATACTAACAGTCGTTACGAAAACAAAAAATGGAGGAAGATGTGATATTCATATTAACATATTGTATCAATAATTACTTATAACACTTATGTTAACAGATCAAATTTCACTGTATTATGACAACCTGAAGATAAATTTATTACTTCCTTAGCCATCTCAACTATAAATTTATTCACCTCTAATCCTTCATTCCTGTTAATATTTTTATCTTTGGTATTTCTAATATACAGTATAAGCTTTCTATTGTTTTTGATTGTTAGTATTTGTATGTTTGAGAAAGAAGAAGTTTTATCTCTTCGAAAATTTGCTTAGTTAATAAATATATTGCTTTTTACATTTATTTGTGTGGAAATGTTGAAGAGTAATAGTAAAGAATCTAATCTTAATTTGAATTTATTCAAATTTCTTAAATTAATTTGTTTCTATTATTAAATAAACTCTATATAAAACTAATTTTCAACCAAATACTGCTTTCCAAATAATATTGCAAAATTAACTCACATGTACAGTATATTAATTGATCTGATAATGTTTTCTCTGAAATTTTAAAATCTTTTAAAGATAAAGGCCAAACAGCATTTTTTTTATGGCTGGCTTTGGCTTTAAAAAAAGGTTATAGTTAAAATTGTAATACTGTAGACCATGCCGGCCCTTTTGGTGCATAGGAGGCTTAGGCTCCCAGCGATTCTCCATCAACGGGACTAGTTGAGGTCGATGTTAAACCCGACGCATTCCCGCTTTTAACTACGAAGTAAAAAACTCTGTACTTATTTGACAGAGGGCTGGGTGAACTCTACAGGAGGAGCAAACGTGGAACAATCTCCGACCACCTCTGAGAATTGAACCCGGAATCCTCCATTCCGAAGTTATGCAGTCAAAGCACGGGACTATCGGACCTAATTTGACTTTAATGATAAAAATAGTTGGTTTGAAAATCAACAATGTACTAGGATTATTCGAAAGGTAATGCTCCGATACAAAAAAAAATATATTTTATCTTTTGGGAATAGATATAAAAAGTATTATCGTTCATTAATTTTTGGACACATTTTATAATAATAATGAATTGGTTTAATATAATTATTAAATAGAGATAAATAAGAATCTAACTTTCAACCAGACTCTACCCACACGATTGCCAGATGACGTGCAGAACGAGATTTGCATTCTTGGCACCACATATGCTGTCCGCCATGAACACCCGTCATCGGATGTTTCGTTTCAAGTGGTGTTGTGAGCGGATGGTATGGACGGCTAAGGACTGGCAACGAATCGTGTTTAGGGATGATCCTGGTTTTTGTCTGGATATGGATAATCACCGTACTCGAGTATGGAGAAGTCCTGGGTAGCGCACAAATCCGAACTTCAATGGGAGCGACATGGATTGCTAGGAATGGTGGCATTATGCTGTGGGAGGGATCTACGATTCTCAGTCTTCACTGGTAGTGATTAGAGAAACATTGATGGCACAGCGGTATGTTCTTTCGATTCTGAGGCCTCATGTATTTCCTTTCGTGGAACGTCTACTGAGGTCCATTTTCCAATAACGTAATGCTCGCCCAAAGGCAGATGGGTATCCTAGATTGCCTCTGTGCTGCCGATGCTCTTCCTTGGCCTTAAGGAATGTCATCCATTGAACTTGTGTGGCACAAGCTGGGACGGCAACGACGGCAACTTCGGCCATCAACTGGTATGAGCGATCTGGTGCGACAGTTTTTTGGCTATATAGTGTATCTCCTAGTTTCTTATTCAATTCCAATTGAATAAATCTACAGCATTTCCACTAAAGGTTGAATGCTTTGAATTTATGTTAATGTGGTAACTACTATTTTGAAGTGCACTTCTAAATGTAATTTACTCCAAGACCAAAAGAAAACAGCAAGTTTCGTGTAAAACTAATTGAACTCAGTAAATCTCAATGTGAATTTGAATTGAAACTAATTATATTTATTACACTAAAATTTAGTCTAAACTTAACAATTTTCAATAGTTTCCAACTTAAATTTCATTTTGAAAGACCTTACATTAAAGTAATTTATTAAATATCTCGAAATAAGAATAACTTGTCGATCTGTAACTCCTAAGTGTTTTCAGCTTTGTTGATGATCAACTTAAAGGTTTGAAGCTATAAAAAAACAAAGTAATTAATGCTTTTAGACAGTGTCCAAAGCAAAGCGGCCCCATAATATACACAATTTTATAAACAATTTTTTGTTTAGAGACTGTTCTTTATGCAAGCGTGAAGCTTCTCGCTTTGCGTCAGCATCTCGTTTTTCCGCACATCGAGACATTTTTTCAATTTCAATCACTACAATCGCAACAATTGCGTCTTTTGCATTCGCAACAATCCCATTTATAATACTAAGAAAATTAAAACAAATCAATAATAGTTTTATTGTCACAGGCAAGCTGTAACAGGGGCCGATAAAACATGCCTTGGGCGGTCAGGGAGTGGTCCTAAAGGTATGATTTTTTTTACGTGGTCACCTTCTTTGTGATGCTGAACACAATGGTGAAGGTTTCATTCTGATATCTCTAACCGTTTGGCAGTGACATCCGAAAAGCATAACAACACTTATGACCCCCCACATGGTCAGGGAATGGTTCTAGAGGGCTGATTTTTTTGACATGTTCGGCCACTACAGAGTGTGGCAGATTGTGACATCTAGCAGACATAAAACCAAGAGCGGTCACCAATGTTTTACAGACAAGCTGTAACATAGGGGCCGCTAATAAAGCAGTAATTATTTTTACAATTTAATTGGTTTTTGAAATCTTCTTTCATTTGTTTATGTCCTGCTGAATTATGCATTCAAAATGAATGAAATAGAAATAAGCATATTTAAATTATATTTAAGTATATTTAAACATTTAATGTATTTACAAATTGTACATTTTCTTACTGGAAAATAAAGGGTAGGGCAGAGATGCCATTTGTGGTAATATGCAATTTTCGCAGTAATTTCTTTTTTGTGACTCACAGACCATATATAAATATGTAAATTTTCTTGAACACAACGTTATCTTTCTGATTGCGATACCGTTATTATTTGGTTAAAAACAACGAAACTAAGGTAAGATAATTGTTTTTTAACTCTGTAACTAAGAAATAGGGTATTTCAGCTAAGGCTGATATAAAAATATTATGAATCTTTGCATAAAATCAGACGTCTACGACCACTCCCTAACCTCCCAATGCCTTTTCTGTCTTTTAAATGCGTTTTTAAAAGAAAAACAACGCCTTGGGAGGGGGGGGTCAGGGAGTGGTCGTAGACGTCTGATTTTTTTTACGTGGTCACCTACTTTTTGATGCTGAACACAATGGTGAAGGTTTCATTCGAATATCTCTAACCTTTTGGCCGCTACAGAGTGTGCCATCTAGACAGCGTAAAAGCAATGTTAGCGGCCCCTAGGTTACAGCTAGCCTGTAAAACATAGGGGACCGAAACCTTCACCATTGTGTTCAGCATCAAAAAGTAGGTGACCACGTCCAACAAATCAGACCTCTAGGACCACTCCGTAACCGGAAGTTGGGGGTCAAAAGTGGGCGCTTCCAATAAAGTTGTATTTGTAAAAGTTTATTTATAAAATTGTGCATATTATGGGGCCGCTTTGCTTTTGACACTGTCTAAAAGCATTAATTATCTTGTTAAAGAATACATATTTTTTAGTTTCCTGCGTACTTTTCTCTCATGCATAAAATATTAATATTTAATAAATTTTATATTTCTAATACATTATCAATATTGTATTTTTATTATTGAGCTTGCTTCTAAAAGTCAGTGTTTTCATTAAGGTGACGTGATAGGCGTTGCTCAAAATGTCAGTAGCATTTATTGAGTTGATTTTCAGTTGTGATATCGTTCATTTTTTTTTTCTCTTAATGAATCACAAAGCATAAGGCCTAAGCTTTACAATGCTTTTAGTCATATTCATAATGACCTCCCATGGAACGATAAAGGAAAGGAAATGAACTAATATTTAGTCACTAAAATATATAGATTAAGAAAAAAAGGCGTTATTTTGCCATTGACAGATGATTTATCGATTAAAATAAATGGATTATATTAATGCTGATCAAGCAGAAGTACTTTCTTCATTGCTTAAGGATTGAGAAATATATTGAATACTGATGCTAAGCAACCAGTAGTTTATTCTCATTATTGTCCCGGACTCCATCTTCAGATTTTTATTTCAGTCAATGCTAAATTTCGAAATGAACTAAGAAAATAACTTCTGTAAGTCAAATTAACATAAACGCAACATTTCCATAATGGGTAAATTCCAGGTTCCTTTCTTAGACAACAGAAACTCGATTGCATTTGTACCGACAACTCCAGCTGCCAACAAGGATGTGAGAAATTCAACATTATTCAAGAAGCTGTGGCTGACTATTTTCACTTTGAAATTCTCAGGATTTTTTCCAGTGAGTGGTGTCCTCCGAAAACGTGTGATATTTTCGTTCAAGTATCGCAGTCTAAGTTTCATCACATCTGCAGCCTTTTTTGTTATATTCATAGTAGCAATACTGTACAATTGTTTGGAAAATAATCAACCTGTTCAAATTTCATCGGGAACTTTAACTCTGGATGATTTTTCAAAATCCTTTGATTCTTTAAAATTCTGGACTTTTTCTATGTTTACGATTCTTGGTGGAACTCTGTTGCTGTCTTTGGCTAAACACTATCCAAAGCTATTCAAGAAATGGATGGCAATTGAAGGAAATTTTCAACAAGAAATGAAATTGCCCAATGCAGTGTTGATTCAATTGTTTGTTTATTGCCTGTCCGTGAGTAATGTCATCATTCACGTACTCTTACCTAAACAAACAACTATTAACACAATCAGTAATATCAGTCAGATTATTTTAGACTTAGCCGAAATAACAACGATTGCTGTTTTCTGGATCTTCTGTTCATTTATGCATTGCTATTTACATAACCTTAAAGATGAAATGGAAATTCATTTGGAAAACGATTTAACAATCTCGGTAGAAGTTCTTCAGAAATGGCACCATTGCTTTATTGTTATTTTGGAAGTTGTAAGCTTTGGCGCTGAAAATATGTTTACTTCATTCCTCACATACGTTGTCATTCGACATGGATTTCTGATTGCTAGTCATTCCTATTTCTTACTGACATTCTTGTTCATTAAGAAATTATCTTATTTCAGTTTTTCCTTCTGTAGATTGTGTACATACTTTTTAGAAAACTTACTCGGACTTATAGCAGTATGATACTCTGGTTCAAGAATAAGAAACCAGGTAAGCTTTGTAAGTTTTTGTCTGTTATCAATTTTCTTCCTTGAAATTTAAGACAATTTAAAATTTCAATGAAATTTTACAGTGAATTGTAAAAGCAAGTGTTTTATATCCTACTTCTAATAAATGTCAGGAAGATAGAATTTTCAACTTTCAAGCAAATTTCAAAATTACTCCTGTCACTGAAACTGTAGCAATAATTCGCTTCATTTTGAAATCCTTTTTTGAGCCAAGAATGGAAAAATATCAATGAATGCGAATTTTGTTTTCTTTTACCTAGAAATCTTAAAAACCTCATTCCTTGAGGGAATATCAATATTTTTAGAATGATTTTTGAATAGAAATAACGAAATTTCTCTGAACAGAGAGTGGTTAGACTTTAATGTTTTGTTGCATTTTCCATGGAATATTTTCTTGATCAATAAAGAAATGATTAATACGTATAAAATAACTGCAATGTGCACACTAAATAAATGCATATTCATTGCAATTTTTAGTAATTAAGCATAATGTTGAGCCAACGATAAATAAAGTAATCATGATATTATTAAATTTTAACGCAATATCCAGCTCTTTGACTTGCATAAATTAACATTTCATTAAAACAATCAGCTTGTAATTAATTGTACGCAAATGAATGTATTTTCAAGATAAATATGCAATCATTGAGTTTTTTGTTTGCAATTTCATCGGTTCCAGAATATTAATTGTATCAAGTTTCGCAGCTCGTATTCTAATGTGATCTTCAATTTTCTTCACAAAGGCTTTGTAAGGATTAAAAAAGTAGACATCAAGAGTTTGAGCATATTTTGTACTTTTGTCAGGAATTATTTTTAAGAGATTGTCTTTTATGATTGTCTTGGCGAAGAATCTAACAAACCTAATGATTTGTCCGCAACAATATCTTCTAATACATTTTCAAACCAAAATTTAAAGATATCTTTTGTAAATTTGCCGCTTTTGCTTTATATAACAATAACAAGAATATTTGGTAGAGTAATGTCTTGAATTGTTTTAACTACTCGAATCTATCTTCTAGTTCTTTCAAAACAATAAATAGGTATTTTCCTGGTTTACCAGTCATTGATATTAAAAGGGTGAACAGTATAACGAATGAACAGTGGCTTATGTCTTCATCGTCTCTTGATAAAGATAAAGTTCTAGCACTATGTGAGGTCCCTGTCTTGTAAGTCAATTCTAATAAAACTGATAATTTAATGGCAAAATTTCTAATGATGGGAATGTAATAATAAGTCCACTATTATTCTTTGTTTTAGTCCGGTCCAACATAATCTTTATAATTTAGAACTTTACAGCCCTAAAATATTTAGGTAATCGTACGTACGTTAGTAAAATTGTGAAAAACAATTATCTACTTCTTAATCTGTTATTTTTAATAGTTATTTAAGTATCTTTAGATAATCATATAAATCTTCTTTTTATATAAAATTCATATAATGGATTGATCATATTGTATTCGAGACTATGGCTAAAAAGTCATTTTCTGAAGATTAGTAATTGTAAAAGGATCTCTACATAAAACTTTTAACTACCGAATGCCTTAAGTGCAGCTGAAGCATTGCGGTATCGTTGATAGAAGAGTTTAACAAGGAACGCGCGATCGGAATAAAGTGAGCTTCATTACTGTGCACTTATCGCGGATTTATAAAAAAATACTTTCGAACTCCTTTTATAGGCTGAGGTTGTCCAATCACGTCGCAGTATGCAAATTACGGGGAGAGCAGCGCCACAATTCACCCTTAGCGGAAGACATTTGAACTATTTTTTTTCTTCAAAAATTGAAACTGAATCCCCAGGACAGTAGGTGTATGAAATTCGGTTGCGATTTTGTCCAGTAGTTTGTCCTACAGAGAGATTTAAACATCTCTTTAATTTGGATCATCTGGTATAATCATTTCTTAATTGAGTTTGCTGGAAAAAATTACTTATTTCAACTACTTTCATAAAATTATTTTTCAACCATAGCAAAATTACATGACTATCGTATTATTCAAAGTGTAACTAATCGTTCTACACAAAAAAAAAAAAAAAAAAAAAAATAGTCGCCGTGTTGAAAGTTATTCGTATTAATTGTGAAAACAATAATGGAAAAACTAATTACCATCTGGATACTTCCTTCATATTTCATATATTTCTATTAAAAAATTTGTTGCATTACAACTCTAACAGTTAAATAGAAAAATAAATATATTTTAAACTTTATTTTCGAGTAATTTTTATTTCAGTGATTGAACTCAGCTTCTTTGTTTATTTAATTCCGTTAGGTCAACAAAATTCTATTTACTCTGAAGAACTTTTCAGTAAAGAAATTTTCCAACACGGAGCAAGAAGCTATACAAAAAGAAATTCAGGTATTTTATTAATTTATTAATAAATATATGAAATCAACTTAATTTCTTCTATAACTAAAGCAAAAAGAGATAAAAGTGAAAACCTCAATCTAAAATAATTCTAACAACAGTACTAGACCAACTGTGAATTGATATTTATATGGGAATGTTGCCTTCGGGTGCTGTCAGACGGTCAAAGCGATGACCTGCCATAAGGCTGATAACGTCTGAACTGGATTCGAATCTGGAAAGGATTTAAATGTTTGTTGTTTTTTTTTATTTGATTTTTATTTCTCTGCTTGGTTTTATGAATATATTAGTCTTGTATAAAACTGTCTAAAAATGCTGCAATGTCAGTGGTGTGTAACAATGGCCAATCAAAAAAACTCAAGTAATAAAGTGTAAAACGTGGTATTTATTTTTTTTATTTCAATTCCTGATTTATTCCAATCTCAATAAGTACACCTAATCTCGTGTCTGTAGATTTTTGCAGATATAACTTATTTATATATACATTTAGTTTTGTTCTGCTTTATTTATTCTTTATTTTAGTTGAAAGATAGACAGAATAATTTTTTCTTCTAGTGTTATTGTTTTCCTTTTTTAAATTTCTATTTAATTATCTGAGTGATATTGTTTATTTATTCTTTTTTTACTTTTTAAAGCTATAAATGCTCGTTTCGTTTCTCAAATCAATTAAGAAATCATGCAAGATTTTATTTATTTTGCTAACTATAAGAGAAGGCAACCACTCAGTCAAATCGGATAAAGGAAACTTTATACAGTTACATCAACAAAGTTCAAAAATTTTTAAGATGACAGCAACTTTGTTGTAGACATAATAGTGTATTTTTACCACGCATACTGTATTTAAGTTTCAAATTGTATTTTAACCATGGCAGTAAATATATGTCATTAAAAATGGAATAAACTATTTTTAATCAAAATAAAGTCAAAATAAAATAGATTACCTCATTTTATTTTTCATTATCCATAGATCCCATCTTCCACTACACTTTCTCATATCATCCAATTCCCTAGGAAACGTAACCAAAAAACTGACCTTTTAGCTGTTTTGTACGTGCTTTTCACGTTTTTTTCATCAATGTGACAGTGCTACTACAAAACGAATTCCTAAATGGTCAATTTCGTCACTTATTTTTCCCTTCTCCAATTTCTCTAAGAAATAGACTCATTTACAAAAAGAGACATTATATAATTAGTTCTTCTGATCAATCTATCGTTTCTTAAATTAGATCTGAGCTTATTTGGTTTCTTTTTTGAGAAAAAAAAAAGTTATTTCTTCTATGAATAAGTAAACTTTAATTTCTACTTGATTTATGATTATGTCTAATTCTTTTTGTAGTATTTCTTGTCGACTGTTAACGCATCTTTGCCTTCCTCTGGGTTTGATGGTTGTGGATTGTTTCAAATAAACTTAAGTACTTTAACTACAGTAAGTTTTTTTCTTTTTCTTTTTATAGGACATTGAGACTTAAATAACATTTTTCTTAAATAATTTTAATCCGATATAATGACCAGAATTATATTCTAGAAATGTTGCCACTAATCATAAAGCTCATTTTTACTATTCTAAACTTCATTTTCCATAATGAATTTCATAAATTCTTTTCTTCATTTTTTTTCAGGTGATAGGAGTCATTGTGACTTACCTGATAGTTCTTATTCAATTTCAATTAAGTATGTCCCAAGAATGCAATTGCAGCAACTTAACTGTGACCTAAATCTTAGAATAACATGAAAATTGTTAGGTTTTTAGATATTCGTTTGCAAATAAATTAAACTCAATCACCGTTTAGGATTAAACTCAATCCTAATCACTAATAACACTACTCAACAAATTTAAACTTTTTTCTGGTATATGGTTTGTAAGTGGGTGGATTTTTCTATGGGGTGCTAAATTCATTGGAAAACTCAGATTATCTCAATCTAGTTATATTTTAGAAATATACAGCAATTACATAAATGCAAAAATTAAAAAGGAGAAAATTTACAATATAAAACAGTCATATGTGCTTTATAACTTAAAGAACTTTTATAAATCATTTAAAACACTAACCGAAAAACAGAAATCGTTTATTATAATTATAATATTATTAAAAAATAAATTTAATGTCAATTCCTTTCGCAAAATTCATTCCTTTGTGCAGTTTTCCATCAGTCTCCCTAAAAAAGGAACCAACATTAATCGCCCATCATTGCAAGGTCCCAGCGATCTAAGTAACAGTGCTCCGTTGTAAGGATATCCTGGGGAAAACGTTTTCCTATTTCTTCACTAAAAGCACCCAAATTATCTGGAAAAAATCATGTTGAGACAGTAGAAAGTGAACTTTTAGTGACATCTTACAACAATTTTTTGACTTGAGGCAAAAATTTCCCCTTTCAGCTTAGCCTCACTCAACTTAGGAAATATTTCCTAAGTCAAATTACTGAAGGCCTTACCTTTATCAAGAGCTTTTACGAAGTAATTTAGCCAACTTTTTGGGAAGCGGGGAAAAACGATTTTTACTTCGCTCAACTAACGGTTTGTTTTTCAAATTTCTTTTCCAGCAGTGTATGATGTCCTCATAGGTCATTCCTTGAGTTTATAGTGGTTCTTGGTGTCTCGGCTGTTCCATAAGCATAAAAAAACTTTGTGAACCCACACTGCATACCCAACAGCAGTGCAATCACTTTTTAAATCACAATAAAGTACTCATGATATTGTACTTTATATCCGTCCAGCAGCAAAGCCAAACTATCGTATGGTTTCCTTCATATCCACTGCATCAACTAAAGGCACTGATGGCTATTTGTTGCAGTTGTGTAATAACACTGCTTTGAAGCTAGCTTCAGATGAATCAAAGAAGATTCGCCATTCATTGCGATTATGCTGAAAACCCATCCCCATCATTAAGCCATTCACTCTTTACACATATGCGCTGAATTTTCATTTCAGAAAATTCTAAAAAAAAGTTATTTCTTGTTCTAAAAGTTGAAATCGTTGTACCTTGAACTAATAGTTTCCGTTGTTGCTAGGACCCAGCATTTCCGCTATTTCTTTGTTTGAAATCACGGACCAAATCGTTCAATTCCTCCTGTTCTATGAAAAGAGACGATCTGCTATGAAATTCGGGGATGCATTCTTCCACAGATCGTACACCCTCTTTTTCACTCTGATGACCTTGATTCTGTACCTTTATGGGACAATGAGGTTCAAGTTTAAGTGCTGAAAACACATCTGGATATGTGGTACTATATTTAGTTTGAATGTCCTGCAATATTAATGAGACAAAAATAGCTCACTGCTCACGCCAGACCTTTAGAACAAAAAATGGTGTTGCACTGCAGTTTCATCCATTCTGTTAATGTTACACAGGTTAATGAAGAAATACGAGATCACCAAGAAGTAAAGTTAAAAAGCCTTCCTAACTCAGTGATTGATTTTCTTTGTATTTTTGAAGTAGACTTACCATAGACAAAACAAAAGATATCAGGATGGTTTACATAACGACGGAGTTTAGAAGCTGCAATTATCCTGTTGATATTGTACTTATTTCAACAAAAAAGATGACAAAATGTTTGACTAACACACACTGGAAAAAGAATACAACAGAAGACAACAAACTGAGGTGTAATTAAATAGAAATATGCAACAAAGTAACATCACTCACTATTAAACATGCACTAAAGCACTGTCTGACTTCAATGACAACCAATTCTGCCGGTCGAATTATTCACTAGACTTTCCTGTCCCCATGTGATTACTTTTGAACTTCTTCAACTACTTATTAAATCCAAATAAAGATTATACATAACCTGCACATTTTGTCTATTAAATTGGAGGGAGGAAAACGGGAAAAACATAAAAACTAAACAAGAAATTCGTAATATCTTAAAAACCTTTCTTGATAGGAGTTTACATGAACCTGGCTTCAAAAGATAGACATTTCCTTGTTGAGTAAATTGCCTAAGGTTTTAGTTACCCTGCTTACAATTTTAATATCATATGGTTTTAATACTGAATTAATTTTACTGTGTAACTCCTTTTGAAACGGGATGCTGATTAATTTTGGCACGCATGTGTTTAGCCAGTAAGGAAGGATACTCCCAATACTCCACGGCTTGCCATAGTCACGTGATAGGGCATGTTCCAGACACCGATAACCCACACATCTACGGCAGACAGCACGATTGGTACCTTCGTAAATTCTTTGAATCTGTCACAATCAGATCTAAAGGATGTTACAACAATGACCTCTCTATTAATGCGCTTTATAATACAATTTATAAAAAAAAAATTAATCATTTTTTCTCATTAATTATTCGGACTATAACCCCGTCGTTTCTTATTACAAGTTGCTGCCTTATTTTCCATCTTGTTGTCGATCAATAGGTCCGCAAGCTACAAATAATACCACCATGCACCTAACTCCAAAAGACCCCAAAGGGAACCATAAAAAAAAACTTCACTCCATCCGAAAAACAAAATACCACGGCCCGCCCGTTGATCGGCCAAGAAGAACATAACGGACTCTAACCGAACTTATTAAATTTCCTTACTCTGTTCTTATTGTAATTTGACGACGAGGAGCGAATCGGCTAATCGAAACGTATTATTATTATTAATATTATTATTAAATGTTCGCCATTCTACAGTGCATTCTGATCTATATCATCAATACTTATCATAGATGCCCGATTGCCCGTTAAAAATGAATGAAAGACATTTTCTTTCTTTCCTGTGTTTGAATGAAGTTGAATTCGGATTCATTATGCCAAAATACAAAAAATATGTATTGTATAGCAAATTCAAAATGACTGTTGAATAGTGTAATTAAATCTTCCTTTGGTTCCACTAAATGTAAAATCAATTTATAATCTTTAGATCACAAATGTATTTATAACGTTAGTCTCTTTGTATTTATACAAAAATAAACATTTCACGCATTTCATGTTTTGTGTAGCTTAATTTACATATAGAATATTTAATGCCATTCACTTACAGCCTTCACTAATGTGGTCTTGGTCAGCAGAGAAACGTTATGGGGGCAAGTGGAAACATGTATTTGTTAGTCACCGTTTAGTAAGGCAGTACAAGACAAGGAACAAAAAGGAAAAAAAAAGAAACAGGAATTCTCAATATACACTGTTAACACTCCTCACAAGTAATCTCTAAGATTAGCACCGTAAGTTGCCAGCGTTTGGGAAGGTGGAGAATCTGACTGCATGTGAGTCATTAAAGTGTTTTATCTATCGTCGAAAAACCGTCAAACATTCATCTTTGTTTGCAAAGCATTTCTCACTCAACGGCAGCTTGAGTTTTGTAATCAAATCAAAGTCGCATGGATTCAGGTCTGGAAAATAAGGCGGATGTTCCCAGACTTCCCAGACTATTGACGTAACAAAGCCTGTACAGGAGCTGCTGTGTCACATGTGGTGTTATCATAAAGAATGAGGGCGTTGGACAGCAGTTCTGGACGTTTCTCACGAACGGCAAGACCTAGCTGATAAGGTAGAAATTTTTCCGTGGAGAACTGCAATTTTAACGTACAATAGGTGCTTCACTTTACTTACTTCCATGTTTGAAAGGGGTCGGAAACACACTGTTCGATCACAACGACAGCACATATACGCATTCTAAGTGTGTCAATCAGATGTACATTCAACAAGCTTTCAAACGTATATTCTGGAATTGCAGTGGTGCCGCATGTTTGGCAGATAAAAAAGATAGTTGCCATGACTTCCATAACGCCCCACATATATTCAAGATTATAATCTCTCTGTTTAGTTCACGTCATTATCACTCTTAAGTCTTAATTATGTGTTAGTCCAATTTGTTTTCTATTTGTTAAAAAGTTTTAACTTGCTAAAAATTCTAATGTAATATTTCCACCAATATAGAAAAAATTTCCCCCTCTAAAATATTAACTAATATTAAATCCCAAGTCAGATTTATTTCAGATTCTTGAGAAAGAAAACTAGTAAGAAAAAGGATTGGACACTTGCTTCACAGTTTAAACTATAAACAATACACTAAATCTAACCTAAATGAAGCTCAAGCCCAGGAATTGATGAACCTAAAAACAAAAAGCGATAACATTATAATAACTAAAGCAGATAAAGGGGAAGCGGTGGTTGTATTAAATAAGGAGGACTACATTGAATAATGTGCAATTAGTTCATTATTAACACTGAGGGGTTCTGCTTACTTGGGACATCGGAAGAAGAAGCTATCAAAGAAGTTAAACAAAAAATTAAAAAAGCACAGATACATGCGATAGTATCTAAAGAAACGGAAATAAAAGCTTTAAAATTAAATAACACAATTCCCATATTTAAAGGATTACCAAAAGTCCACAAAGAAAAAAACTAATAATTTTTTTAAAAGTAAGACCTATCATTAATTGCAAACAAAAGGCAATTGCACTGATTTGACAAAATATTGTCAGTTGTTTAGATAATTTAAAATGGCGGTCTAAATGTATTGTAAATCGGGAACCTATTATTGAATATATTCGTGACAATCAACCTATAGAAAATACAAAAATGGTTTCATTAGATGTAATTAATTTATATACATTATTAACAAAGCATATCATCAGTGCAGTCCAGCATTTAGTCGAAAATGATATCAATATTAGGGAAGGAAAAACCTACTTTAATATGAATAAGTTTGTTAATTTAATAGCTGTTATTTTTCAGCTCCAAATGTTTTCCTTTTAATGGATTTGTATACATGCAAACAATGGGAATCTTTATGGGTCTACCATCTTCCTCATGTTTAGCAGAATGTGTAATGAACTTTCTTGAATACAGAGCCTTTACTTTAGATAAGGTCATACATAACCTACCCTACATAAGTAGATATGTTGATGACTCATTCCTCATTATCAATAAAGATTATACTGATTCCATCCTTGAGGACTTTAATAATATATCCATATATCCAATTCACAATGGAGGAAGAAAAGAGAGAACAACTTCCATTTTTGGATATCCTAATCAATAAACAACCGCTGAAATATAGCTCCACTGTGTATAGAAAAGAAACAGATGCAATGGTAACTATTAATTACCATAGCTCGATCCCAACATGTTATAAAATAAATGCATGCCAAATGGCAGTTGAAAGAGCAGTAAATATATGCTCCAGTCCGATGCTATTAGAAGAGGAAGTATCAAAAAAAAAGCGGATTCTCACTAGTAATGATTTTCCTATTTCGGTAATTAATAGATACATTAAAAGAATCATTAGTAAAAATAAATATAAAACGTTTAAAGGAAGCAACAACAAAAATAGAAATAAAAAGAAATATATTAATCGATATACTTCCATGGTTTATGATGAAACAACTTATAGTAAATTAAAGCCTATACTATTTAACGCGGGAATAGGAATTGCAGTAAACCTGCTAATACAATAGCAAGTTTCCTTAATAAAAAGAAAGTAGCTAATAATAAAGATAGTAGTAAAATAAAAACGCTTAATACAGTGTATAGTATTAAATGTAAATCTAATCAAGATAATATAAAATGCTTATACATTGATCAAACGAAAAGACCATTAAAAAAACGGTTTAAAGAGCATGAATATGCCGTAAATAAGAAAAGCAGAATATCACACAGCTACTCATTGTATAAAATATTCGCACGAGCTTGACTTAGAAAATCCAATCATCCTGGGCCAATATGATAACGAATACTTAAGAAAATTCTATGAATCTATAATGATTAAAACACATAATAGTTATAAAAAAGAGTTATCCACAAATAATATACTCGAATACGGAATTTAAACAAAGCAGATTCCAATTAGTTTAAGGTTATAGCGCTGTATCATTCCATTAATAGCAGATGACGGCTAAGAGCTTCTAATGCTTAACACTAGAGGGAATCCTAAATAATATTATCCAGATCACCAGTGAATCACTTCTCGACTACTCCTGCAGGATGTAAACGGATTTTTTTTCCTTTATTTTAACCAGAAACTTGAAAATGATCCTCAAAAAGAAGGGGGGGTTGAATACGTACGTTCGATTTTTAAATGTAAATATATTTTTTATTGAATATGTGCTAATTGGTGGAAATATTATATTGTTTTATATTTATTGTTATAATAATTTTACAAAAGCCTTTCCGGCATGGCCTAGCGGTCTAGACGGCGGTCTGCCGTGTAGCCGTTCTGCCGGAACCTGGGTTCGAATCCCGGCATCAGTATGTCTGTTTCGCTCTTCTTCTGTGTTTCGTCCGTTTCTACCTAGGACTATACTATCTCAGTGTTATTCTGGACTTGATTTGAAGTCCCACCGTAACGGTTGTCATACTGGACTATTGTCTGTGGTCCTTAGTTGGCCCAAATCGACAATAAGAAGAAGAATTTTACAAAAAAACATATAAGGCTTTCTAATATTTTGCTATAAAGAAATAAAATTGAGACTCAGAATGCTTTATACGCACTGACAGTTGTAAAAATAGTAGGCTAACATTTTAGCATAACGAAGCGAAGTAGACGTCAAAAATCAGCTACGATATCTTTTCGTTATTCTAATATCTTTCCGTTAGGCTGAAATTAGGAAAAGTTCTTCAACTTGGAAATGGTTGCCAAGCCTATACGAATAGATGCGATGTGACATTACTGCAAACAACGATTTGGGATTTGTTCCAAAAAATCAAATAAAAGAAGAAGAAAAAACAGTCAGGTCATATCTACATTGCTATTATATTAGAACCCTGTTTTATCTTTTGGACATGTGGGCACTTCGGAGATGTTGGAAATACGGGTCCCCAAAAGTTCCGCGACTATTGGGATGAATTTAGGTTGGATGGTCAGTCCGAAGCGTTGCAGCCATTAGCCCCATTTTGCAGAGGGTTAGGTGCACCTTACGACCTGCTTCTGGGGAAGAAATATCCAGAAAAATCCTCAAATTCCTCCGGGGACTCCACCAACAGTATTAATACATTCATTAATAATATTAATAATTAAAAAACTGAAAAATATTTCACCTTGTATTACAGAAATTTCTCCATAACTGCACTATAACTTTCATAAAATTATTATGGATAAAAACAATAATAATAAAAACATCCATAATAATGGTACAACACCTAACATAATGAAGAAGTTTCGTTCCCATCATATTTGTTTTTAATAATATTGTAACATTCTTGATGTATTACCATTGGCTTTCTACCATTCTAAACCATATTCTGTGTAAACCATATCATTGTTATTTATTCTGTGTAAACTACATCATTGTTGTGTATTCTGTATAAAAAAAAAGGAGTTTTTAAAAAAACGTCCAACGAAGCAAATTTGAAAAAAATATGCGAAATATCACGATTAAAAGATTTTATGAAAGTTATAGTGCAGTTATGGAGAAATTTCTATAATATTAATAATGTTTATTAATACATACAGTATATACAGGGTGTTTCAAAAATACACGGCATAATTTCAGGTATGTATTTCCCACATGTAGACAATCAAAATAGTTCATTACAACATATGTCCGGAAATGCTTCATTTCCGAGTTGTGGCCTTCACAACATTGAAAATCACCGGAACGTTTTTCGTTCCGCCGGTCGTTGCCATTACAGAAGATGTTCAAAATGACCACCTCCTGCTTGAATACAGACCTCACATCGATGTCTCAATGACCTGCGAACACGATCCCACACTCCAGGAATGTTGCGTATGTCCTCAGAACGTGCCACAATTCGATTCCGAAGGGATTCCAAATCAGGCACCGGAGACGAATAAACCAATGATTTTAAATGGCCCCACAAGTAGAAATCGAGAGGGTTCAGATCAGGTGAGCGTGGAGGCCAAGCAATTGGGCCACCTCTACCTATCCATCGATCAGGAAACGTTCGATCCAAGTACCGGCGAGCCGTACGACTGAAGTGTGCAGGAGCGCCGTCATGCAAGAAGTGAGCGTGCTGACAATCGATCAGTGGAGTGTCGTCATAAACATGAGGTATGGTGTTTTCCAGGAAGTTTGTGTACGCCTGCCCCGTAAGTCTGTTTACAAGTACATGGGGTCCAACTAATCGATCACCAATGATACCGGCCCACATGTTGAGGGAGAACCGCACCTGGTGATGAGATACAACAGTTGCATTTGGGTTTTCATACGCCCATACATGCTGATTGTGGAAATTTGTTATGCCATCTCGTGTGAACTGTGCTTCATCTGTAAATAATACTAAGGCAGGAAAGTTCGGATTTGCAGCACACTGCTGCAAGAACCACTGACAGAACCTAACTCGTGCAGGGTAATCTGCTGGTGACAGCGCCTGTACACGTTGCAAATCATAAGGATACAATTGATGCTCTTTCAGCAGTCTCCAGACAGTCGTATGGGGAACATTCACTTGCAACGCTAACCTTCGTGTGCTGACAGAAGGAGTTCTGTTCACAGTCTCCAGAATCTCCTCCTGTTCTTCTGGAGTTGTAGACCTTGGTCGTCCCCTTCCCAATCCAGGAGAGTGAAATTTTCCATACTCGCACAGACGGTGATGGAGACTTACAAATGTCTTCCGATCTGGACATTGTCGCTGTGGGTACCTCTCCTGGTACAAACGATGAGCCAGCGCAGCATTGCCGTCTGCCTTACCGTACATGAAGTGCATCTCTGCCAGCTCCTGATTTGTGTACATGACACACAGTCGAACGCCAAACACACCACTGAATTTAACCTTCGCCTCGGAATGATCTGTCAGAGTGCCCTCTTAATGTGTCCTTTGACGGCAACGACCTGCGGAAAGAAAAACGTTCAATGAGACATCGATGTGAGGTCTGTATTCAAGCAGGAGGTGGTCATTTTGAACATCTTCTGTAATGGCAACGACCGGCGGAACGAAAAACGTTCCGGTGATTTTCAATGTTGTGAAGGCCATAACTCGGAAATGAAGCATTTCCGGACATATGTTGTAATGAACTATTTTGATTGTCTACATGTGGGAAATACATACCTGAAATTATGCCGTGTATTTTTGAAACACCCTGTATAATATGTATTTAAACATACAGTATATATAATATATATTAAAACATACAGTATTATTCTATTAATACATACAATATATACAGTATGTCGGCGTCGGCAGGCATGTTTGAAAAAAAATTCCTTTCCTATATTGTCTGCTGCTTCATCTTTCTTTTCTTTCTTAATGACTTCCTGGGGAAAGCAAAGGGAAAGCAACCCAGTTTTGTTCCCTGGAAATTCACTGACTTCTTCTAGGCGTTCGCCTTAATGTCAACATTAGATATCCGTTGCACACAGACACTTCGGACAAGAAGTTAGCACTCGATCCGTACCGTGAATAAGAACAACATCTATATTAGAAATTGTAATATATACTGCTTAATTTACTACTACTATTTAAATTTTGATAACTAAAAAATTTCATCTAATTCACCTAATTTATTTGTGTTCATAATTTGAAGCCTTAAACACAAAGTCTTGTTTTGCAATTGATTGGTGAGACTGAAATAGAAAATAATATTAAATACATATTAGTGTCTAAATAGTGGGAATATGAGACAGAAAAAATAAAGTTCATTTTCAGTTTATAGAGTTTTTAAAAATCCTCAATAATTGATAATCTCAGAGTCTCAGAGTCAAAATCAAAAAGGTGTTCCACTACATGCCTTACAGCTGCTTGGGCTCCCAGATATTCTCGACCAATAGGACTATTGAGGTTGAATGGTCAGCCTGACGTCTGCCCACGTTTAATCCCCGAAGAAGAAACCCGATATTCATTTGACAAAGGGCTGGGTGAACCCTAAGGTTAGTCTAGAGCAGGGTTTCTCAACCTTTTTTTACCCATGGACCCCTCTTCCCCCCTTTTTTTTTGGTGGACCCCCTCATAGCTATTCGGTAAAAGGAAAGTTTATTCCATTTTTCACTAATAAAAAGTAAAGAGATTATATTAATAAGCAAAGAAATAGTAAATGATTATGCTTTATTTTGAATGAAAACTAATTTAATGCAAATAATTATTCTACAGTTAAAATATGTGATTCAATGAGATCCCTGTGGTTGATGCTGCTCAGCGAGTTTCTTTATATCTGGTTCCATCGATGTTAACGATATTCGAAGATCATCTCTTTTCACAATGTCAAATCTATTGCGAACTTTTGATAAGTGAGAAACACGACTAAATCCTGATTCAACAAGGTAAGATGATGGAAAAGCAATAACGTAGAGCTGTGCTTTATCCCAGAGTAATGGGTACTTTGTAGCAATATCATTTGTTTTCCATATATTATACTTCCCACTTTTGAATTTTGCACGCATTATTTCATCACTGTAATTCAATGAGGGGCTCTTGCAAAGAAATGTCTATATCGGCAACATTAAATTCGAAAGGAATTGTCACCCAAGTTGGTATATTCATCATGAGTAGGTCACTAAACCGAGTTTGCATACCTTCGTGCATTTTTTCCAAATATTCGCTATATAATACAAGGTCTTCATCGTGCAAATCGCTGCTAATCGAAGCCAAACCAGGAAACTGCTGAAATGCACAATGCCTGATATTATTTTTGTACAACTGTAATTTTCTCAGAAAAACAGTAACAGCACCTTAACTTGATATGAGATCAGAATCTTTTCCTTGGAGCTGTTTATGAAGTAAATTTAATTTTTCAAATATATCTTATAAGCAGAGCCGTCGCGTGAGCGGGTCGACCGGGGCGATCGCCCTTGGCGCCGCGGCAACGGCAAAAATAAAAAAAATTGGAAATTCCGTTTTTTTTTTTTTTGGTTGTTGAATTGGAAATTCCTGGGCGCCACGGCAACGGCAAAAATAAAAAAAAAAATGGAAATTCAGTTTTTTTTTTTTTTTTGTTGTTGAATTGGAAATTCCTGGGCGCCGCGGCAACGGCAAAAATAAAAAAAAAAATTGGAAATTCCGTTTTTTTTTGGTTGTTGAATTAAAGATTCCGTTTTTTTTTTTTTTGGTTATAGGTATTTGGGATGGTGGGGGAGGCGCAAATATCAAGTGTAGGGCGTCTGAGAAAATCTTGCCATGGGCGCCAACAAATCACTCGACGGCCCTGCTGATAAGTACTGACCGATGGTTGAGTAGATAGGCGAAAAAGAAATATAAAATAAATAAAGTTAGAAAGAATCATTCATATATATTCTCTACTTATTTCAATATGGGGTAAATTACAGTAAAAATTTTATTTTGAGTAATAACAACCGTTCTGAAGTGGAATTGCCCCATGGACCACCAAAATATCCCTGTGGACCCCCAATTTGTTAGTTTTGCCTGTGGACCCCGAAGATATTACATGGACCCCCAGGGGTCCATGTGGACCCCGGTTGAGAACTCCTGGTCTAGAGGAAAATCAACCTTGGGAAAATCCCCTGCCACCACAGGTATTTAATCGGGGGCTCCTCCAATTCGAAAGCCAGCGCCTAAACAGGTTCCCGATATACTCAGTCAAAATAAACAGTTCATAATTTTCAGTAGAACTTGTTCTACCCATTCAATAATCACATCAAAACCCTGCTACCAATTAAATGAAAATAGTAATGATGTAAGTTAATTTGTCGGACAGCTTTTGTATTCACAATGATCTTTAATTGAAAAAAAATCCAACAGTTGGCTTAGTTTCTAAAGATTTTTGTTTGTGTTTTTATATATAGGGTGTACCTGAAATGTGCTGCCAATCTTAAAGGTTGTATTCAATCATGCAAAACAACGAATAAGTGTCATATAAACATGGGTCTGGAAATGCTTTATTTCCAAGATATGAACGATGCAACAATACAGTGGTGTTGGCCGTACAGTCGCTGTTTCATAGAAAGTGCTCGAAATGTTCTCCACCGGCCGCAATGCACGCAACACAACGTCGTTCTATCGACTGCCGAACACGGTCGAAAATGCCAGGTGCATGTCGAATTGTGTTGCACCCATCCACTATGTGATCATGCAGTGCGTGGGCGTCAGGAACCGGTTTGACGTACATTAATGCTTTAAGATAAACCCATACAAAAAAGTCCAGAGGGTTTAAATCAGGGGAATGAGCAGGCCATGCTGTTTCCAATCCAACGGTCAGGATAACGTTGGTTCAGAAGTCGTTCGGCTGTACGGCTGAAATGCGGTGGCGCACCACCATGCAAGATCCACATATGACGACGAGTGTGAAAAGGAACATCCTCCTGGCATTGTCAGGGTATAAAGCAAAATAAAATTTTTAAAAAATGCTGTCAACACAAATTCACTGGAAACTTAACTATAGTACTGTCGTCAGGAGTGAAGGTGCCGGGCCATAGAAAAACCCCACCCCCTACCCACTAATAAAAATGAGACCCGAGGATAAAGAAATCTAAGATATATTCTAATCTTAAGTGAATCCAGATTTACATACGCTAATCGTCTTACAATTAAGATTACAAACAAACTTTACACAAATATAAGCTGCTTTGATAAATAAATTGACAAAGTAAAAAACAAGAGAAGCATCACTGTCCGTATGAGCACCTGTCTGTAGAGTGGGCTGTAACACATTAAAAAGAAAATCTGCCTAACAGCCTTAAAGTACTCTAGTAGTGAGGAGCAAAGAGACAAAGCAACAATCAGATTAAGTTAAGCGACGGGGAGGGAATACAGGGCTCGTGCGGAGAGCTCCGCCTATTGCTGGCCAGCTGATTATCATAAAAGTAAATAATATCTTAAATCTAGTTATTCTTCGACTGAAACGGACGAAATAATCGTAGGATTTTTACCTACAGTACAAACACTTCATTCACCTTCGAAGTACCCTCCTTGGGAATCTTGAAGTTTTCCAATGTAATGCACTACAGCTAAACCGTCTTTTCGAAGCATCGTATCTGACGAGCTTGCCATCCTGTTCGGTTTCGCATCGTCGCTGCGGGTCTCTTCCTTCGGTGTATTCGGTCATGTGTTTCACTTTTTGATAGAAGGGTTAATCCGTGACAGTCATACACTCTGTCGAATCCCATTTTCAAAACCTCTTTCTCCTATGCTCTTGTCACGCTCAGTATCCGGAGCGTTGGATCTCGTCGTGGTCGAAAACCTCAGATTAAAGCTATGCGAACACCATCCGATTTTGGACCAACTTAGTTGGCCAACTTCAAATTGGTCCGATTTTGTCAGGTGCGAACACTAGCCAACTCGCAACTGAAGTCGGCCGAACAACGTTTCAAACCTTGATTGATTTGCAACATATGATAAATATTTTTTTTAAATTATTAGCCGCTATGGAATCGAAGTTGATGGTATTATTTCGATGCAAAAGTTACTAACAACCAACAGCCAAAAACAAACCATGCTTTGTTGCACAAAATTCAAATTAAACTTAAATTGAGTAAAGTGACTATTTAAGGATTGAATTTGAATCAAAAAGAGTAGCAACAGATTTATATTTATAAATATTCATTGTTCAACTGTAACGCCAATCAGAAATATATATTAAAAATGAAGAATGTCATTAACAATCTTTCCGATCTGAGTCCCAGTCTAACAGAATTAAGATGAGCACTAGCTTAAGTTTATTTAAACTAATATTTGAATCTTGATGTGTATTAATTGTAGCATCTATCTTTCATTGCTGACAAATAACCTGATGAACAGTACTTTTAGTAAATGTTTATGGTTCATTACAAAAAAACCTCAATATTTCATTCTCTTTATTATACTCAACGAAGCACTTATTCTCCTTTCCCTAAGAATAGCATAAAATATTCACACAGTTAGTAGTATATTCACACAGTTATAACAGTTTGTTATTTAAAAGTCACAGTAAACTTCAATCTAGACCACACGTTTACTATTGATGCTACAGTTACTTAGCAGTATTTAATATTAGAGAAAAACTCTAACAATAAGTAAATGCCGCTGATTATCTGATGCATTGTCTCAATCTATATAACCTTTTAATTAATCTTTTTCTAAATTTTAAACGCATTAATGAAGCCATATACCTGATTAGTTTAAACATGTAATTAATTTATATAAAAAAACCACAAGATATACAAAGGAATCGACTAGTTTCACCGCCGAGAGACGGTTTTTTTCAAGTAATCATTACTTTAAAAAAACCGTCTCTCGGCAGTGAAACTAGTCGATACCTTTATATATCTTGTGTTTTTTATATAAATTAATTGCATGTCAGATGAATGGCTTCATTAATCAGATCAATGGCTTCATTAATGCATTTAAAAACATCCAGTACACGTAAAGCATTTCTAATCTCCCTTTCTAAATATTCTTACATTAGAAAGTGTAGACTGTATATATGTAGATTCGAATAAACGATCTGGCATAACACACCGACTTTAATTAAATGACTTAGATTATTTCACGTTGAAAGAAACAGGATCTATCATCCATTGCAGTCCTTCTTTAAATTTCCTTTTATATAAGAAATGACTGTATTAGTTCGAATACACCAAGGATAGCCAAGATGGCGTCTTTCCCATTCTTCTTATCTTTCTCTTTTGACGTCAGATTTCTATACACTTTTCCAAACGTATCTGTAAATAAGAATAAATACATTTTAAACTTAATGTAGAACTCATTAAAACCAAGAATGAGTAACTGGTGTTCATAACACTTCTTTCTTCTTTTTATCGATTTTGGCCAACTAGGGACCACGTAACTAGCTCAACCTGACAACGTCAGGGCGAGGCTAGTGAAATTCAAGAAAGGGGGGACGAGAATTATATCCCGTCCAGGATAACCCTGAGATAGCAAGTCCCAGGTGGGAAACGGACGAAACACAGAAGAAGAAAGAAACAGCCATGCCACCACCGGGATTCGAACCCGGGTGCTGACGCATCGGCCACAACGGCAGCCCGCCGGCTAAACCGCAAGGCCACGCCAGCACGGCTTCATAACACTTCATTTTATATTCATTCAATTTAACTTATATCACGTCATGTCTATCTGGTGGAATCCGATCCTCAGCAGAAGTCCTCTTTTTTTACTCCTCCTTCTTTTTAACACTTCTTTTTGTTCAACAAACGGCCTTCATGCTTTTTTACTCTTCTTTTCTCTCGTGAAATACAAAAAAACAATAATAGAACAAATAATAATTAAGTCATGTCATTTCACTTTTCTAAGGAAAGAAATAAAACACTACACATCCATTATTTCACTTTTCTTTTTAACAAACGGAAACACAATAATGGTGTAATATCCATGGTTGCATATTGTTCCCATATCTATTATTAACTTGAGGATAACAACATGCTTCCCTGGCAACAATGCCTATTGCGTCGTAACTTTTGCATTATCGCGATAGCGGCTATCCCATAATTCCAAGCGTTTCCCCAAGAAGCTGTGGAAAATCCGAAAAAATCGAGGTTTTGAAACCTCTATAAATTCTGCCGCATATAATTACTGCATTTCAGTATAAACTTTATTTATGTCTGAAAAAATTCGCAATACTCTGATATTCATTGTGTACAGGCTTGCAGTCGATTTGAAGTGATGAAAATCGTTATAGACACCATTTCTTTCCATGGGCGGGACGTCATGACTGACGTGTTCCAACGCTGCCCTGTGATGGGGTAATTTCCGACCAACTTCCCGAATTTGTCCCGCACAACCTACTCGCCTCGCCAACAAAAATTGATGCAAAGTCGCTCGATCTGCTCAAAACGCGCTCTACCAACTCTAAAACTTGAAGTTGGCCAACTAAGTTGGTCCAAAATCGGATGATGTTCGTGTAGCTTAAGAGTCCCTTTACGCCCATGGACGGCCACGACCTCCTCCCTCCTTCTATCCACGCACACAACCGGCTTTCCTATCCTTACAACATCACACTACCAAGTATTTGTGTATTGTATCTTGTCGCACAATACGGCTCATAAGCGTCATAAATGATCACCCAATAGGAAACCGACGCCAGTAATGCGCTCGAAGCACAAAGCGTCACCAAGCCGACGGTATAATTGCATCAAGCAACATCCTGTAATGTAATGCAATTAAAGACAGATGAGCACTTATTATAGGCTTAACGTAAAAGAAAAGAAACTACAATCGTGGGCTAAAGCTAAAATTTCCTCAAAGAGACTTTTGCTCAGATTAGTAAATAAATAACCCACTTGCATAACTACTTAATTTTAGCTAAATCAGTTATAGAAATCTAAGCCTTTATTAAGATTGACGACAGAACAGAACAAGAGCGACGAAACACAAAGCTCAAATGAGTAAATCTCTCAAATCTTATATTATAAAAGCGTTATTCTGTCTGTCATAAGACTTTACATTTTTCCAATTTTGTGACCAAACTATAAGAGATGGATTGGTCATGTAAATGGATAAAATGCAGATCTTTTTAAGACAAACAAAATGCTACAAAAATCTTTCGAAAAATGTTTTTGGTTTCCAAGATGGCGCCTTTTAAAGGGTCAAATTTTGACTTCTTCTCAATTTAAGCGAAAAGTATAAAATATGGAAGAGAACATTATATTGAGAAAATGTTGGTATTTGAAAGTTCTATCGAACGATGTATCACTTATTCCCAAACGCTTCAGCGTTTGCAAGATACATGCAAAAATGCGAATTTTCGGTGTGTGACGCCGATCCGCAATACATCCGAGTTATTCGGAGAAGCCACAACAGGCTGGGAAGTTATATATTCTCCGACGATCGCAACATTAATTTGCTAAATAAATAAAGTTTGTTTTTTGAATGCTATATATGCAAGGGTTCCGGAGCTATTATTATTAGATATTATAAAAACGTTATCCTGTCTGTCATTCTGTAAGCAAAATGTTAAATTATAAATTACTAACACGTCGGAGCAAGGAAATCTTTTGGAAAATGTTATTTATCATGAAGTTTTATAATAAAACCTAATATGTTTATTTATCAAAAATGTGTTTGTGTTATCAAACCCAAAATATTAACATTTTAGCCATATATAAACCATCAAACACAATGAAAGGTAAATTTACTGAAGAATTAGAGAATCTATTCATAAAAATGAAAATATATTAAACAACTGTCCAATTATACTAATTGGCGACGTAAATATAGATCTTTTCAAAATGAATAAAAAGTACAGAAATACCTAAAACTTATGTTGAATAATGGAACAACAAGAAACAACTGTATTTTCATGGAAACAAATATAGACCACATTTTCATAAATAAGCATGATATCGAAACCCATAAGAACGAATCTCGGATAATAAGAGTTGAAATGAGAAAATAACAGATCCAAATATAATCTATAAAGAACTAATAAAACAAAACAAAATTCATGAAAATCTACATATATAAAAAGAAAAGTCCTGACTCACTCACTGACTGACTCATCAACGCTCACCCCAAACCCTTGGACCTAGAAAGCTGAAATTTTGCACAGAGGTTCCCTTTATGATGTAGACAAGGAATAAGACGGGATTTTTCGAAATTCCCGCGGGATAGGGAATCATCTGGCAAACTGACCATGAAGTGTGTGGATCAACCCGCAATACAGCAGAGTTAAGCGGAGAAGGCCACAATGGGCTGGGACGTCGTATATTCTCCGATCTCAATATTAATTTGCGAAATAAATAAAGTTTTTTTTTTTAATGTTGAAAATTTAACTCTCAGGTTTAAAAAAAAACAAACAAACAACAATTCTTAAAATTTAATATAAATAGATATTATTATTATTTGTTGAATAATTTTTAATCCTAAACTCTTCTATATTAGATAGAAAACAGCAACAGCTAAAGCTTGAAGCTGATCTTTATACAAAGCAAGGATGGAGGTGTTGATTGAAAAGAATATTGCATAGGACAAAGACACACAAACAATAATTTACTGATTTGCATTTGTTTACAATCAATTTTCTTAATCTATATAATCAACTAGATTATTATATATCTGATATCACATTTACAATAACCTGCATAATACCTCTATCTGATTATTTAACATTCAATGCTTACAATTGCAAAATCTTCATATCTTATTTATACATTGATATTATCTTAAACCGTGTTCAGGCACAATTACCAAAAACTTCCTAATTAATTAATAGTCCTATTAGCTTTTTACCCTATGTGAAGATAATAACATGACAAACTTCCTTTTAAATCAATTGTCCTAAGAGCTTTTCACCCTATGTGAAATATTATCATATTCTCCCTAACTTTAAACACAAAGTTAATTTGCTCTTAAATTCTCCAAGTGTGACTTGGAATGTTCTAGTAATATCACAATTTACTGTTATCTTTAGTTATTAAAGAATCAACTAATAATGGCTAAACCGCTAGTGTGATAATATGCTACGCTACTTTCGATTAATCACCTTATGTGAATTAATAATATTTACAATCTTGATTTCACGTTCAATGTTCTGATTTATCTAAGATGCATTCTTCTAGAATAATATATTCTCTTCAGGTATTGGCCCTCGATGTAACTAGGTTGAATCTCTGCAACAAAGTTTATTAAAAGTCTTACTTACGAAAAGAAACTTGATCTTCCTTAATAGCTATCGCTGTATATCTATTGCATCGTTATTCGGGAACTGGAATCATATAAACATCCAAAGTGAATTACAATATTTTAAGGCATCGTCGAATCCAAAATGTCCGACATAGTTCTATTCTTCGAACGCTGGTTCAAAATGGCCGTTGGATTTTCCGAGGATTCTTCTCCTGTAAAAGCTCAGAAAGAAAATAAGATAACATTTATCCTTCAATGTTAAATTCTTCTAAATCCTCATATTATTTGAAAAACCTTTTATCGAATCAAACTTGCATGATACGAATAATCTCGGATTGCTTTTATAGCATCGTCTAGATCCATGAGTCACGGCATTTACCCTTCAATTCGCCTTCTCACGCCATATTCCCGGCATCAACTGTTCTACATCGACAACCGTCCGAACAGCGCGGCTTTCACCTCATGATTCCTCCTTGTTGAACAATAGTTCCCACTTAACATCACACAGCTTTATTCTAATATTTCTCGAGCCATTATTATAATCATTTGTTTTCAACTTGACTTCCTGCTTATTCTTTAGAGTTAAACTAAACAAAAATATTTTAAAGAACAATTTCTATTGAAACACATAATCATAAGGGAAATGATTATTTAAATACACAACAAATGTTATATATGCAAGGGTTCCGGAGCGAAGCGACGGTACCCGGCTAGTGTTTAAATATTGCCATAATGAACAAATAACACATACAAGGAATAAAAAAAATGACTACATAACTCCCGAAACTGGGAAAACGTGGCACGGTTCAAAGATAAAAATGAGCAAAGGAAAAAAACCGTGACAGCATGTAAAAACTCATTTTCCAGGAAATCTCTGTAAACATCGCCAGTTAGTTTAGCTGGCAGAAACACTGGCCCGATGAGATGGTCGCCGATGATACCAAAGAAGACACTTACGGAAAACCTTTGTTGGTGCCGTGACTGTGTGATAACATGCGGGTTTCCATCGGACCAGTGGTGAACAATATGGAAATTCGTAATGGCATCTTTCGTGAAGCAAGACTCGTCGGTGAAAAGTATAGATTTCGCAAAAGTAGGTTGAACACAGTGTTGCAGATCTCTCTCTGGTGTAACTGTCTTTCTGACAGGTTTCAATTGGACGCTCTCCATTTTCTATCCTGTGCATCTTTCTTTAATTGTTCATACTTTCTTCCTCTTTTAACATCATCCAGCATTCCAATCCTTCTTCTTCCTCTTCCTCTCTTTCCTTCCACTTTTGCTTCTATTATTCTTTGTTGTAGACAATTTCTGATACCATATGCAAAAGACCACACGTGGAGAGTAATCGGTGGGTGACAGACCTAGCACTCTCTGTATGTGATATGGGTAGAGAAACTGTTCCTGGAGGATTTTGTGCACACTTTGCTTGGATATGCCAACTCACTGGCAATCTTTCTAGTAGACGTTCCAGATTTTCTGCAACTTGATCCAGCACCTATTCCTCAATGTGTGTTGTTTTGAGTGCGTCGGTCTCTGCCTCTATCGACAATAGCGGGCGTAAATGATCTTGCCTCAGCCAGCATCGCACTAAATTTGTTCCTGGATGGACACTGTCGTTGCGGAATTGCTTCCATGTACAGTCGTGCAGCTTTTCTGCAACTTCCATTTGCTCTTCCATAAGTGAAATGGATGTCGGCCATCTCTACATTGGTGTACCTCGTAGTCATGATGTTTTCTATAACAAGCTGCGGCGATTCTGATGTCTGGAATTCAACCAGACTGTTCACTTTTGTTTGGGGGGGGGGGGTTATCCACATGGGGTGAGGGTGGGGGCAACTTTGGTGGGGAGGGTGACACGGTTACTGAGGACCAATCTTGGAAATGAAGCATTTCCAGACCCATGTTTACATGACATTTATTCGTTGCCGTGCATGATTGAATGAAACCTTTAAGTTTGGAGCACATTTCAGATATACCCTGTATATATATATATATATATATGTCATTTTGTTGTACTTTGTTTACTTTTTGTCTTATTTTGTATTAAATTTTAGAAACTTATTAGAGTTGATAGTAATAATATCACTTAATAAAATATTGTGGATTTGGAAAACAAATAAAATTAGCAAAAGCAAGAGTTAAATGGTGATAATCGTTACTAAATTAATAACTGTAATCAAGAAGAAAATAGGAACAGTAAATAGAACCAAAAGAAAAAAATTCGCATTATAGTTTTAAAACATTATTTCAAAAGCCAGATACTGATCTCTTATGATTTTTTTGTTATAAAAACTTCGTTGATATCATTTCCATTTCAATTCCACATTTTTTTAAAGAGGCTATTATTTTTAGCATAATAATTTAATTAATCGAAATAATAGAAAAATAAAATCCCCAACGTAGCTCTAAGAAATAGATTACAGAGTTTGTGATAGTAAAATATATTACTTTTCAATTACAATGAACTTTTCTGAGGGGCCTCTGTAATCGTCGATTACATTAAATTTTAATGATCCTTTTCCTGTTGTTTTTTTTTTATTTGAGTTATTAGTGAGTAAAGGCCATTAATTTATTTTATTATTACCCATTTCAGTATTAATATTTGTCAATAGTTTCTTAAAAAAAAACAAGGCTCTTCCCCTAATTAAAAAATTGATTTATTGATCGATTTTCTTGATTCTCCTTCTCACAACCTTCCTGTCTGGTTCTTACAGCAAGCGTTTTTCACCTCGGTTTTTTTACTTTCAATTATTAAATTTTTTACAATAATTGACATAGAAGAAGAATTAGTGATGTCTAATCTTTATATTAATGTCGTTGAAAGCAGAAATTCTGTATCTATTAGATCCTCGAGTCCATCAGTCAAGAAAGATGTTAGAAAATCTTTATTATACAGAAGATTGTTGCTTAGTATTCTCACTTTGAAATTCATAGGGTTTTTTCCAGTGAGCGGTGTCCTTCGACGAACCACAAAATTTACTTTCAGTTATTGTAGTCTAAGTTTCTTTAGTTCTGTTTGTATATATGTTGTATTCTCTGCATTTTTGCTGTATTCTAACTTGATTTATAGTGAAACAATTCAAGCTTATTTTGAAAAATCTCTAGACAAGTTTTCTCGGAATTTGGGAAATTCAAAACTTGGGCTATTTTCTGGGCTTCTGATTGTGGGTTGTATTATTTTCTTATCTGTATCGAAAGAATATCCCAGTCTATTCGAGAAGTGGTTAGTTGTGGAAATGACTTTTGAGGACACTTTGTTACCCAGATCAGTATCAATTCAAATTACTGTTTATGTCATTTCTTTAGTGATGCTTATACTTCATATCTTGTCAATGCAACATAAAATAATAATACTTAATTATTTTATCTATGATTTGTCAGAGATGACCACCATGGCTGTTTTCTGGTTACTGTGTTCGCTAATTCAGTTTTACCTGCAGAAGTTAGAAACTGAAATGAAAACAAGTCTGGAAAAATCTTTACCAATTCAAGTAAAAGTTATCAGAAAATGGCATCATTCTTTTAATGTTGTTTTAGATGTTGTGAAATGTGGCATTGATAAAATGTTTTCTCTTTTTCTTACGTTTATTGTTATCCAACGGACACTTCAACTTGCTGGTCATTCCTATTTCTTGGTAGTGGTGCTTATAAGCAAGAAAATCAGAAATCTTTTCGATATATCTTGGCTAGGCAATTTTTTATTTTCTTTGAAAAACCTGTTAGACCTTTTCGTTGTTTGTTATTCTGGATCAAGAATTAAAGATCAGGTATGTGCTTAGAATTTTTTTTTTCGTTTCTTTTTTTTTTCTTTTATTGAAAGCAATGAATAGTTCTCATTATTGTCGTTAACAAGTTACCCAGAATTCCTCATAACTTTGTTCAATCTTGTCCATGCTTTGCTGAATCTTCGAAAGATGTTAAATGTTCAAGTGATCAACCATGCTCTGAACTTTTGAGGGTGGTCAGGAAATTACAATCCTCATTTGTTAATCATATGCGATTACTCGTACAAATTTCTCGCCAATACTCAATTGAAAACTGCCTAACTGGTATTTCAGAATATCTTTTAAGTATTTTAGTTTCACTAAATGGTAGTGCGTGTTAGACATGTTTAAATTAAGAATAATGTGTAAACATGCTAACTTGTGACTTTTTTATTTAATTAGGTATACTGTAGTTTCAACATGAATACATCTATTTTTACTGAATGCCTATGGGACTCTTTCATATGTTTCAGTAATTCGTTCTGCTTTCTTTAATATAGCTCTGTGACAACAGAGCTTACTCATAGTATTGTGATTATGATATATGTATATTGTGATTTTGTGCTATACCATAGTAGATGTTTACATCTGCACAATATAATAAATAATTAAATACTTTTTGCACAAAATACACTCGAGTGCAAGAAAATCGACTCAAACTGAAACCAATGGTGAACCTTAAATTGTCGCAAATTTTCGATCGTTTGAAAACTGCAAGCAATAACATAACAAAGAATATGAAATTCATGTTCACATGACACCGAACGTGTGATAATATGACAACAAGTTTTTGAGATATGCCGGTAATTTTTCGGAAAGATATATAGTACACTCAACAATATGTCGCGCAACTGCTGTATATGTCGCAGTCAGCTGTATCACGAGCCTATCGGAGGCTCCAGGAGACTGGCGCCTTTCATCGGAGGCCAGGTCTGGTGGATATCGAGCTACAACTGCAAGAGATCACCGATTTATTATTAGCACTGCACTATGCAAACGTAATTTGACTGGCATTGAAGTCCATTAAGAGCTGTACCCTGTACGTGGGGTAGCTGTCAGTGGCTGGACACTCAGAAGAAGACTACAGGAAGGAAATTTGATCCCATTTGAGGCCTGCAACAGGACCGCTGCTGACCTCTGAATGTGCTTACGTGGCAATGACAGATGAAACCGTGTCTATCGAAGGCCTGGTGAACGTTTTGCGCAATACTGCTTCCAGGAAATGATTAGTTATGGAGGAGGCTCCTGTGTGCTGTGGGTAGACATTTCACTTGCAGTCAAAACTGACGTGGTGTTTTGGTCGACTCTGGACCCACAGGAGGCGGGTTGATGGCTCAACGGTATATGACCGAAGTCATACAACAATATGTATTGCTGGATTCGTCGGAGAAAATTTCATTTTCATGCACGACAAGGCGAGGTCTTTGGCCGCTGTTGCTGTTCGGGATTATCTGAATGAATATTGAGAGTAAAGGGTGGCCTGCACGTAGTCCTGATCTGAACCCGATCGAACATTTTTGGGACCTCGTTAAGAGAAAAGTTCATGGTAGAAATCCAGCTCCAGAAACAATCGAGGAGTTGAAGAGGGCATTAGAAAAGGAATGGAACAATGTTGAACAACATGAGGTAATGAATGTAATCCGATCAATGAGACGACGAACAGAAGCTTTTATCAGAACTCGAGGTGGCAATACTATGTGTTGACTTGCAGTAAATGCTAAATTCAATTCAATTTATGACCTTGTCTTTGTAATGAAATGAACGCTTTTGGTATTACACCTTTTCTATATTACTGTTTTCCTCACATTTTTTACAAAATGCATTCACCTGGAACATTCTGCGTGTCACGTGAACGGGAATGGCTTATTCTTTGTTATTTTATTAATTGCAGTTTTCAAAAGATCAAAAATTTGTGATAATTTAAGGTTCTAAAACCATTGCGTTTCAGTCTGAGTCGTTTTCCTTGCACTCGAGTGTATTATTATCCTGACTTCGGAAAAAATTAACAGTTCTTGAGTTGAGAGTGAAGCAACTTAAATAATGGTAAAGTTAACATGAATATTTTTATAATAACTTTATTATATTTATTTATAAAAACAGAAAATACAAAACCTTACTATATAGTTTCTTCTTAAGTCATTTAAGTTTTTGTTTTTTCATTAGAACGGTTACAATTAAAATGAATGTTCTTTAAAAGCAAATTAGCATGCTCAAATGTTAAGGGATTGACAGTTTCCAACCCTTCCAGTCATCCAAATGAATTTGGTGGAAGTCAGTAGGTCCTACTGCCACAAAGTAAACACAAACATTAAGGTGGCAGCACAGAAACAGTAAAAAATGTTCTTGTGGAACGAACGTCCAGCGTACTTTCCAGCCTCTTTACGCTTCTCTCGGATGGCGCAGACACTATTCACTAAGCTACGTGGTCACCTCACAATGCAACCCATGCGGCACACCATGGCGACATGCAGCTGATCAGTGTATTCAGCAACACTTGAGACAGTGAGTGCCACTTCTGAAGAAATGTTCTGAAGGTTATGGAAAGATCATGCAGGTGACTCGCGTTGTGAGATGAAGCATACGAAAGCGTACCAGGCTTGTTCGATCGGATTTAGGTCGTTAGCTGGCCAATGCATTCGGATATTCTGGTAGGCAAGGTATTTCTCCACCATTCCAGCCCTCTGCCGATGGGAGTTGTTGTCTATGCAGAGGACGTCATGCCCACAAGTTCCCTATAAAGTCCACACACTGCTGAAGGATGCTGTCGCGGTATACCTGGCCCGTTATTATATGGAAGTGGAACCTGCGCCGTTCGAAGATATGGAGTGGGTGATTACGGCATCTTATTATGGCATCTCCATACCGGACGTGTTCAAGGATGTTGGATGGCCTGTATCTGCTCCCGGGTTCTCTGCAGAATGGAACATATCCGAAATCACTTTCCAGACTGAATCTGGACTAATAATATGTTAGTCAATATTACACGTGTGTTCTCTGTATAACGCCATACGATGTCTGATGTCAAGGGAATGCAGTGCGCGTGTCTTGGAGATTACAGTCATATCTTATTTAATTTCCTGTACACAATATCCTTGGATATAGCTGTCCCATGCCTATTGCCAGTTCCCTGGTGAGTTTCCAACCTGTGCTTTAGAACACTTAGCATGAGATGTCTGTTCTCCCAGGCGTGGTGATCCTTGCATGTCCACATCCAAAGCGTTGACGAATGTCCCTCTCCCCAATCTGGTTACGACGCTGGTTGAAATGTTTAACTGTAATTGACCAACTAAGTTTCCAGACATCCAGTGATTCGTCATCCAGATATCCATCTGCGTCATGATAAACTGTAGGCAAGCGTTACAGGAACCATAAGAATCCCCCAGTACATTATGTGGTACATGTCAGTAATGATAGGTGCAGCTGCTGCCTTAACGTCTTTGACGTTTTTCTTCCCACAGCTATCCTGCTACCTTTATATTTTGCGTTTAGTTTGTATTATCACATGTAGGACCTATTGCATCTTTCTGCCAATTTTGGTGACATTTGATTGCCTGTAAGCTAATGATTCCCCTCCTTCACTTTTGAGCATGAGTGTTCTTATTATTGTCATTATTAAAGATGTTATACTCCATTCCAATTCCAAAGAAAAACTGATTTTTTTTTAATAAAAGCTGTAAACTTCTCTTCTCATTTTTAATAAAAGTGAATTTGAAACTCAAGATATAAGGATCTAAGGATAAAAAGGACAACTGTTCAGTATCAACTCAAATAACTGTTTATCTTACTTCATTGGCATTACTTATCGTTCATACATGAATATTGCAACATAATAAAACATAAAATTTAAAAACATTATAACATAAAAAAATAGTAATACGATTAATCTATATATTATATTACAATATACAGTATATGATATCTATAATGTTTCCGAGATAACAACCATTCCTGTTTTCTGGGTACTGTGATCGTTAATTCAGTTACTAACAGAATTTCTTGATTTTTGGTTCTCTGTGTTATTTGAAAAATCAAACAAGTTTCAACCAAAACATCTTTTTTTCCACGTAAATTCAGTTATACTTATACATATATCATTCTTCAGATTTTCCTGAAGGACTTTGAAGAAAATGTTTAAAATTGCTAAAATATAATGGAAAAGATATGCCCTTACGTGCCGGAGTACAAAACGTTTTCCGGGGAACATTTTTTTGGCAAAAAAATTATTATACTGAAAAAAAAAAAATTTTTACATTCTGAGTAAAAAAAAAAAACCCTTTTGAGACAAATTTTTACATGGGGGAAAAAAGAAGTGAATATTATACTCTGCCAAGGACGGTAATTAAAGGCTGGCTTTCAGCTAATTAGAACGATAAAAATACTAAATTGCTCACAAAATCATTAACTGTACGAGGATTATTTCAAAGGTAATGTCCCACTTCCTTTGGTGTGTCCTCCGGAACATCAAAAAATTTGTTCTTTCTTTTTTTCTTTTTTTTTCTTCATTTTTTAATATTTATTTCTGTTGTAAGATTCGGTCTAAATTCTTATTCATCCTACAGATCACCAATCTTCAATTTACATTGAAGAATTTTTTCGTGAAAACTGAAGTAGAAGCCGTTCAAAGAGAAATTCAGGTATTTTGCTTTTAATTAAGTTGATTTTGAGTTAGATTTAAGTTGGAACAAAAGATCAAAAATTGATGTCAAGTTATTTCGAAAGTTTTATTTTATTATTTTGAACTTACTAATTGCTTTTTATTATTGCTTATGGACTTATTTATTTCTGATACAGTATTTCTTATCTACAATCAACGCATCTTTACCTTCCTCAGAGTTCAGTGGTTGTGGATTATTTTCAATCAACTTACGCACTTTCACAACAGTAAGATTCTTTTTCATTATAAATTAAAATGCAAAGTGTTTCAGTTATGCTTCTAAAGAAGTTTTTCTGAAAATAATGAAAGCTGCTAATATTCTTTTTAGATGACTATTGACTTAATCTCTTAATAATTATTAGAATTCTCACTTTTATTTAAAAAAGATTTTTTTTTTTTATTTTGTTATATTTATTAGTTAAAAAGCATGCTTTTTGAAAGTTTTTATTTTTATTTTTTTTTTTTTTCTTGTAATGACATTTTAACAATTTTTGTGTTTATCTGAATATTTTGATGTTTCTTTATGAATTTTAGTGAGAGGATTTCAAATTTGCCAATAGTTTTTGTGTAGCAACAACAGTTTAGCCATAATTTACGCTACTCCAACTTCTTTGCAGTTGTAAAGTACTGTATTACAATGGGCTACAAAACGACAGGGAATGTAACAGAGTAGAATCAGGAATTTTATCAATACACAGCACGAATTGAAACAATACTGAAAGAGAAGAAGTTTACCTTGTTCTAAAAAAGTAATTTTGATCTCCTTTGCCTCATATAAACACTACTTTCATGGCTCACAAAATTCCAGATGTAGTTTCCCATTACGGCTTCATTCCATGTTTTCTTATGTCTTGGTCAAACCTCTCACCATATTCTTCACTCATGACTGCAATATTTTCTCTGAAAAAAAAATCGAGATTTCAGTACAAATACTGCTGTTTCACAGACATAGATATTTAAATTCTCCCGAAGTTGTCATTGAAAATTCTCCATAGCAGCTTGTCATTGACACCCTTCCTTTTTTCAAGAAATTCAGCTTCAACAACAAGGAATGGCTACCAGAAATCCTTTTCAACATGAGTCATTTTGCTCAAGTTCTTTTAAGGTAAACATTAGTTTTATTTGTAATCCTACAAATTTACTACCTTTGATTTTGGAATTTCAGAGATTTGGGAACATTGAGCTAATGAACTTGAATGTTTTTCTAGGAGTCAATGCTTTCACAACTGCTTCGCTAGTCCTAACTTGATAAGCAGGGAGGCAATAAGATTTTCTGTACTGGAACGAGGGCTTTGCATATCATAATTATTCTGTGAATGAGCTAGCAATTCAACTTAACGAATTGTATTCTTTTCTTCTTTAATGTTCGTTGGCTGATCTGCTCTTCCACAAGCAAAGAAATCAAAGATACTTTGTGAAGTCAGATTAAGGCAACAGGAATCCAGTCATCTTACAATCACCATAAGCATCCCAATGGTATTCATCCTATTTGATTTATTCTAGAAGAAGCTTGATATTGATGTAGTATATTCTTTCATGTGCACTGAATGTGTTGCTGGAATTGAATGCTATGTATATAGCACTACCTTCAGACTTCTAGCCGAACTGTCTATAAAGAGTCTCCATTCTTCAGATACGTGAGGACTGCCAATGTTCTCAAACAACCCATTAATAACGAAGCAATGGCAAAAAGAATCGGTCACAACATATTACTGTATTACGCGTATGTTGTATTTCTCTTTAGATACATGGTTGATTTTTTCAGCTGAGATCCAATAAGTTCTATTCTTTCAAACAAGAATGGAACTTATCAAATAATAATAATAATAATAATAATAATAATAATAATAATAATAATAATGGTCGTCTCTGTGGTCTAATCCTATCCCCCACAATGATAAAGCACCATGGATCACAGAGGAACAAAAACTTACTGAACACTTACCCTTTATGTTTTTCTATGAGATTACTCTCGCAGACGTACAGACAGCACTAAAACATGCACACAACTGGAAGGCTCCTGGTGCAGACGGCGTTCAGAACTTCTGGATCAAGAGGTTCACGTCCCTGCATGGGAAGCTAGCCCTTACACTCACTGACATAATCCAACACCCAGAACATATGCCTCGTTTCCTCACACAGGGTGTCACATACCTACAGAGCAAGAACACTGAAACAGCACACCCTGCTAACTACCGTCCAATCTCTTGTCTCCCCACACTTTACAAACTCCTTACCTCCTGTCTCGCAGACAAGATTTACACACATATCGAGACACATAACATTGTTTCCGAACAGCAGAAGAGCTGTCACACGAATTCCCAGGGTTGTAAGGAGCAACTCCTTATTGACTCTGTAATCCTGCGCCAGGCGCGCGCGAAGAGTAGGAACTTACATATTGCGTACATCGACTACAAGAAGGCATTTGATTCTGTCCCTCATTCCTGGCTCCTACACACTCTTCACATCTACAAAATACACCCCAAGATCACGGCATTCTTAGATGCCACAATGAAGAGTTGGAACACAACATTACACCTACGCACCTCCAACACCTCCATCACTACAGATCCCATTCCCATAAGGAGAGGTATTTTCCAGGGAGACTCCTTGAGTCCTCTTTGGTTTTGCCTCGCCTTGAATCCACTGAGCCACATACTAGATAACACAAAACAAGTATCGGTTATAAGCTCACCTCAGGCACTCTGACACCATATAAAATCACACACTTACTCTACATGGATGATATTAAATTCTACGCCACAAACAACGCACAACTTATTAATTTACTACAAGTCACCACACAGTTCACCAAAGACATTGGGATGGAATTTGGAATCGACAAATGCCGCAAGCTACATATAACACGCGGAAGACTACGAATTTGGAGGGTTTTGAACTGGACCATGGGTTGGCCATCCAATCCATGGAAGAGGGAGAGACCTATAAGTATCTGGGCTTCCAGCAAGCGCGCGTCATTGACAACACAAACATCAAAAATGCACTCAAGAACACATATCGTGCTCGCATTCAAAACATCCTCAAAGCACAACTCAACGCAGAAATAAAATTAAAGCCATCAACACTTTTGCCGTCCCCACACTAACATATTCGTTCGGCATAATTCCTTGGACAAACACCGAACTCGAAGCACTACAACGTACAACACGCACTACATTCACGAAACAACATGCACCACCCCAAGTCCGCTACAGAATGGATGACTCTTCCCCGCAAGAATGGAGGTCGAGGACTCGTCAACCTCATCACCCTACATGCAAAACAAGTACATACACTTAGGGAACACTTCCACCAAAGAGCACAAGACTCCTCACTCCACTCAGCCATTGCCAAGGCTGACACACACCTCACACCTCTGGACCTCGAAAACCTTTCTCCAACACTCACCACCCCTAACACCCACTCTCAGCAGCTGCGTGAATCATGGGCTCGTAAGGAACTCCATGGCAGACATCACTACGAACTCAGCCAGCCTCATGTCGACATCGAAGCGTCGAACAGATAGCTGACAAGTGGCGAGCTGTTTCGGGAGACCGAAGGGCTCATGATCGCGATACAGGACCAAGTCAACCCCACACGCAACTACAAGAAACACATCCTACACGACGCAAACACACATGACGACAAATGCAGGAAATGCCACACTACGCATGAGACGATCGACCACATAATATCTGGCTGTCCCCTTCTCTCCCAGACAGACTACCTCCACCGACACAATCAGGTAGCGTCGATTGTTCATCAACAGCTAGCACACAAACATTCACTTATTAAGAACATGGTTCCGTACTACAAGTACATACCACAAAGTGTATTAGAGTCATCCTCACATAAACTGTACTGCGATCGTCCCATTCACACAGACAAAACCATACATCACAACAGACCTGACATCACACTTGTTGATAAGGTCAACAAACAGACCTATCTCATTGATATTAAAGTGCCTATCAGCAAGAACATGCAGAAAACTCACGCAGTCAAGATCAGTAAATATACAGACCTAGCACACGAGCTCCAGAAGCAGTGGAGGCAGGATCGAGTACGTGTTGTACCCATCGTCTTGTCCGCTACTGGTCTGGTACCTAACACTTTGCACCACAGTCTCACCACACTAGAACTTAACAAAAACACTTATGCACAACTGCAGAAGGCTATAGTACTCAACACAACACGCATAGTTAGAAAATTTATGGACACAACCACACATCCCTAATCATTCTTGCACACGTCTTTACGCTTGACAATATGTGCTTTGGTCCTTGACCCGCCATATTGTTTTTGCTGGGGAAACCCAAGGTTTGAAACATACAAACATAATAATAAAGATTCCTTAGTTTGGAATAACTTGGATGCACTTGACAACTGTCCGTGCATTCATTGATATCCATTAGATTTAAATGAGAAAAGAAAATAATAATAATAATAATAATAATAATTTTATTGCCAATAAAAAATATTTACTACAGTATATATTGATTACAGTTTTGACATCCCAAATTGTCTTAAGGGTGATCCCGTCGAGAAGACAAAAGGGTGTCGGTATCGAGGCAATTACATATGAAAATAAAACAAAAAGCATTACAGAGAAAAAATAAAAGAAGGAGAAATTGGATTATTTTCCCTCTTTTTTTTACAAATATTTTACAATTGAGGGCGAAAAAAATTCAGTTGATCACATTTTGAGGAAACTATATGCTGCGAAAATTATATAATACAAAATTAGACTGATGGCGTTTACCTAGATAGAAGAAGGAAAAAAATAAAAAAGGAGAGACTGAGAAGAAAGAGAGGAGAGGGGAGATTACAATCAATTATTGGGTTCATTTAAAGAGATGAATTATATATTTATGAGGATTTATTAGGATTGAGTTGAATGAATAAGTGTTGTTTAAGTTTTCTTATAAATTGTGTCAGAGAAGAGCAATCACGAATTTCCTTTGGAATTTTATTCCAATTTAGAGGAGCTGAATAACTGATTGCTCTTCTTTGATAGTTGGATCTTGCTTTTGTTAGTAGAAGAACAGGATTGAGTCTAGTTTTATAAGAATTGGAATTGGGTTTAATATTGAAAGTAATTGAAGGACATATGAGGGAACGAGCAGGAATGTGGAATGGACAAACCGGTTACAGAAGGGTAGTATCGTTGCATGTGTAACCAAGATTGGTTCCGTCACGAGTGAGTGCGGAAGTTCACAGCCTGCTGCTAGAGGATCACGGGTGCAATTCATGTGACTAAAAGCTAATAGAAGCATGCGTCAATCGTCCAACACGGTCTTCACCGCAACGCACAAGCACTTCACCGCATTACCGATGAAACGACCAGGCAAGCTCACCCGTGGGTGTCATTCTGCTCCACGACAATCCAAAGCCCCATACGGCCAACACAAACACGGCATTCTTGCAGAAATTCAAGTGGGAGGTTCTTGATCACCCTCCATACAGTCCAGACCTCTCTCCCTGCGATTACGCCATTTTTGGTCCCCTTAAAAATGCTCTGAGGGGCAAACGATTCGCCTCGGACCACGACGTCAAGCAGTACGCGCGGAACTGGTTCACAATGCAACCCCAGGAATTTTACAAGGCAGTCATTCACCGCCTTGTGTCGCAGTGGGACAAGTGCCTCAACCGCCAGGGCCAATACTCCTGACATACAGGTACTGGTTTCTGTTCCTAGGCCTCCGGCTCGTTTCTTTTTAAATGCCCCTTATAGTTTTTTGTTAATTGTTTTGTAGGTGAAAAAAGCCAACTGAAGCTTTTAAATATGTTCGTAAGGAATTATTTTATATTTTGTCCAGAGGGATTGAATAGAGTACAGGCGGGGCTTTCTATCTAAGAATCTTAGGAAATGCTTTTGAACTTTAAGTATCATTTTTTCTTGAAATTTGGCAGTGGTACCCCAGATGATTATACCGTAGCACAAGTTTGTATGCATTAGCGACCAATATAGACTCAGAAGTATTTGCCTAGGAAGAAAATAAAGTTTCCTAATGATGCCTAAATTTTTTGAGACTTTATGAGCGATTTGTTGTGCATGGAGATTGCATGATAGATCGTGCGAAAGATTAACACCTAAATATCTGAAGGATTGAACTTCTTGTAATAAGGAGTTGTTATAAGTGATAGAGAAATTGTCAGTGTTGAGTATTTTGTTTCTATGGTAGGCATAAACCTTTTTGGTTGTATTTAAAGTAAGGTCATTTGAGGATAGCCAAGATTCAAGATAGAAAAGTGAGCACTGGACCTCGTGCTTGAGTTTTTCCACATTAGGATGAGCAAATAGAAGGGTTCCGTCATCGGCATAGGAAATACATTTTGGAGCAGGTGATGTGAGAATGAGATCGTTTATAAATAAATTAAAGAGAAGGGGAGAAAGGATAGACCCTTGGGGTAAACCTGTAGACCTATGATATACTGAAGAAGAATATCCATTTATGTTCAGTTGGTATTGTCTTTGTGATAGATATGAAGAGATCCATGTAAGAGGTGGGCCTCTAATACCCATAAGTTCTAATTTTTGAAGTAAAATTTTGATATTAATTGAGTCAAAAGCCTTTTTCAAGTCCAAGAAGAGATCTAAGACGATCTTATTAGTCACCATATTCAGATTCAAATACAGATTCAAAAAATCTGTATTTGATTTTGCCCCAATTATCTTATTAAATCATGTAGTTTTTGTTTATTTGAAAAATGAGACTGTTTACTGCAATATGAACCTTGTCCTTTATCCTTTATTTTCTTGGACCACGAAGCAAACCAACCGTAGTTGACCTGCAATTAATACAGCAAAACTGTGGTGCCCACAGCTTGTTTTGGTCTCCAATGGGCATTCCGAAGTGAGATTGATATGCAAAGGAAAACGTAGTTCCTGTAGTAATTTTTGTGTTTCACTTAGAACCAATGTATAGTATCTATATTATAAGCGCGAGTTTTTGTTTCATGTTTGTTTGTTTATCTTGAAATAACGTCGCCATTTCTCAACAGATCTTTACCAAATTTGACACGGAGGTTCACACGCATCCCAGAATAACTTTCCTGCATGATATGCATGTCTCCGAAACATCTTGAGTTGCAAACATTCTTTGTTAAAATCTGAAATATACGGATTTGACGAATTTTCGGTATTCCGATCCTGAGGGGTGTAAACGGGAGGGCAAACATTCTTTGAAGATATGTGCTTCTCCGAAACCGTTTGATCTGGAACCACGAAATTGAGTGTTCACATGAGTGTTCTTTGTCAAAATCTAAAGTATTGTATTCGACGAATTTCCGATATTCGGATCCTAAGAGATTAAAGAGGGGGAACTTTTCTTCAGGGTATGCTTATCTCCGAAACCCCTTGAATTGCAAACATAAAATTTGATATGAAAGTTTCAGTTTTTAGTTTACTTGAGGTTTTAAAGAAATAAAGCATTTTTTACATTACGTATGCAAGGCTTCCAGAGCGAAGCGTCGGTAGCAGATCTATAATATAATTTGTAACTATCACGTGGCTTTTTTATCAAATTGAAAATTTCAAAGTGATCACATAAGTACAAATTTCTTCATCTTCCAAATCAGGACAACTCGTTTGTAACCCACACGAAACACAGGTATTTTTATTAATCTATAAATATAACAGAAAACGTTACAATCTTTTCTCGTGGTCATGTTTACCCTGCAACAAATTAAAATCCCAAAATATTACTAAACCCAAAATTTAAAATAACTCAAAACGTTTTGATGACAAAAAAGAAATAAGACCATTATTGGAATTAGTGCAACCTGAATTCTACAACAAACATTACTAAAATTAAAATAAATAATCTTGAAAACAACTTTAAACAGCGTTATCAGTTTTTCATGAAAAATACTATTGAACATTAAGTTTAATGACGATTAAGAGTTGTTAGATTTGTAGTCCAGAATAAATATTTATAAATGAACTCTTTATATTTTTTATTGAATCATTCTTTGAAGAATCTATGATGTAAGTGGTATATGTATATAGTAATTTTGTAACCTGGTTCAAGAGATTTTAATTTTACATAATAAAAACAAAACAAAAAGATATAGTTGAGGTATAAATTTTCGAAAGCTGACATCATAAACCAAAAATCTTTCAAAAAAGCGGTTAGTAACCTGTCCTGAAGAAAATTTCAGTTTGCTGATAGTTAGTATTAGTTTATTTTTGTTGCAAAAATGCTATAATGAGATCCAGCCTTCTGGGATTTTTGACTTTAACCTGTGGTTCTTTTATTTCAGTATCAATAGGATTCTCGCATACAATACCAATCACCTGTAACTGTGACAATTAACAATTGTATGATTATCAGTTTTTAATGATTATTATTTTGATTTTTTAAGAATATATGTTTTTGCAGCTTTTGTCCCTTAATTTCTTGATCATCTTAATTTCTTTATTTAAATTGCTATATATATAAATATATAATATTGCAAGTGTAAGGGTCATTCAAATAAAAACTAGCCAAAGAACATAGTAAAATGCGGAATAGGTTTGATTTCCGACACCGAACATAAGTGGCACCAATTTAGTCTTATGACGCAGTGACAGGTGACACTGCGATCACGTGACGAGAGGATATCTGTTTTGTTCAAGATATCGTGCTAATGGGCTATCCAAACAGTCGTGATTGAAGCAACGAAGGTTGAACAGTGATCTGTTATCCGCTTTTTAACCACAGAAAGTGTCGGTATTTCAGAAATCCATCTCCGCTTAAGTAATATGTACAATATGTACCAAAAATGCATACCTTTGCCAAGTGTTAAAGGATGGAGTAAGGGGTATCGAGAGGGACAGTCATCGTTGACAAATGATTCGAGGCCATGCTTCATACCGAAAGTTGACAATCTCATTCGGGAATAAAGAAGAGCCAAGGTGAAAACATATGCCGACAAAGTTGAAGAAGTGTTGGGAGATTATCAAGAAACGTCTGCAATACCGGAAGAGTTGCGTGCCACACAGTTTGGATTCTACACAGAAAGACAATTCGAATGAGTGTTTCCCTGGAACATTTGCTCTCATATCAAAAGGAAGGTCGCCGTTTCATCAACAGAATCATTGCGGGACATAAAACGTAACTCTTCGGCTCGTTTTCATTTAAATTACCTTTATCTATTTTCCTACCTTCCATCTGTGATCAAGACAAAGTAGAAACTGTCTTACAAACTGATACTCTACTAAAGTTTATTACAAAGAAAGATCCTTAATCCTTTTATATGTATTTATATGAGTCAATACCAAATCGCCAAAATAAGTTAGAATTCAATTCCAATACTGCAATAATAGGGAAATAAAGAGTTTGCTTCGCTTAATGTAATCTTCTTTTTCCTACGTTGACCTTTGATCTATTTATACTTTACTTTTTTCTTCCAAGTTGACGGTGGAGTCCAAACAGCGTCTCCATTTTCCCACATTTAAAATTGTTTGTTTTTTTTATGTAGGACAAAATGTAATTTTTTTTTCATTTTTTTCCAGGTGATAGGAATCATTTTGACTTATCTGGTAGTTCTTATTCAGTTTCAACTAAGTATGTCCCAAGAATGTGATTGTAGCAACACAACTGTGACTTGAATCCTGCAGAATAACATGAAAGGCCTGCAAGGTCTCATGAACTCTCTTATAAATAAAGTATATGTAATTTTCCTCGAATTAATTTATAACAAATTCTTTTCAAATGTATTTATACTATTATTAATTCGTAATTAAAGAATGAGACACAAATCACATATTTTATTCTATTATAATTAAAGAAAATAAATAAATCACACATTTTATTTTCTATACTATGTTGATTTACAAATAATGTTATCTATGATCTCATTATCAACAACAACAAAATTTACAAGTCTTATGGCCGAGTGCACCAAACTTCGATTAACTTTGACGGCTGCATTGTGGACGTAGCTAAAATTAGTGGGGGTGCAACTCCAGAAAAATTTTAGCCTTTGTTTTAAAATTGTGTGAAAGGAAACAAACATGTATTATAAGAAATTTATCAAGTTTCTGAATAAATTTTCATTTTACACATGTTTGTTTCCTTTCACACAGTTTTAAAACAAAGGCTAAACTTTTTCTTGGGCATCACCCCCCCCCCACTAATTTTAGCTACGTCCACAATGCAGCCGTCAAAGTTAATTGAAGCTTGGTGCACTCGGCCATGATTCTCCTACTTTCTAAACGACAGAATACTAATTTTTTGAGCACGTGGCTAATACCACATCTTTCAATTTTGAAAGATATAAATCAAGAAATGAAGCATCCTTTGTTTAATGATTTTTCAGATAAAAAAAAATCTTTAAATACGATTATTGAAAATTCTTCTCGGGAGATAAATTTATTCTCAAATATGATAAGCTTATTTTGAAAGGAGATGTGTTAGGCTGTAAGGTGAAAAAGATTACATTTCAAGATTTTGTTGAGTCAAAACAGACTATACATCAAAAATACAGCGTTTAAAACAGTCAAGCTGGCAATCTCAAAAATAAACTTTTCACCACAAAGCCACCGTTTGCCTGCTGCTTTCAAAATGGCGGACTGTGAGCTCACTTTATTACCGCTGGATATCTGTGGCGCTCACGCATGCGCCACACACACAAAAGCCCTCTAAATTTAAAAACTTGATGAGTTCCAAAAAAAATGGAATCTCGGATGATCCCGATTTCTGGCATTCGAATTTTCGGACTTTTACTGTATTTTACATTTTACAGAGGATAAAAAAACAAGTGAATATAATTTTGTGCTAAAGCATAAATTTAAGGGCGACCCATAATAATAAAAAAAATTAAAAATAATAACAACAAAAACGAAGTACAATAACGTAAGGAAAAATAAAAAATCTTAGGAAAAAAAATAAAGTTAGAAACAATAAGAAAAATAAAACAAAAACAAAAAAAAATCCACGCGGACATTGAGAAAAAAAAATTATTCAATTAAAAAAGTATTCTTCTAAATCAGTTAATTTACTAATGTTTATAATCTCAAGGCTGTTTTAAACATAGTCATCTTTATAATGATGTTATTAATTTCTCTAAACAGAAGGTATCTTATTTTAATGACCTATTATTGTTCTTGTTACCTGAGATCTATTAACTTAACAATCGATTGGAACTTGATGAAGTCATTTGAAACTTCCTTCTTCTTAGAAATTCTCCATTTATTTCCTTTCGAATTTATTCAGTTCTTTCTCTCCTATCAAAACAGTTATGGCCTTACAAACATGGAACTATTTTTTAAAGTGAAGTTACTTTTAAAAATTGGTTGAGTTTAATTAAATTGCAAATAATACGAATCACAAATGAAGTTCTTGTCTACCATAGTTTTACTTTTGACTTTACTGAATGAAGTATCAGTAATATTTTTACCTCATGGTAGTGACTCTTTATTTAGACAAGACCAGCCACAAGAGAGCAAAGCTGTATTGAATCAGGTAAGGTACTTTATTTTTAAAAAGCTCGATAATGTGCTTAGTCGAGGGATTTTGTTTGATTTTCAGCGGCTGTTGTGTTGTATTGTAGGTCTTACTCTTTGGGACCGAACAATCGATTGCGAGCCTGTAAGTATGTTATGACAAATACAGTAGTTCCCAAATTTGCAATAAACCTTGAATGCGACGTTTTCAAATCCTATTTTTTTTTATGCTAATGGCTTACAAAGGGTTTCAGATAATGTGAAGCAAACAAAAAATATAATGAAACAAGATTGAAAACAAAGATTAGGTATAATATTTACCATTAAGTAATGAATAAACAAGAATAAATAAAAAAACGTAATTTTTATAGCTTATTACATTGAGGAACTACACAAAATCTTGAAAAAACTAATTCCTTTTCCTTATAGATTTCTACTTACTTTTTATATTATAATTATTAAGCAGTAAATTCTTCTTTTGTTATTGCCAATACTGTAGTGTCTTTAACACTCCGTCTGGCGCAACTGATCTGCTAGGCACACCTCGAACTCTTTTGTTTGCCCCTCCCCGCTAAATTTTTTCGTGAGGTCTCCATCCTAGTAGCTTCCGCTTTTCCATGCTAATAACAATGGCACGGTCATTTAGTGATTTTCGTTCTGCATTTCCGGTTGACAGACGAAATGATCGCATAGGCTCATTGCGCCCGATTACGTTGCACTTTGACAAATAAGTTTTCCCAGTTATTTTTAATACTGTATCACATTGTATCGTTAGTAATGTTATATTATAAAATATTTCGTAATTATCTATAAAACAACTCTCTCACGATCGTGTGCTTGGTCAACTTGCTCAACGCAGTCTGAAGTCCATTGGGATGCCAGCACACCTCCAACACAAATTGAAGAGATACGCTCCCCATGAACACCAAATGAAACTGATGATCAGCCCCAGATATCTCCAAAACGACGCAAATGTGAAACATGCCATTTACAGACTCGTCGCAGACGACTGAGTCAATATGAATATAAAAACTACCATACTGATAGCTGCGTCTCACATGTTGTTTTCATGTGGCCTCCATGCTATCACAGAACGCTAGAAGGACAAACATATGCTGATGAATCAAATGAATGAGCGATTGTTTAAACATATTATGTTCTTGTTTTACTTCAGTGTCATTTTTCGTAGTCAAATACAACTTTGAATAATTACTTGTATACACTTCGCTAATTTTTGTTCAATAAATATACGTTTTCTTTAAATACTAATTAAACCTGTTTTACTGCTCCTTCGGTATTTTTATACAGTGTGGGTGTTTACTACGTAGTGTTAACAATTATTTTTTGTAAGTTTATAACTGTAGAACAGATTATTAAATCAAGGAGTGTACAAATTTCGGTAATTTTTGGTAACTAAATTTCCGTTTCCTTTAAAGACTATATAAAACTATTTTATTGCTCCTTCAGTATTTTTATAATGTTTAGAGGTTTCCAAAGAATAGTTAACAACTGTTTTTAGTAAGAAAAAACGTTTTAATCTGTCGAAAAAAAATTTAATCAAATAGGGCCTCCGAGGCTCAATGCGCCCGACGGAGTGTTAAAAGATGTGATCATCAATATGCGTAGATCCGCAGGTTGTATCCAAGTTAACATGGAAGTCTACGGAGATTTTGTAGAAAAATCGTAACCTCCTTGGAGCTCATTGCTAAAGCGGGTACAATGAATCTTAATAGCCTGAAGGCTATTGAAAAAACTTAGAATTGATTTAACCTTCTTCAGGTCGTTTTTAGGCAGTTAACTAAGATATTTTCGCTCGGTTTCTTATCGAAATAATAATTAAAGATAGGCTATCTAAGATTCACTTTAACAGCTATCTAATCTGCCAATGTTAATCACTAAAAATAGTAGGATCGGTAGCAGAGTGGGAAGGGCACTTGACTGCGGGTTGGAGGCGGCGGATTCGATTCCCGGCCCAGTGGAGGATTTTATAAGGCTCTATTCTCCTTCGAACGGGTTTAGGGTCTACCAGCCCTCTGTTGAATGGGTACCGGGTTTCTTTCCCGGGGGTTAAAGGCGGGCGCGCGTCGGGATGACCACCCAACCTTAACTTAGTTCCTTTGGTCACGGACCACCGGGAGCCTTACCTCCCGCAACCCCGAGGGCCACATAGGCCTGTAGTGGGATACAGTAACTTTTTAATCACTAGAAATAGTCTGAAGAAATTTAAAAAGGACTAGATATAATGAATCTATTGAAATAACAATACAACAATACAACATAATAATATTCATTTATCTTTTTATTTATTATCTATATATAAATAACAAACAAATAATTAAAAGTTATAAATAAATAACAATAAATTTTAGTAATAAAAAAATTTGCTCATACATATTTAATAACAAACATTATTAAATGTAATAATAATTAGATAATTAAATTTATTTATAAATGATTAAATTTAGTATTATAAATTAATTGTCATCTTGCTACCACAATTCCGACGCGTATACATGTTTAAACACTTTGCAGGAAATCTAAACGAAGAGACCAAGAATCAAGTGTAATATTTTTAAGCAACCATACGAGTATAATGGTTTGCTTTAAAGAAGAGGATTTAATAGTTTTATATGCTGAAATTCGTAAAATATGCACTGAATAAACAAAACAATAGAGATGGGGTGATGAGAAGTTGACACTGGCACCCGTAGCGCATAGTCAAACATACCCAAACCAAATGCATCCGATAAATAGGCGGACACCTGGGCTTCCTAGCAGTGTATCGAACGTGGTAAATGTTGAAACTTTAGCGAGTTTGATCGTAGACGCATTCTCGGCGCAAGACAGATGGGTCATTCTTTCACCCAACAAAAGATAATTGTCAAGAGTCTACCGCAGTTAGCATGTATGTATGTACTAGGGTTCAGAAAGCAAGCAGTGGCCGTCAAAACTCAAATGATGACTGGGATCGGCTTACACTGCCTAGGCTCGTACTCTTACAGACTAAGACAAGGAACAGCGGTGCAGAGATGTCCAGCTTTATTCGAAGCACCAAGCAGTGTCAACGAGTGAATGGTAGAGTGCATGCAGCATATTCTAGGGTATGGGAGCCACAGGCCTACTCGTATACAACTGTTGATTGCTCGTCTGCAGACATTGCGCATTAGCTAGTGCGAGTAACATCAAAATGGACATGATCGAGGAACACTTAACTAAGTTAGAGACTATCTACAGCCAATATCAGAAAAAGATCGGGAGTAACGTCATTGAACCAAGTTACACAATATCTTTCAGTCCGAAACATAAATACACCTTTCTATAAATATCGTTCTGCAAGCAAAAGGTTATGTAAGATGTGAAATTACTTAAGTTTATACTGATAGGTAATAGTGTTTAAAATTATTTTTTATGAAAATTTTCAAACTAGTAAAAATCAATCGTGCTCCTGGTTATTAAGTTGTCGAACTACTTGACATCATGGCTGCCTCCACTAGCTCTCAAGGGTCAAATGTACTTTAAAGTTAATCGTAAAGGTCAGTGTTTGTGTGGTCCCGTGTTTTGACTGCCAAAAATAAAATTAAAATATGTGTAATTTAAACAGTATTAATCACAAAGCAAAAAAAAACTAAAACTTAGTTTTTAGAGAGGGAGAAAGAAAAAAAATACAAAAAACACATGTAAAAGAATCGATCCAGCGAACCTTAGCATGAAAAACGAATGCTTAAACCATCTATCATAGAATAGAGATTCTTACGCCTGACATCACTCCGATTTTTTCTGAAACTGGCTGCAGTGGCCCACAAAATCACCAGATTTAAACGCTATCTGTGGACTGCCGTTGATCTAGATGTCAGATCCATTAATCGAGCACCGACGTTAAGGGCAGAGTCACGAGCAATGGTAGAACAGGCATGGTTGGTAGCACCTCCGGCAATCCTCCGGCTGCATCTGGTGGAGTCAATATATAAGCTTTTATTGGTGCTAGAGGAGGACGGATACGCTATTACTTAGGCGTCTATAAGATTTTGTCTATTCAGTGTTCTATATTCTGTACGGGTCTAAATATATTGATCACAAACATTTTGTTTCTTGCATATTTGAATTAAAATTTTGGCATTTTTGTTTCAGTTATTTCATCCAATAACTGTTTCTGATGGAAGGACAGGAAGATATTGTAGTAAGTATTTTTGTAATCATGACCATTGACAGTTTTTTTAGCTATTGAATAACGATATAATTTTCTATTTTTAATATTTTTATTACTTTTCTTTCAGGATGTCCCTTTAACTCTAGCTACAGTGTTTCACCCTTCGACATAGCACCTGTTTGGATAGTAAGGAAAACCTATTTTTGTTTTACTAGAAATCTATAATGAAGTATGTGTGAAATATTGATTTGAAACTTTGATAATGTACTATTCAAGGTTTCAGTAGTCTATATCGTATTAAACAGTACTGTAAGAAATATTTCTAACAGTAGTAACTTAGCAAAGATTAATTATGAAAGTATTTCTGTAATTATTAAACAATGTGCAGTTCTATGTAAATTCACATGAAATGTTAACTCATATGCAAATAATTTTAACACAGTCAGTTGTCTATCTACTATCAGTACGTTGTCCTTTCGTGGTGTATTATCCACTTGAACAAAAATCGATCAACATGGCTAACGAATCACGATTTCAAAGCTGATCCCTTGTTTAGGCACGGGTGCCCATGCCGGGGAGTCACGACTGCGCCATTGAAGTTTGGGGGGGAGGGTGTTCAAAAATGAAAAAGAGTGTAAAAGTCGTTTTTTTTTATTATTATTTGGTTGTCGATTTGAAGAATCCTTTTTTTTGTTTTTTGTTTTGCTCTAATGCAAATGTGGGCCAAGCCCCCCTCCCCGCCCCCTCCGTCAGATCTTGGGGGGGGGGGGGGTGAGCTATAAGGTCTAGGGGGGTTGGGCACCTCTGGATTAGGACTGCTCCAGTGTATCATTGCTCACAAAAATCCTAATCAATCCTCCAGGAAAATATACAATCAAAATTTAGAATAATATTTGAACACAGTATTCACAATTCAAGATGACTTATATTATACTAGCTGTACCCGGCATGCGTTGCAATGCCACTCAAAGAAAGAAAGGGCTCGTAAGAAGGGGCCGTAAATATAAGGTCCCGGTGTCGATCGGGGGTGGGACACTTAGGCCCTTGTTTCGCCATCCCCACCCAAGTGTGGTGGACCGTCCTTTTCAATAGGAGAGCGAATTTTTCCCTTTTTCCAATTGACTTAGGGGGCCCGAGAAGGGGCCCTAAATATAAGGTCCCGGTGACGGTCGGGTGTGGGACACTTATGCCCTTGTGTCGCCATCCCCCACCTAATTCTGGTGTCCCTGCCCCCCCATAGGAGAGTGAAATTTTCCCTTTTTACAATTGACTTGGGGGGCCGAGAAGGAGCCCTAAATATAAGGTCCCGGTGTCTATAAGGGGTGGGACACTTAGGCCCTTGTGTCGCCATTCCCCCACCCATTTGTGGTGTCCCTGCCCCCATAGGAGAGTGAAGTTTTCCCTTTTTGCAATTGACTTGGGGGGGCCCGAGAAAGGGCCCTAAATATAAGGTCCCGGTGTCGGTAGGGGGTGGGACACTTCAGCCTTTGTGTTGGCTTCCTCCCACCCAAGTGTGGTGTCCCTGCCCCAAATAGGAGAGCGAATTTTTCTCTTTTTTGCAATTGATTTGGGGGGCCCGAGAAGGGGCCCTAAATATAAGGTCCCGGTGTCGGTCGGGGGTGGGACACTTCAGCCTTTGTGTTGGCTTCCTCCCACCCAAGTGAGGTGTCCCTGTCCCAAATAGGAGAGCGAATTTTTCCCTTTTTTGCAATTGACTTGGGGGGCCCGAGAAGGGCCCTCAATATAAGGTCCCGGTGTCGGTCGGGGTGGGACACTTCAGCCTTTGTGTTGGCTTCCTCCAACCCAAGTGTGGTGTCCCTGCCCCAAATAGGAGAGCGAATTTTTCCTTATTTGCAATTGACTTGGGGGGCCCGAGAAGGGGCCCTAAATATAAGGTCCTGGTGTCGGTAGGGGGTGGGACACTTCAGCCTTTGTGTTGGCTTCCTCCCACCCAAGTGTGGTGTCCCTGCCCCAAATAGGAGAGCGAATTTTTCTCTTTTTTGCAATTGACTTGGGGGGGCCCTAAATATAAGGTCTCGGTGTCGGTAGGGGGTGGGACACTTCAGCCTTTGTGTTGGCTTCCTCCCACCCAAGTGAGGTGTCCCTGCCCCAAATAGGAGAGCGAATTTTTCCCTTTTTTGCAATTGACTTGGGGGGCCCGAGAAGGAGCCCTAAATATAAGGTCCCGGTGTCGGTAGGGGGTGGGACACTTCAGCCTTTGTGTTGGCTTCCTCCCACCCAAGTGTGGTGTCCCTGCCCCAAATAGGAGAGCGAATTTTTCTCTTTTTTGCAATTGACTTGGGGGGGCCCTAAATATAAGGTCTCGGTGTCGGTAGGGGGTGGGACACTTCAGCCTTTGTGTTGGCTTCCTCCCACCCAAGTGAGGTGTCCCTGCCCCAAATAGGAGAGCGAATTTTTCCCTTTTTTGCAATTGACTTGGGGGGCCCGAGAAGGAGCCCTAAATATAAGGTCCCGGTGTCGGTAGGGGGTGGGACACTTCAGCCTTTGTGTTGGCTTCCTCCCACCCAAGTGTGGTGTCCCTGCCCCAAATAGGAGAGCGAATTTTTCTCTTTTTTGCAATTGACTTGGGGGGCCCGAGAAGGGGCCCTAAATATAAGGTCCTGGTGTCGGTCGGGGGTGGGACACTAGCCTTTGTGTTGGCTTCCTCCCACCCAAGTGAGGTGTCCCTGCCCCAAATAGGAGAGCGAATTTTCCCTTTTTTGCAATTGACTTGGGGGGACCCGGGAAGGGGCCCTAAATATAAGGTCCCGGTGTCGGTCGGGGGTGGGATACTTCAGTCTTTGCGTTGCCTTCCTCCCACCCAAGTGTGGTGGCCCTGCCCCTCATAGGAGAGTGAATTTGTCACTTTACACAATATTTGTGTAGTTCTGATTTTCACCACCAGGTGGATATTGGGTTTTTCAGGGTGTTTTACCCCTTTTCAATCCCTTGGGGGGGGGGGGGTCCGGGTTCTAAGGTAGCCTATCTTTTCCGCAGTGTCCTAAAGAGTAATTCTGCAAAGTTTGGTCCAGGTAGGTCAAAGGGCCTAGGAGTCTATAAAGGACAAAGAAAGAAAGAAACAAAGATACATTCATTTTTATATATATAGATATACAATCATCTTGATAAACGATATTCCCAAAGGGAATTTTGATTACCAAAACAAAACATTTAACTTACACCAAAGGAAGCTTAATTAACAACAACATTTCTTTTTAACTATACAACGCTACCAACGAAGAAACAGCTGGTCTTATTAAGATATCATATTGGTATTATTAAGATATCATTCCCTAACAATATCACAATACATGCTCCCTTATCCACGTTACAATAATCTTTAATAAAGCAGACTATTAATAGCTCACATTGCTGTAATTTACTTTTACAATCATATTACAGTGAAATTGTTTTTTAAAAATATCACATGCTATCTGGGAAAACAAATTTGCAAATTGATCACAAAGAAATAATTTCTATACGTAGAGAAATTCACAAAGTATTATTGAAATAGGGACATTAAGCAAATAATAAATCCCTTATCAAACGTCATGAAATGAATAACGAAAAAAAAGTATTAGGCCTACTAATGTTTCTCTCAACATTAACACATTTTTCATCACATGGCACGGTTAGAAATGAATGTTTGGCAAATTACTTTAGAAATTAAAATTAAGAATAAAATAAACATATCAGACATTACATAACAATTAAAAATATTGTATTTTTCTTTCCGTTTTCATTTGTTATGGATAGCATACTGATCGATGGCAAGAAATGAGATAAAAATCATAAATAGACAAGTTCAAGTTTTGATTTATGATAATGTATTCGATTTGTAATAATAAATTTAGTACAATAGGTTTTTTTTTTCCTTTGTGAACAAAGGCAAATATAAAAAAAGGAATTTTTCGATTCTACAGTTTATTCAGTTTCATTGAGTAGGTCGAAACTTTAGCTTTTCTTAATGTAATTGGTCTTATCAAAATAAAAAGCAATGCAAAGTTTGTCAGAAACAAAAACAAAAATAGACTATATCTAAAGCTTGTCAAACTGTATGGGCCCGGTAGCCGAGTGGTAAGGGCACTTGGTTGGGGCTGGAGGTGCCGGGTTCGATTCCCGACCTCGGCGGAGGGCGGGGATTTTTCCACGTTCCATTCTCCTCCAAACGGGCCCTAGCGTCTACCCAGCCCTCTACCTGGTTTCTTTTCCGGTAGTTAAAGGCGGCGGGCGACGGGCGGCGGGCTGACCACCCAACCTCAGTTTCGTCCCGATGATCAAGAAGCGCTGGGAACCTTACCTCCCACGATCCCATAAGCTACAGTGAGATACTTTTTTTTTTTTTAACTTGTCAAATTGTAGTCAAACAACAGCAAAATTGCACAACTTAAATAAATTATACAGTATTTATGAAAATTAATGATTTCTAACGAATCATGGAACGTGGTTTTATTACACAGCCTAATACTGACCAATAAATGAAAGCAAACCATTCACAAACATAAATCTTCCATCTGAATGCCTAACATGAAGTTTTTATTGTTATTTTCATATCAAAAGTGTCAATGATCTTTGGGGAATACCTGTACTTCACTGTACTTACCTTTTTATTGATCCCTGTTGAAGCCATTATTGTTCGAAATGTCATTGGATTCTATAACTGTTGGGCAACTTATTGTCGAACAACTTAAGATCAGTTAAATTTTTGAGTGAATTTAAACTACTTTAGATAGTGATCACCCAATATTAGAACTTATTAACATTATTAAAATTGCTGCTATTTTTTAATAAAACAAGTGCCAAGGTAAGGATATTACATTTATACTTTGAAGACTTTGTGCCTTAATTAAAACTTTAGTCATTAAGCCAACTGTTGATTGACGTCTTTTTTTTTCATTGTTGTAGATCAGACTTACTTTTAAGACTAATTCTTTTGGTACACAAAAGCAAGAAACTGTCATTCGACCAGCTCTAATCCTCAATGAATATTATATTTTCATGAAAAAGGATTACATTCAGTATTTATTGAGAGGGTAAGAATAATTTATACTAAGTAGGTTTTAATTTCAAAACTACATGTTACAAAAATTTAATTTTAAACTTATTTTACGTTTTCTTAAAATACTTAGTAAGTTTCCCAAACTGATTAAAATTAATAAAAACAAAGAAATTAAAAATAGAATTTAGTACTGAACAGGACTCAAAATCTTAAATGCGGATGTACGGTGCTATAAAAAAATTTATAATTGGATTTTTAAAAAATTAAATTTCGTTGTTTTTTGTTTTTTTGTTTTTTTTTCTGTTTTGTTTTGTTTGTTTTTTTACTTTAGAAAATGCCGTAACTTTTTATATAATATTATTTTAATAATGCAACTCTCAAAAAAGCAAACTGATATTTTCCAACTTTACGTTTCGTCCAAAAGTCAATGTCTGATATCTTCTAAATTCATATAAAACTTTAAAACATGTCATAAAAGACATACGAAGAAGTCCTAGAGAAAAAAAACGAAACGTAATGTTACGTGTTTTTTAAAAAAGCATTTTTTTAATTGTAATTTATTGACGTATAATTGCAATATGGCAATTATGAAAATATTTTGTGGCATGTTTTAAAGTTTTATATCAACTTTATGTTTGTTTACAATTAAGACTTCGATACTAATTTCTTTTCACATTTTAATTTTAATTTAATTAATTTAACTTAAATGTTATATGTAATGTGCAAATTCTTAGCTACAATAACTACTGCAATGATATTCTAGGAAAAGATTGTGTATCAGTTTATGATAAGGGCCAAGTTCTAATTTTATTACAGCAAACATACAAATTTCAAAGACTAAAAATTTTATACATATTAAATATAATTAAAAAACGACCGGTTTCGTCTATGTTACCAGGCTTTGACAAAAATTGAATAAACAAAAATTGAAGTACAAGTGCTTACATGCTCTTAACAGATCAATAAAAATTGTAATTAAAATTAAGTACCGTATAAAAGAAGAACAATCAGAGTGCACATAATTTGCATGCAGATGAAACGTCTATGGAAGGATTACGTGGAAGCACAAGATAGCTCAGCTGACGTAAGCATACGGAAAAAGAAACTAAAGTGAACAGCTTGGCATTCGTTTGCAAACCGAACTTGAATAGAGAGATTTGTGAACTGCATAGCAACCACCATTCGTCTGCAACCGGAACAGGAAGCCTTCGTCTGAAAACTGAAAGTAGAATAAGTGAAGACTTTGAATGTTAGTCCCCTGTCCATAGGTTTCCTATAAACTGATGTTTGGAAAGAACCCTGTGATCTCATAATGAGAACATCCAAAAAAGAATACAATTGGAAGTTCCTTTTTTTCAAAGTAATTTTCAAAGTAAAATTATTGCGGATATCGTTTATGGTGTCCTGAATTCCTTCTTGTATGGTGGAATCAGTATAAAATAAAAGATCGGCGAAATAACGAACATACAAAAGTATATCTAAGCCATCTTCACCGGAAATTGCGAAGGCTGAATCTTCAATGTAAATCATTGAAATATTGACCAATAGGGCGGAGGCTGACAAACCCATAAATAAACCATTCAATTGATTAAAAAACTTATTTTCACACCTGAAAAACTATAAATACGAAGACGGTCGCTTCGTTTCTATTAAAGTTTCACGTTAATACATTCATTACGAAAACCTATAACTTAAACATTGCCCTAATGAGAGGTAAGATGGAATTTAACACTTGACTATTAATAAAGTTACTATGATATTTAAATAGTACATGATCCTTACAAACCAAATCAAGGAATATTGAAGTAAAAAGTGCATCTAACGAACAACAAAGAATAATTATCAAGAAACTGTAAATTATTGATTTTATCAACTAACTAACTATCTAATAAAGACGGTTCTATCTGCTCTGCTAAAGAAGTTGTATACTCTATCCAATGCAATAATAATTCTTGCCTCTACATAGTAGAAAGACGCCAGGTACTTGCCCAGTACGAACTAGCAATTAAAAAACAGGATCCTAATTACTTTACTGCATCTCATGCCTACAGCCACCATCATTCAATTAATTTTAATAATTCAATTTCATTTTATGTAGAGAAGAAAACCATTTCTTAAGAAAATGTAAGGAATCAGTATTCATCCTTACTACAGATAATTGTTACAATGGCTGCATCTCTGTGCATGCCATATATGAATATGATTTTAATAAAAAATCATAAAATAAAGTTAATCAATCCCAGTAGTCCCTTCATAAACAAAACAAAAAAAGTTCTTCTTTTCCCTCCCTATTTTCCTCCCCCATTTGTTTATTACAGATAATTAGGAAACGATTGGAAGGTATGCAAATCTTAAAGTTGAAGTCTTAATTCCTTCTACTTCCGGTTTGCAGACGAAGATTTCTAGTTCCGGTTGCAGACGAATAATAAGCTGTTCACATATCTCACCATTCCAGTTCCGGTTTGCAGATCAAGCTTTGCATAAGTTTGCAAAAGTTCCTGTGCTTCATGTCCAGCCGTTCACATGATTCCTCCATAGACCTTTCATCTGCATGAAAATTATACTCTGATTGGTCTTCTTTTACACTTAATTTTAATTACAATTCTTATTGATCTGTTAATAGCATATAAGCATATGCGTTTCAATTTTTGTTTACTTGTCAAAGCCTGGTAACGTAGGCGAAACCAGTCGTTTGTAATTGTATTTTAATGTGTATAAATTTTTTAGTCTTTAAACTTGTGCGTTGCCATTACTCTTATGAAGTATTCGTGCACGTTAATTTTATTTTGTCTAATTTTATTTTTTTAAACTTATTTAATTTTTTTAGTGACCTTAATCAACTTTTAAAGCCAACTTTTACCATCACCAATATGAACCCAGATTACGCTCCAGTAGACGAAGTATTTCATGTAAAGAAATTTGTTGAATATCCAGGCAACAGAATTCTGGATTTCGTTCTGGCATTCTTATCAAATGACTTAATCCTTATTCAACTGGATCGACCAATCACTTTCTCCCTCTTTCAACATAAAAAGTATGGTTTAGGACCTGCTTGCTTTCGATCAAAAAGAACAGCAAATCTTAAGAAACGAAATATGATTAAAACAGGTAAGATTGTTCAGAATCATAAGCATTAACACTAGCCATAAAGTATACGTTGAGCTGTCCAAGAAGAGATGGGAAGGAAGGGTCATCTGTAAGGGATAATGTTTGTAAAAACCAAAACAATCGTGCTCATATTTGAAGTTGAACCACAATTTTAGGAAGTTTATGCAGTCGTTTCAGTTTGATGGACAATTAAACAGATCGAGAAAATTGTTCAAGTGAAATAGTACGATTTCGCTTGGTCAGTCAACAAAATTTATAACAATTAATATTATCTTGATAATAGTCTTTCTGCTGTTCTTCTAACTTCTTCATTATTTATTTCTTGATTTTAAAATTCTGTTCTTAACTATTTCTAATTGCATAACTATCTATTTTCAGTCGTTATAATTTTGTTTTTATACGCTGATTTTCTGTTTCTGAATTATTATCCGCGCGCTCAAAAATGAACCTCTCAGAATGCAACGCAGATTATAGATTGACGTTTCCTGGCCTTTCGTTAACATTCAAATAGAAGAGAAAATGGCGGTCGCTGGTTCACAGTCAACATTTCGACGAGGAAGAGTTATCAACAGTCAAGCTAGGGAGATTATTGTTAACGTTGCTCGATTTCTAGAAAATAAAACATATAAATCAAGTCGATCATTCTTTTGTTAGTGTTCCAAATATAAATATCTGTTTATGCTGCTACAACACAATTTATCTTACTGATCAAAAAGTCGTCACAGGTGTAGTATAATCAACGATTAGCATTTAATATTTTATCATTTTCTTTCATCCGTTGAACTGAATCCAACATTTCAATATGTCTATATATATATAACTGTTTCTAGAAATATCTATAGTTCTTCTTTCACACAAAAAATTCCTTATATAGTATTTAATAATATTAATATATAATCACAAGATAATATTCCTTAATTTTATATTCTAAGCATAGATCTGGGATTTCTGGGATTTTTTTCAATGTTTCTAATATTACAGACCAATCCTACAGCATAATACACGAACGAGGATC
>JAFIDM010000002.1:19235155-19263307 GCA_023159025.1 Thereuonema tuberculata
TGGTTGAGGAGCCACGGACGGGCGTTGGATAAACTAAACTAAACTAACTATATCATGTTCGAGATGCAGAAATTTGTATTTAATAACAAAGTATATGCCCAAGCATCAGATATATTTATGGGACTTCCTTCTTCAGCAACTATCGCAGAATACGTAATGAAATACATAGAGGACACAGCATTTAAGAAAGACATCATTGCTAATAATGTTATACATATATGTGTCGCTACGATGATGATTCCTTCCTGATTATCAAAGAAAATAGCATCCAACAGGTTATCCACGAATTTAACTCCATCAGCAAACACCTACAATAACTATAGAAGAAGTAACTAAAGGCACCATGCCTTTTCTTCTTGATATTAGGATCAACAAAGACAATAATAAATGCTACACAACGGTATTCAGAAAAAATACAGATGATCACATTACTATCAAATATGGCAGTGCTGTTCCCAACACTTACAAAAGGAATGCCATAAACATGGCTATCATCAGAGCGTATGATGTATGTTCAACAAAATCTGCTTTAGAACAGTGGTCGGCAACCTTTTGTTGTAAAAGAGCCAAATATGTTATGTGGGGATTACTGCGGGCCGCACTTGGGCCAAAACGGAAAATCTTAATTTAACAACCAAAAAAAAAGGAAAATCTTATTTTAACAACCAAAAAAAAAACAAAAACGGAAAAACTTATTTTAACAACCAAAAAAAAAATCTTCCAACACGCCTCGCGGGCCGCACCAAAACGCTTCATGGGCCGTGGGTTGCCGACCGCTGCTTTAGAACATGAAATTAAAACAATTCAAGCTATCTTCAAAATTAATGGTTTCCTAATAGAATATTAGTCCAGTCGACAGGTAGTTTTAGGTGGAAAAAGGTCGGAAGTTAATGAAACTTTGGGATGTTGTTCAGGGACGGTTAATTAACATTTTCTCAAGTTTTTGACCTCGAGGACCCTGTGCGAAAAGAGGGGGGAGGGGGAAACTGCCAAAATTTCGACCTTTCTCCGGTTTTTCCTCAATAACTTTTTTCCCTTATGTCCTTTGGCAAAAGCATCCCTATACTATTTTGTACTATTTTTTATTTCCTACAACTTTCACTATTCAAACATGTTTGTATGTCAATTCGTTATCGAGATATGGCGCTTCGAAAAAAATTCAAAATTTCAAAATTCGCAAAAAAATGCCCAAAAAATGCCGAATTTCACCTTATTTCTTCTGTTATACCCGAATTATGATGAAATATTGCTGTAGTTATGGTTCCTGGTTACAGTAACTAACTTTGGACACCCCCCCCGCTCCCCCCTTTCCCCACCCAACCCCAATTCACAAAAGCTAATTTTCTTCTCTGATGGAAGCCAACCATATTCACATCATGTTGTTATTGATATTAGTAACTTTTCGGATCGATACCCCACCCCCCTTCAACTACAAAATTATCCCAGGGCATGTTTAAAATAAAGACGTAGTCCTTTCGTGGAAAAAATTAATGAAATTAACAATATTAAGGTATTCACAAGGCATACATTATATTGAGGATTAGAGATATTATTATTGAAAGGTACTCATATAAACATGTGCATATCATAGAGGTACTCATTTGTACTCATTACAGTTCATGTCGGGATTTCTTAGCCGTTGATTCTGCTTCTATCAACTCGTCGTCCTCCTGAGCGATCAAGCTGTCAATGACGTCCTCGCCGTCGTCGTATTCATCTACTACGTCTGGTGAGTCCTCCTCGTTCAAATCATTTGCGGGGGCGTTTTCGCAGGAGTGGCCTGTGCATTGCTTGCACATTGCTGAGCACCGGAGACCTGCTTTCTTGCAGCTGCAAGCTCCGGTGCTACAGCCTTTGCTGCACTTGCAGGAAACAATCTAGAAGATGTCATCCGGCGCAGCATTTCTGGTTGTAGGGATTGGTAGTACCCCTCGCGTGGTTAGGCTCCAGCCCCAAACTGATGGGAGAAGTTCATTGCCTAACCACGCCTGTACTTGCTGGTAAGTGCGGAGGGAGTGGTACTTGGCAGCGTCCCTTGTTGGTGGTAGGCGGGCTAGTTGCAATTTAGCCTTCGTCACTGATCGTGTGAATAATCGGTACCGCAGGTCGTCGAGGTTGTCATTGTTAATGTCGCCTCCATAAACTGCTACCAGGAACTTTTCTCCAGCATCGCTGATCTGCTGAGGAGTAGCGTTTGGTGTGAGAATCGGAGCCACTGCTACAGAGAGGGAGGTATTCTTCATGTAGGTGCTGCAAATTTTGTTCTTCCCCAATCCATACGGTGCTGACGTGGTATCACAACCATTTACTACGTGGAGAAAAAGTATGTCCTTGAGGGGAAAGGAGCAGGAATTTTACGAGTAGAGGACACCTCTTCCACTTTTCTGAAGATAGATGTTTTTTGTGGACATACCTAATGCTGTCAACAGAATAAGTATGTCCACATCTTCAGCAGTAATGATGACGCTGCCGAATTCGCTGGCCTTGGATATGGCGGTGTTGACGATCATCACGTCGGCGTCCTCATATGCCTGCTTCACTTCGATGCTAGCATCCTCCATTCGTGTCATCAGCATCGAAATGAATGCGCTCTTATTGTGATTGTTTGCCAAGAACTTTTCTTGTGCTATGGTCACCATGATAGATGAGGAGAACACGACTTTGGTTGCTAATTGTAATGCAGAACGGCCAGCTCGTTCTGCGGCTTTGGTGCTTTGATAGCCGGCGTTAGTGGGGTATCCATCAAATACAACAATCACATTGCTACCAAAGTGTCTCTGCGCGTAGTTGATGAACGTAGAGCACAGCATCTCGAATGTGGTTGTGGGAGTTTTGTTCCACACCACTTTATGTCACAGGTATCCTCCATCAATCATGTTACATTTCTTGTTGCCAAGGTTGACTTCCTCTATAGGAGTGAAGAGTGAGTACATTGCAGACTTTGTTTCCTTGCGCATTCCCTCCTCATTGAAGAGTGACATGGGGAAGGGTGCGAGTTCAAACTTGAAGAGCTCTTTCAGATCTTCTTCAGATTTTTTGGCTATGCAGACACGCTGGAAGAGAGTGAGAGGATCGACAGTGAATTTTTTACCAGCAATTTTCTACGAGCAGGCAACGGAAGCGAGAGTCACGATCTTATCCTTCCGTTTCAGTTTCAATTCTTCAAAATTTCCCCCCACCAGTTTCTTCATGCATGATATGCCTATTTCTCGTGCTAAGTGACAGTTCACTTCGCCATGACCAATGATTCCTGTGCTCAGAGAAACTATCACCTGGATGTGAAAGAATGGGGGTGTTCAGTGAACCATGCGCGCAGTTTCCCAATGTACGTGTTGTCTCTAACTACTCGGGTTGGTCTCATGTCCACATGCTGTTCAGATGTCTCTGAGGGAACATCAGCGAACAATTCTATTTATTCACAAATGCTTTGAAGGCATAGCATGCCCAATGTCCATCTAGCAAGCACAGAATCACTTACACCGCGTCCACAAGTGAGTCCTACATAGCTTTTCATAGGAATTGGGAAAATTGTAGTAAGTAAGTCGACAATGTAATATTGTGGTAGTGTGAAACCGGGGTGTCGGAAGCCTTACTTACAAACCATAGGTACCTATGACCCAGCAGCCCTGGGATAATTTTGTAGTTGAAGGGGAGGGGGGGGTATCGATTCGAAAAGTTACTAATATCAATAACAACATGATGTGAATATGGTTGGCTTCCATCAGAGAAGAAAATTAGCAATTGTGAATTGGGGTTGGGTGGGGAAAGGGGGGAGCGGGGGGAGGGTGTCCAAAGTTAGTTATTGTAACCAGGAACCATAACTACAACAACATTTCATCATAATTCGGGTATAACAGAAGAAATAAGGTGAAATTCGGCATTTTTGGGCATTTTTTTGCGAATTTTAAAAAATGACATTTTTTTCGAAGCGCCATATCTCGATAACTGATAATTGACATACAAACATGTATGAATAGTAAAAGTTGTAGGAAATGTAATGCTCTACAAAATAGTATAGGGATGCTTTTGCTATAGGACGTAAGGGAAAAAAGTTATTGAGGAAAAACCCGAGAAAGGTCGAAATTTTGGCAGTTTCCCCCTCCCCCCTCTTTTCGCACAGGGTCCTCGAGGTCAAAAACTTGAGAAAATGTTAATTAACCGTCCCTGAACAACATCCCAAAGTTTCATTAACTTCCGACCTTTTTCCACCTAACCCCACTTTTTCCTACCTGTCGACTGGACTATATACAGTATAAACAAACAAATAAGAATATGTATAAAATTTACAGAACAAAAAGCGTAAAGCCATACGTAATAATAACACCAATAAAAATGTTAATCATGGTAACAGTATCAAATACATTTTGATACCTCGAATCCAGAGCCGTTTCTAGGTGTTCTGCCACCCTAAGCGAGAACAGAAAAATGCCGCCCCCTCCCTTTCAAATGCCGCCCCCACCAAAAAAAAAACAGCAGAATCTTCAATTCAACAACTAAAAAAAAAAAAAAAAACCGCAATCCTATTTTAACAACCAAAAAAAAAAACGGAATCCGTCGTTCGGCCGCCTAGTCTTACCTAATGGTAGAAACGGCCTTGCTCGAATCCCATCATATATGGAATGTATCACGAAGCATATGGTTCGTTTTGTTTTTTTCTAAAAGTGAGCTCTTTGACTTAGAGATAGATAAACATCATCAAGTTTCAGAAAGTGAAGTAAAATGAACCCGAATTGTCAGAGAAAAGCAAAAAGGAAACCTTTTAAAGAATAAAAACCTAATCATTAAAACATCAAAATACAGGATGGTTCTATTACATCACTAAATTTGAAATCATCCCCACTAATGTGATTAAAAGGTCTTCAAACATTGAGACCTTAACAATATATAAGAATAGCATTACATTATTACATTTTTGTGAATTTTTACGTCAACTAAGATAACATTATTTCCTGTTATTAATATTTTTTTACTGTTTAATAATCTATTTTTTTTCTATTTTTTAAAATTATTGAATTCCAGCAAAAACAAAATAAAATTATTTATAAATAATGTTGAAGAAGTTTAAAGTGCTTTTTGAAATTCAGTAATTTAAAGAAGCCACCGCACAGAATTTTATACAAAACACAATACTATTTATAAAAAAAAAAATTACAACCAGTTTCCAGAGTTCAACTTACTCCTCTTCATCAGGTGGTTATTTATAAATGTACAGTAAATAGAGGAAATAGGCAATTAGATTGGAAGAACACTACTTCATTAATTATAATAATTATTAATATTGTCATTTAACTTCATTAATAATACTTATTGATAATTTGATTTCAGCCTAAAATTTACTATCAATTGATTATTAATTTTTATTTTTTAATAATATATATTTAACATTTATTTATTAACATTATGTTTGTTTGATATTTGACATTATGATCATTTGGATGGTGTTATGTATCATTTGGCCAAGCTCCAAAATATCTTTTTTTTAGATTATTGCTTCACCTACTAGCTAAAGGTGTAAACTCTTTATAAAAAAATTGTCCCTGTTTGCTGTCTTAACAATTCTGCGGAAAATTAATTTTGAATAAACACCAATCGACTAATCGTAACGAATAAGATTTACATCATGTGACTAACGACCATTGATGACGTATGAATTTCGAATCAAATGACCATGCAACAATGTGCGGTATATTTCATTTTGTTATATAACACTCTTCATTCCATAAAAATTGTAAATTAATACATACGCTTTTGCGTTTATACGAAAATCTCAAAAATCTGATTTTTGGCGCTTGGTGAAATGATACCTAACACCGTCCATTTGACATTTTAGTTAACATTATATTAATCACGTTTATTTTGAAAAACTATCCTAGAATTTATGGAAAAGCCTTACAAAAAATCATTCATATCTTTAATTTATAAATATCAATTTTTTCTTAGAATTTAATATTTATTCTTTAGTTGAACGGATATCTGATTATGATGTTTGTTTCTAGAAAGCGATGAATAGGATAACAGCGAATGAAACTCTAACCAGTTCTCATATTGAGGAATTAAAGATTTCTAATATCATATCATTGAAAGAATCGGGCTACATGAGACATATTGGATTCTGTCCAGCTCTGCATAACAGTTACCTACAAGCAATAGAAATGAAAACCCCTCCTTACTCCACTTTCCATTTCCACCCTGCTCGTCTTATATGTCTCTCTCTGTCTCCCTACGAGAATTGGCTGATTGAGAATATGGCTGACGTCGAGTGTCAACTGTATTCGACTACGCGATGACTCATCACGAAGTATAGTTTTGAAATTTTTCTTTTGGTTTGACAAGTTCAGTCCACTGGCAATTGAAGAAATGAAACTTGTAGAACTACATATTTGTGTTGGCATCCATTTAACTTATCGTCAACTTATGATTCTCATGTATTTTTTTCTATCTTTGTTTTACTGTCAACACTTTATATAGCATTAACATGTACTTCATTGACTTCTATAATAAAGAACCATTTAAAAACTGTGCTAATTGTATTACTTTTTGTGATTCTATAGAACAAAAGTCTTGAATTTCTCTTATTTTTAATTGCTCTGATCATTTACCAACAACAACCAAACTCATTTTTAACTGTTCATTTCTAAAGTAAAATATATATATTTATGGTTACTGGCCAGAGATTGGTGAGTGACAGTCGTGTAAGATATAGCATTCAGTATAATCACAGAAATTCAATGTTTTAATTAAGAAATACTGTTTTAATGAAAGGAATAAAAGTAGAAGAGATGTATTAGTCATAGTTAGTATTTAAGCCATTGATGAAACAAAGGCTTGTTTTAAAAAAGTTATCAAAATTGAAAAAAAAAATCACATCAAAAATATACATCATCATTATAAAAAAAATCATCCTTCCGATTTCAACCATTGCTGATGCAAAGGAAGAGGTAACCCTTGTGCTGCTCATCTTCATCACATCTAGTGTACCTTAATCTTACATATTTCATATTTCAAACAAATTAATATTACAAATACTATGTCTTTTGGGGGGAATTCTAAGATGAGGCTATTTAGGAAGACGGTTACTCACTAATCTAAACAATACTTTATAATAAATGCAAATAATTGATTTTTATATATTTTTTTTATATATATAAGAAGCTGAAAAATGCTTTTTATGAAAAATAAATATATACCATTGTAGATTTTAAGAACTTTCTTTTCTTAAGAATAAGAGAAAATGTATTAAATCTTTATACCAAACAATGAAAAATATCTTAACATTTTGCAAGCAATTAAAGATTGTATATAATTTAAAATATTTTTTTTTTACTTTCAAAATATTGGAATACAAATATTTGCTTAATCAGCTTATGTTTATTTTGATAAATGTTATTATATTTATATACAGTGGATGTTCTTTGGTAGTTCTTTCCTATAAGCGTAATAAGATATATCGAAAGCGAAACATTAAAAACAAAAAATAAGTTACAGCTCAATAATCCAAAGATGATTTCCTAAATCATTAAAATTAATCTGGAATTTTGCTTTTTTTATTTAAGATACCAAACATTCTGAATTTCATTTCAATTTTATTATACAAAATTAATTTTCTATTCTATTTCTTTTTTTAAACAAAACTAAATTTTAGACCAACGTTTTTCAACTTAAGGTGTTATCCAGTGGTTCGCAACGAGGAGGTCGGGTAAACTTTTAAAACATCAATAAAGTTTAAAAATGATACTGAAAATAGGTTCTTTTTTAGAATTTTACCTATTCCATGGCCTCTAGCTTAGCCATTAAGAATGAATATATAGTTTTTTCACAATACGAGTCAGTCTTTAAAAATTATTTTCCCTTAATAGCCATTAGAATTTTAGATATTGGTGGTATTTATGATAATTAGAACACGAGAAGAGTTACATCAGAAAAAAAGTTGGGAAACGCAGGTTTAGATAATAAAAGTTCAAAAAATATCATTTCAACTTAAAAGTCGCATTTCTTAATATCAGTAAACTATTCCTTGGCTTCAAAAATACTTGCTCTGTCAAATATACACTTATATGGATTAAACGTTAATATGTTTGAATTGTACAGTGTGGCCGGGAAATTCCCGTATCCCCTATTATGTCGTAATAAATATAAATATTTAGTATTAAATGTTATTTCAATTGATGATACTAGAATGTACGTGGCACTAGAATGTTATAAACTTGGTAAATCCCATAACTTGAAGACGCGGGTATCGTGGAACGCGTATGGCTACAGCGGGACGGTGCACCTGCTCACTTCGCTTTTACTCTCCGCGGGTTTCTCCATGAACCTTTTCCAGGACGCTGGATTGGTCGCGGTATTTCAGCACCGCGAGCTCCATTGAAACGTCCACCGCGAAGTCCTGACTTGAGGACTTTCATTGAGGGGAATCATTAAGGCCTACGTGTCTCAACGTCGTCAAATACCAGACGTCGTTTTGTTTCCAAATGAAGGATTGCGCAATGTAATTGAGGACGAATTTCGAATCATCATACCGGGCATACTCCAAAAAATGTCAAGTAGTACGTGGCGGCGTAGGAACTTGTAACTTATTGCATGATGGCGAATTTTTATAATGCATTTTTTTCAATTTATTTAAGGTAAAATTACTGACTTTAAGAAATTTTTCTTTTTTTTTTTTTATCTTTATTGATACATGGAAATGAATTAATGACATATGATTCAATCTTTCTTTTTCGTCAATAATATGGTATAAAATTGTGATGATTGGGTCTGGATTTATGATTAAAAGATTGACAGAACATTAAAAGAAAGGATCCAAGAACATATTAGAGCTTTCAAAAGTAGTAAGACAGGCGTATCTGATTGGGCAGATCATTGCCTATCTTGTAATCATAATCCAGACCCAATCGTCACAGTTTTATATCATATTATTACGAAAAAGAAAGATTCATGATTGAATCATGTGTCATTAATTCATTTCCATGCATCAATAAAGAAAAATTTCTTAAAGTCAGTAATTTTACCTTAAATAAAATAAAAAAATGCATTAAAAATGAACTATTTTTTCTGTAAATAATATTTTTCTGTAACTAATTTATCTAATTATTTTTGTAAACAATATTTGTTATAAATTCATGCACGATCTATAATAATTAAATAATCTAAAATGATTAAATTAACTAATAAACAAGAGGTTGCAACAGCCTAGTCAATATTTAAAGTTATCAACCATAATAGAAAATTAAGATGAATGTGATTGCAGAGTTATTAAGTATGTCCACTTGATATTCATAAAAGAATCATTCTAATATCAAAACTATTCAACACATTTATTTACAAGATATTGGCCCATAAAATAGCAGTCATTACATTACATTCAATGGCTAAATATAATTACTCAATAAGCCATGCAAAATTCAATTAACTTAAATTCTGGCAGGTAATAAATTAATAACATGTAAGAAATGCGATTTACATATATAAGCTATCTTCCATCCAAAATAAATACTAGCTCCTATGATATTGGAATTAACATTAACTGCTACATAGATTCAATTGAATTAATCAAAAATACAAGCAAGAATCAATTCAATATTATAATCTTTCTCTTCAGTGAGAATTCTGAAATTAAATACTCATAGCAATTCTGAGTTAAACAGTTACTCAGCTATGAACTGAAAACATTATCTTTTAAATTATATTACAATGTAAAATCGGGAACTCAGAATTCAATCATTAGCATAATTCTGGATTACATCAATTTACGCAATTCATTATGTTGAATTCACTGAAAATTATTTCGGTTAAATAACTATATTATTTTTCAGAAGTTCTATCAAAATTAATCCATATAATATTCACAATTTCATCATGATTACATTTGCTTTAACTTTAAAACATACTACATATTAACCTCGACATTACAATTCGAATACTACACGTTCGAATTCACGAATAGTCACTTTTAAAATGTTCAATAAGCCGGTTCTTTCATCGTTGACAATCTAAGATGAAAGGTAAAATAAAACTCCCTACCTCGTCTTCGAAGTTCTAGATGACAACGGAAATATCATCCCTTGGTAACCAACGACAGACGATGTTCGAAACATTTCATATTTGTCGATTCATGTATTAACATTCGACAAAATGAAAACGGAGTGGGGGACACTTGATGATTCACCTGCGAAGTTGTCGCCTGTATACAATTATCATCCTGAATTGTATAACGCTGAATTGAAGTCGATCCCAGATCAGACTTGTTGCCATAGCCGGTTTCCTAAGATGCACAAATAGGCCCACAACTCTCGGTTGATGCCTACTTCAATCTCGATTCTAAACCGTTGATAATAATAGATGATACCCATCTATTCTCCCACTATCGGACAAGCCCTGATTCCTTTGCCAAAATTCAAGGCAAAACTTAAGAGGGTTTTTAACATTATTTTTCAATGCCTCTTATTCCAGCACAACCTCAGATCGCTTCACATAAAAAACTTTCGGCCATTAACAGTGAGTTATCGAACATCCTAGGACATGACACGTGGGAAGAAGCGGTCGTCCCGAATCACATAATCCCTCTCGATACCCAATGGATCTTTAAGAACAAGTGCAATGATAAAGGAAATTTGATCAAGAGAAAGGCCAGATTGGTGGTGTGTGGATACACACAAAGGGAAGGTCTCGATTACGGAAAAACGTACGCGCCCACACCGATGGTTGAACACCTTAGAATCTTACTGGCTCTGGCAACAGAACTTAGGTGGTTCATACATCAAATCGACATTAAAGGGGCGTACCTAAATGGTAATCTTGAGGAAGACATCTACATCAAGTTTCCGGACGGCGTGAAAAGGAAGGGAAAACATTCGACAGGCCTACGCTTGAAGAAAGCACTTTACGGACTGAAGCAAGCGGGTCTAACATGGCACAAGACGTTAAAGGCTGAACTTATAAAGATGGGGTTTGCAAACACAAAGACGGACGTGTGCGTGTTCAAGTCACGAACACAAGACCACCAAATTATCATTTACGTACATGTCGACGATATACTCATCTTCGGGTCCAAATTGGAAAAGATTCAAGAGATCAAAGACCACCTGAATAAAAGATTTGGTGTTCCTGATCTAGGTGAAATAAATTCATATCTTGGGATGAAGATTGAGTATAATCGAGAAGATCAAAGAGTGACATTGTCACAAAGATTTTTTATTAAAAGACTTCTAGAAGATCAGCAGTTGACGGATTGTAAGAGTGCAGCAACTCCGGCTGAAGTAAGCAGAAAATACAGTACGGATGACAATGAGAGTCAGCCGTTAAGCGAGAAAGATCACAATATCTTTCGCAGCGTATTGGGAAGTCTGTCATATCTCAGTAACACGACGAGACCTGACATCACCCTAGCGATCCATGCGTTATCACGTAAGGTGGGCAAACCTGGCAGAGTCGACATGGTAGCACTTCGGAGAGTACTCAGATATCTCTCTGGAACTGTCGATACGAAACTAGAATATTCCAAGAGCCTGGAGAAGTTAACAGCGTTCTGTGACGCAACTTGGAATGACTCGGCAAGAGATAGCAAATCTACGAGTGGCTATGTTTTAAAAATGAACAGTGGAGCCGTGATTTGGAAAACTCTTAGACAGGACGTCATTGCGCAATCGTCCCAGGAAGCCGAATATTTATCCATGGCTGCAGCCTGTAACAAAATCAAATCAATTACAAGTTTCTTGAACGAAATAGGACAGGACAGTCAAGTTGCCAAGCCCACGAAGCTGTATTGTGATAATGTTGCTGCAATCAAGTTGGCTAATTCAGAAGACAACATGAAAAGAAGCCGACATGTCAACTTGCGATATCATGTCGTAAAAGATTATGTCGAAAAGGGAGAAATAGTTCCCGTATATGTACAAAGTGATAAAAATATTGCAGACGTACTGACGAAACCGGTAGCAAGTAATAAACTGGGATCAGCTATGCTAAAATTCGGTTTGACGTCGTCTACATGAAGATTTCATGTAAGGTGAAAAAAAAAAGGATAATTGTTTTTCCACTAGGTATAAAAAAAATAAAGGGGAAACAAAGTTATTTTTTTTTCCACACTTCTCACGTTTTTGGGAAACATGAAAAGAAAATTAAATGAATATGATAGCACGAGTGCTTAATACTGTAATTATAATTATTTATTGACTTTGTATTATGTTGCATTGATACGATCTTGTTGTAAACATTATCTCTTCTTGAAGATCTTATTGTAAACAATATCTCTTGTAATTTCACACGATCTTATTGTTTTTATTCTTTAAACAAAAAGTTTTTATTAGACATTACATTTCTTGTTAGTACAATTCCATTGTCATAAATTCAAATTGTTAATATTTATTTAAATCAGAATTAGGAAATTCTTTTTTATATATGAATTTTTAGAAGAGGGATAAGATATCCCTTTCTTTTCGTCTGATGAAGTCTAGCCCGCTAAGGGATGACGAAATATTACGAATAAAAGATGTATCAGGAGTGAATTGCGATTTTTAAATAATGTAAGCTATAAAGATTAATTTCTCTTTGAAAGTTTTTTTGCTTTTGACAATGTTACGGTAATGATAATTTCGGATTTTTTTTTTCTTTTAAGTAAGTATAAAAAAATAAAAGTAAATATTAGACAAAACTGATCAGAAAACGAATGACAAGATCACTAAAGTGTGATTTCTTGAGTCCAAAACCTTGGGGAAACTTATCCGCAACTTTTATTTATTTTTCATTTGTGTTTCTGTGAAGTGCTCACTACTTTTAAGTACTCTGTGCTTGTACTGATTTATTTTCAGATATTGCTTAGATGAATTTCTACTTTAATTCCTCTATTAAACTTAAATTAAGTCTAATTAATTGTAATAAAATCGAAGCAAACACCAATAATTGGTAACAGCGTGACATAAGATTTCTGAGGGCATTTAAACCGTGAATAATAATAATAATGAAGCTTATTTAGTTAGATCATTTCATCAATGAAATTTTATTATCATTATTTAATATTTTGGCGACCTAATTTAAAGAAAGCAAACATCAATTTCATAAGTAAGTTACCCACAAATAATGCCTCACAGACGTCTGAAACAAACTATAATTTTAGTTTGCAGCATTTGTTATAATATAATATTCTATTATAATAACGCAATTATTACTTCAGAAACTATAATCACTGAAGAAAATTTTAGAGAAGATTTTATCATTAAAAGTCGTAAGAATAATTATAATTTTAAATGTTAAGTGAATGTTCAGTTAAACGAAAAAATTAAATTCTTTATTAGACTTCCATTAATAGTTTATTGTAGTAGTTACTTTTATAGTGAAGTACGTCTGATTTATACAATGGAAATTATTAATTTCAAATATTAATTGTGTCACATTGATAATATAGAAATCATATTAGTTTAGTTCTAGTTCTTGTAGACCATAATCCTGTCCATTCAGATTAATAATAATATTTTTTTCTTTCTTAAATTTGCAATTAACTCTTACTGGAGATATGAATTTCTGTCAACAGATGTTTATAATTTACTCACTGTTTCTTACGATGCTTATTTAATTTCTAAGTGAAAATAAATTATTGTAATGTTTTAATTGACTTTACAAAAATTAGGAAAGAAATTTTAAAATTTTAATAATTCTGAAAACTTTTTAACACACTTATTTAAAACTTTATTTAAAATTTTTATTTAAAACTATATGGAAGATTTTAGCTTATATTTTAATTTTAATTATAAAATCTTCCTTGTTAATAAGAAAGCAAATCTATTTAATAACTAGGATTAATTTTTATAATAAAGAATGCAAAAAGAGATCGTATGTTTGTCTTTCATATTCTTATACTATATTAAAATGGTAGCACCTTTAAGCGAAGCGAATTTTGTTTATTGTAAATATTAACTTTATTTATTAAGTTTATTAATAGAATTTTAAAAGATGACCTTAATTGTCTATTTTATATTATATTTTTTTTTTTTTTTAACCAACCTATTTCTTGAACAAAAAAATAGAAAAACTCTTTTATTAGAAAACAAAGAAATCCTTGTTTAGAGGCAAAAAGAAAATTCTCAGAATTACCTATCAAGGAGTTGGTTACAAAAAGACATTGTTTCAGCAGTTATGAACATCAATTGCTCACTGCTGAATTTGAAGTTTATTACAAAAATGACAAAATACAAGTTCAAAGATAGTCTGTATCTTAAAATTGACATCGTAGATATTTTAAAATGGTTTATTGCTAAAAAGTTTATTCATTGAGAATTGTTTTTATCTTTTAATCTACACTTGATAGTATTTTGTTATCAAACCTTTAATTATCAAAATTACTAAAAGGTAACAGAAAAGTCTGGAAATATTAAATAAGGTAAATAAAATTCAAAATATTAATAAATTTCATTCACTAAAATTGAAGAAGGAATTGTCACAATTTGCCCATCTGACGATGCGGGCAAATTTAAGAGCTCGAGAAACCGGTAGTGGTTTTTTTTTATTGTAAATAACTTTATTTTTAATCATTTACATGTGTGTTGGCTTTGAAGAACCAATATAATATAAAAAACACATATTAAAGTATTGTACAAGGAATTGTCAATTTATATACGAAATGAAGTGAAAGAAAAAGAGAAAAATTTTAAAAAAAACGAGTTTCGAATGTGTTATTTAAATTTGTAAAAAAAAGAAAAATAATTCTGACGTAAACGGTTTGGTTGTAACATGAAGTGAATTTTAGAAGCTGTGAAATTACTTGGTTTATGTTATAATTGTAGTTTAGAACAACAATTGGATTCTCTTTACACAGTTTACTTGGCTAATATATACCTTACGGAATTCTGTTGAATATAGCAAGTTGAAAAATATACTTAAAATGGAAGTGAAAACGTAGTCAAATATTTTACGAGTGTATGTATAATCCATTATTGAAACATCTGAAATTTGTTGCTTGTAATTTTCCATTTAGATTGACGCATTGTTCCTGGTATATAACCATATTCCTGAATAACTAAATTTATATATTACATTCAATGTAAAGTGGGGAAGCAAAACTTAGTTTATCCTAGTCTTAAAATGTTTACAGGTTTAGATTCCAAATGGAATTAATAGTTTATTGAATATTAATATAAGAACATCTCATATTTGATTCCATCAATTTTTCCTACTCTTCATCTCAAATCATCTCAAATCATCTTAACTACAGCTAGAAAGTCATTTCTCTTCTAAAGATTTTCTATGGGATTTTTTTTGTTCCACCGTCACCTGGAAATTTCTTTCAAGGAACTCCTATGGAAAATTTTTCAGATTTACAGAGATCGTCTCTTTTCTATAAATATGAATAAATAGCTTCAGAAAGATCACCAGTTCAAAGTTATTAGACGGAGACCTATCCCAACTCCCATATTAATGTATTCGAACCCTCACTACCCTCAGATTAAAAATAATAAAGTTATGTATCATCTTCTTAAATGTAATCAGAGATATGAAAGAAAACAAATGTTGCGCAAAAACAGATCCAACCTGACTATAAAAAAGTGACTCATCATCGTCATCCCATGAATCACTGATGGTGAAATATGACCAATATCAGTTGACCACTAAAATCATACCAGTAACAGTCAGCAAATTTTCTTTAGTTATGTATTGATATATATATATATGAAAGTGAGATTAAGAATAAAATTCATTCGTGATTAATAGGAATCAATTTGATAGGCGTCAATCCATTTTACTCTATTTTGGCGCTTCACTAGATCTGGAGCATCTTCAGGAGATAGGTACTCTGCGTTCCCCTGATGACCACAGACCACTGATTGTAGGCTTGTAGGACCAATCGAAGTCTGAAATCCCTCTGCTGCCTCTTCATAATCCTGTAAAATGCTCTTCAAACTTAGAGGTTTTCCAAAACCTGCATCCATTTAAAAAAAAGAGAGTTTTCTTATCCAGCCAACAAAAATAAAAAAGCGTTCTCACCAGCCAAAATACAATTGGTAATATCGCTTCCCATGTTTTGTATGTTCCTCAGAATATTTATTAATTAATATACATTTATTACGATAGTACATTTGTATATTTGTAGGTTATTATTTTATTTTTTTGTTGGATGATTTAAGTCTTCAAGAAAACTATGCTAAGCATGAGATAATCCATTACTTCGTTTTGCTTCATTAACATAAATTGTCTAAGGCTGGGCATAAACACTGTGTTGTGACGTCATCGACTGACCTTGATTCAGGTACATCCTAAACGTAAACAGGGCAGTCAATGGTTTCCCCGGAAGAGCCACAACTCAGTAGACGCCTGAATGCGCGTCTGTATGGAACTAATAACCAACTATTTATTTCTCTATTTTCTTTCTGTATTTTTAAACGTGAATTTATAATATTATTTTCAATTTATAAATTCTTTCTCGTTATTATAAAACTTAGTAGAGTCAATAATTATACTACTTCAGATTAAATATAGAGATTAGAATGCGTTAAATCTATGATTGATTCAATTGTATATTTGATATTAACTTTAGATGTAGAAATGAAATTGTAATACGGCTGTTTCGGGCTCAATGAGTATCATTAACGGAGAACACTGAATCTGAAAACCAAATTTTTAAAAAAGAGTCGATTATTCTGGAAAATCTTTATTAATAATAACTTCTTGAATACTATTATAATTAGAATTCTGATTTTATTTAATGGAAATGAAACAATTGTAGTTTTAATTTTTTAAAGGTATTTTTGTTAGAATTGATAGTTTTAAAAATAATATTTTCAAAGCTTTGAGTAAAAGATTTCATAAACATTTGACAGGATTTTAAAAAAATATTCATGAGACTGTTCAGGAAACCAAAACAATTTTTTTTTTTTTTTACATTTTTTTAATGTAATCTATTGTAATTTTAGTTTAATTTAGCACAATTATAATTTATAATATAATTGAAATACACGTAAAATTCCTAAAGTGGAAAACCTCAAACTTTATTACCAGTGTTAATAAAAAAAAATTATTAAAAAAATAAATAGAATAATAATAAATAGAATAATATTAAATAGAATAATAATAAATAATAAATAGAATAGAAATTTTAAACGTGATGTTTATTTATTTTCTCAATATTTTTTTTATTAAAACTGATGTTTTTAAAGTTTTATTAATTTTTAAACTTAATTAATAATTTTAAACTTACATGTTTAATATAAATAATTTTTGGTAGATGTTCTGTTAAAACCGAAAGGTATTTTTTTTCATCCTAAATTTGGGAATTATTATTATAAAAAAATACAGTTCTAAATCAAACATCATTTCGAAACTTAAATCAATGTTTTTACATTTATTATGAATGTTTGAGATCAACTATATTATAATTCCAGATGTGATAAGACGAAAAACAACAAGAAACACATTAAACAAAGGTAATTTCAATAACTGTACTGAGTTCAAAATAATTTTGTAATTATGACAAAGCAATAAACTAAGAAAAAAAAATATACTGTAAAATAAATTTGTATTTTAAAAATCACAAATTTAATTTGACTCGTAACGATAAATAAAATTCCAAAACAAAAAAACAAAAAAAAATACGGGCAATATTGATGACGAATCACAATAATAACAGTCTGACAAGCATGATCTAAATAGCGATGAAGAAATGTCACAATTTTTATTAATTTCATGTGAAACTAATCAAAAATTCTTATTTGCATCAGCTACAGAGAAATAATTTTTGTTTAACAAATGATAACCAAGGAAGGCACAACGCTAAATATAAAAGGATTTCGCTCCCCGAGCTGTCACCGGGGAGAGACAGGGACGGCCGTTTCGTCCTCTTTAGGACTCGTCAGCCAGCCAAACTCCACCGATGACAGTCTCTTCCCGGTGATAGCTCGCAGTGCGAAATGCTTTTACTTAGCCTTTGTGCCTTCCTTGGTTAACATTTGTTGAATTATTTAGGCACTTTTTTGAAAAAGTTTTGAAAGTGTTATTTGAGAATATATTACCAGAAAACTTAAAATTCCCTATAAAATATTATCTACAGTTAAGGATAGGAGCTTACGCTTTTTATCCTCTATAGAGATAAGGCCCCTACGATCAATGGCCGAATGAAACGAAGTTACAAGAGCCTCAAAGTAAATAAATCTAGAGGAATTAGAAAGACGCTCCAAATAAGAAACCCAATATCCATTTAAAAGGGACGAAGTGAACCCTGGAACCCAACTTGAGTGACGGGAACTGCTTTTTTATCATAGGCTCATAACAATAACAACCAGAAGAAAAAATATTTGGTATATTTCTTAAAAGGAAGCATTTGTTTGTTGATGGTTTAAGTAAATTTAAATAATTTATTAATAAATCTTCATGCCAGGAGGGATAATGCATTTTTGAAAAGACATCCGATCAGGAGTAGCAGGGTAAAGCGTTGTTTATTTTTATGAGTTTATTTACTTCCTATTTGCAGCTCTGATCATGAAATCAAATATAACGTTGGGAATGATACTAGAGGAGGTGAGAAGTAAAAAGTAAACTTGTTTTGAAACGCAGTTCACGTAAAGGTTCAATGCCAAGTACACAATAACAGCAATGACTCACCTGAACCTTCCGGTTTGTTTATTCAGAAGAGAAGAAAATTCCAAGAAAAAGTTTTTTGTCTCTAAAAGGTTTTTGCTTTTAAACGAAAGTCACAAAATGGTTAGGATGGATTCAGAGTTTCAATCATTTAAATAATAAAAATATAAATCTAAAGATGTATCTTATTTTCTTTAAGGCAGACTTATTTTATTGGTGATCACTACATTGAACACTTGCTGCAGGTTAGAAAAAAACTCGTTTAGGGCTCATGAAAACAACGCAATAAAAGTGTAACTCGATAAACAGCAATTTATATGACAGAACATAATGAGTGATGTAATTAAAATAATTAAAGTAGTTGGTAAAACATCTGTTTTGTTTGCGTTACGTAATATAGAAATAAGTTTTATCTTTTTTCTGGAACGTTTAACCTCGAAAAATTTCCAGACCTTTTGGAGCCTTCAGCAACCTCTTGGATTTTCCTATCTTAAAATACACCTAAAATATCCTGAGTACTCATTAAAATACTCTGAAACCGTTCACTGGATGTCTCTGTGCTAAATCAACATCAATGGTTATACATCGAGAACCTTCCATATAAACTGCCATCACCACAATGACTTAAAACATTACATTTCTTCAACATATGAATTTTAATGGGACATGGATATAGTTTAATCTGAGTTCTATTTAAATTAAAGGCAAGAAAACAAACTTATAAAAATCATGTTAATATTTTAATAATTTTTTTTAAATAACTAAAATAACTATCAACTAAGATTTTATCTACGAAATCCTTGATACTATTTTATTATTCACTGTCTGTATATTTAGGTTCTTGGCGCCCAACATGGAACATCCGGAAGTTGCGACGCGACGTCCGATTTTAAAATTGTCTTTTCTTTTTTTCTTGATCTTTTTCTTTTTTTCTTTATTTAATTTCCTCCCTTAAAAACTAGTTTGCGGCACTTGGATGATCACAATTCGTTTAAAAAAAGTACAGGATAACAACTTGTTTTCCAAGGTTCAATAAGCCAATTTTGATCTCAAAGGCCAATAGAATTCGCATATTAATAAAATGAAAATGAGGTACTGTTAATTATTAAGGCAAACATCTCTTTCATACTGCTTAGTCAGGTAAAAGGAAAGATGTAAGTTGCTGTTTAGATCTGACACAATAAATATTTTGAACCAAAAAACTTTGTTCAGATCTTGCGAGCTACGTAGGTGAGACTTGAATTGCTCAATTAATCCAGTCAAAGATGTTGTCTTTGTACTGTGTCGTATGTTATATAATAATAATTATTATTATTATTATTATTCCAGTCATCAGATTAGTCAGTTTTCTTGATTCTATATCAAAATGATTTCAAGAGCTTTTCAGCAACATAGCTTCAGTTCATGAACGCAGCGATTGTTTTGTTTTGTTTTTTGTTCTATTTTTCAATCTTTAAGATTTTTATTCATCATCCCTTAAACTTCTGGCATTTTATCTACGAAATAAATAAATATAGACTTGTAAATGAGTAGGATTGGCTCGAGGAAAGAGTCACAGAAGCAGCAAATGGTAAAGGTAAAACATACATGAAATGCATGAATCTATATTACTAAAATCTTTTATTTCTCTGCCTGTCTGTGTGTCTGTCCGGCGCAGTTTTCTGTGAGAATGAAAAATAGAAAGAATATTTACAATGAAACATCCGCGACAGGAATCGAACCTTCAACCTTCTGATCCAAGGTCAGACATCTTATCCATTAGGCCATGGGAACTACAACTCTCTTCATATTGTTTTTTTGACTTATCTGTCAAACCTGAACTGACTTTGACTGAAAAGTAACAATTGTAATAAAAAACAAAGTCAAAAAAGATAGAAGCAGTACTTCATTAGGTACAGATTCTAAAAGCAGTCGTGGATTGAGAGAATATAGACATCAAAAATTAAAATAAAATAAAATAAAAAAAAAAACTTTAAAAAAATTTTAGTTTTATTTTACTTGATGTAATTTGTGTGTGTGTTTTTTTTTAATAAATAACAAATTGTTTTCCGTTACATACGCGAGGCTTCCGGAGCGAAGCGACGGGTTGCCGACTAGTTATGTATTAAAAAAAAAATAAACACTCTTAACAAGATGATTGGTTGAATTCTCAAATGAATCACATTTATTTATGCATTGTTAGCATAAGCCTTTTAACGTTTTAAAAAATATGAATGTAACCAGGATGTCATTTTTGTAAACAACTTGATCTCACCCATTGTTATTCTGTTAATTAATATCAAGCTATTTTATAACAAAGTATTTTATAACAAAGTATTTTAAAAATGAATTCCTGAGCAATAATATAAATAAAATGTATTTTCAGTCATTGTGTAACTTCTTAAGATAATTGAATGCCTGAAATATTTGTAAGCTTCAAATTATCATTGTTATTCATATTTCCTCTAACTCATTCTCATATCCATTGGTGCAATAGTTCACCACATCCCTTCAAATGCTTGCATTGGAGTCTGATGACGATGTCGCAGCCGCCCAAACACTTCCCATTTCCTTGCTGAGTTTCATGTTGCACTCTTTTCATCGCTATTATTTTTTAAGTTAGCCATAACATCCTTTGACCTTCAGCCGACAACAACCTCAAGTTTTCCTCAACCAAACGTGTTCTCTTTTACAGCCACTAGTTCATCAACAAGGATCTCACCACAACTAATCATCATATTTTTTTTTCCTCTCTTAAATCTGATGTTGTGGCCAGTGGACGAGCCAATGTAGGCGCTGGTAAATTGTTGCCAGTTACTCGAAAAAACAAGAAAAAAGTCTTAAGATTACGATCAATTTTCGGTTTATTTCTGTAAGGAAATTGACAATAAAATCATTAAGTCTTTATGTAAGTCCTTGTTCTTATCCCTCCTATAATTTTTGGCACTTCTTGAAATTTTGATGTTCTCATTTACTATCCAATTTTTGTACTTTCGGTTTCCGTCGGGGTCTCTGAAATTTATTTGTGAAAGTGTCAAAATTCCTAAAGAAAAGAATTAGAAGATAAATAATGAATATCTTTCGATATCTAGCAATCCATTGAAATTTGTGCGTACTTTGCAAAGATTAAAATTGGTTAGCGTTAGGTAGCTTCAGTATTTCAAATTTCACCAAATGGAAAAATTTGTTGTTATTTTCGACAGATATTATAATTTATGAATAAAGAGATTTCCTATAGTTTTTTTTTTTTAAAAAAAAGAAAGAAAAATAAAAAAAAGCCAACATTTTGTGAAAAGTAGACCTTATTTATTATTATCTTTATAGGCTGTGGGTACTGCCATATTTGTACTGCAGCCTTAGGCCTATTTGTGGAACATTACGACAAGAGTATTGTTAATAACTAAATACAATCGCAGATATGAAAAAAATGCCTTCGCAGACACACGGCTGGCTGTATTCTTTGTGAAAAGATGATGACGAATGTTGCTGAGTAAGAAGTGTTTTTATTTTGTGTGTGTAAAAAACTGTGTTCCAGTCATGTGACTCTAGAATCAAGAAAAGCAAAGAGTAATAAATTGAAGATACCAGATTGCATGTCATCAGCACACCACATGTCATCGGCACAGGAAGAATTTTGATTGTTTACATTCATAATCCAAGTATGTTTCTCTTCCATTTGATGATGATATTAACAATTGGTTAGCCCCTATACTAGGCAAGTTTGACATTAAATTGGCGTATAAAGCAAACAACACAATCAATCGTCTAATCAATTTAATAAGAGACGTATTGATAATTTGGATAAATTCCATACCATTTATGGTATTAATTGTCAAAATGGGGGTGTTGGATGTACATACGTAGGAGAGACGATGCGTAAAACGGATACCCGTATGGGTGAGCATTCCAGGGCTATTAAAAAAGGGGATTACACATACCTAACTGCTTTGCATCATAGGGATTCTGGACATGTCATATGACGGATAAACCAATGGTTTTTGGCCAACAAAAGGATGATTATTTACGAAAATTTTATGAATCTGTCATTATTAGAACTAAAAGTTGCTGCAATAATGAAGTTTCTATTAAAAATGTATTGGATTATGGTTTATAAATCACGTGTTATATTATTAGGATATTGCTACTTTCTTTTAAATTTGAAACAAAAAAGGATAATTATTTACTAAAAGTTAAACGAAGTTTAAAAAATGTCTATGGTCTTAAATCACGTATTCTATTGTTTAGGTAATGCTAATTCTTTTAACTTTGTAATAACATGTCCGTGAGGTTTGATAAGTAATCTGATTGTTAGTACGGTGTAATTTGTGTTCTAGGTCCATTAAAAGGCCTATATTTTGCTTGTATTTTTATCTGATGATGAAGATGTAATTTCTTCGAAACATGTAATGTTTTTAAAGTTTTTTTTTATGTTTTTGTATTGGTGTGTATGGTCCTGGGTTTCTATGAACGTTATTTAACTAAGAACATATTAATTCAAGTTGTAGTTTGTGTAATAATTTCAACCTAGTTAATAAATGTGTGTTCTACCGTTCTACGTCATGGTGCAAATTTATCTTAGTTGCTGCTGTGCTACTTTAAAATAAATATTTTACTGTTTGACTATTCATTTAAAAAAAAAAAATAAACCACACTATTTGCAAACCTTAGAGAATAGAAATGGGTATAAGCAGCCAGACGAAGAGATGAGAAGAAGGAGACAAACACAGAAAATAAATGAAACATTATGCCGACTCCGAATTCTATCCTAGATTCAGGTATATCACCCTTGACCACTTTGTCATGCCTAAATGGAAAGTAGGCTGTAAGTTCTTTCAGAACATTTGTTATCGTGAAAAAAAATTAAAATTAAAACATTCTTACTTTTATTGCAATATAGAAGAGGGAAAATGTTACTTCGGATTATTCAGATATCTGTCTTCAATATTTCGGTCTAGTAAACATTCTTCAGACGTTCGGTTTTAAGAATTACGCAAGATTTTGTTCCCTCAATTTCAATCTTTGGGAAAGATGTTAAATTGATATCTTATGTTTTTCGTGATTACGTCGTCAGTTTACAACAAAGACGATATTTTTTTTAATTTACAATGAGAAGCTGCCGATCGATGGAGTGGAATTCACTGGGAACTTATCTGTTAAAGGGTTTCACCCTTTTTCTGTGTGAATCTGCACCAAGTACTGATTTGGACCAAATTTGGCATACATATAAGTACTTAGAAAAAAATTTTGACAAAGTTTTGGAGCAAAAATCGCATGCGCTTAGGAGTTATTACGGAAAAACCAAAGAAATGGAGGGGTTTTTTTTTTTAAATATTTTCTCAAAAATTATAAAAGTTAAAAATATTATTCAGAGAGTTAAAATACGACAACGTGATGTACTTTATTTAATGAAAAAACATATCTTTCGAACCTGTATTTTAGCGGGAATTTCAGACACTTTATTTCCGAAAATTGCAAATTGTGCCCCTAACGAAGCGTTGTACCAAGTTAAAACCAGATTTCAAAAGTTCGGGTTCGATTTAGCCTAAAAAAGGTCATTTCATAATTTTAAAAGTTATGGAGCATAGGTAAAAACAAGTTCTGAAAGATCCAATGGATGTTTATACGTTAAAAACCTTATTGAAGTCTGAGTTCTATGTTTTTTATTTCTGAATTCAAAACTGGTGGCATAACAAACAGAGATGTTCTTGATTACATGAAAATAGGTTTTATTATAATTCAAGTTATAACTTGTTACAAATCACATTTTCAAGCAAATCAAAGAAAACTTTTTTGTACTCCAAACGTACAAATTAATATACATGGAATAACTCGTAAATATGAAATAAACCGCAGATATAATGATTACATTTTGATTGGTATTTTAATTTTGATTAACATTATTTCAACCCATAACAGAAGGGATATAGGTAACGTAATCTCCTTTATTACAGGGATTCGGAATGGGGTGGTTATGTGGTGATCTTCCAAATACAGGCATAAAGAAAACCAAGTTTTTCTAACTTTCAATCCGATGTTTGGTTTCCAAGTCGATGCTTGGGGCAGATTCACATAGAAATAGGGTGAAGCCCTTTGTAAAATTACAAAATTAAGTACTCCTATATCTCGGAGTACTGCTGCATTGTTTATACTTTCCGAGAAAATGGTCACGAAATAATTTTTCTTTTTCAGAAAGCCTCTTAAAACTAAAACTTAGTAAGGCAGTTGTCAGAAGATTAAAATGTTATAATGAAATACTTTGTCATAAAAAATGCTAACCTACTATATGTTCTATATTTGTTTATTTACTGGGTTTTTTTTTTTTTTTTTTTTTTTTTGTACATCTGGAGTTATTCAAAATAAAGAAATGTTTATTTTGATCAACACTACAATAATGCTTGCAGAAATGCACTTATGTATCCAATTCTTTCAATATAAAACCACATTCATCTACACTGGCGTATCGAAGAAGGGTTGGTAAGGTTAGAACTCCCCTTCCCCCCTCATTGCATCTAAAAATGGAAGAAATCTGGAATTTTGGACCTGTTTTTTGATTGGAAAGGGAATCAGTTTATCTTTAACCTCCAGCCTCATCTGAGAAAAGACACGACTGTTCTTTTTTTCTTTTGGTTGAATGACTACCACTATCGTAATCCCTCCCATTCCCAAATCCTGGATACTTTTATGTTCATGTATTTCCTCGCTTAGAATGGTCAGTATCAAAAAACATGGTGAGTAGAGGTTTTAGCTATGATCTAAACAATGTCGTAAAATTCCAGCTAAACATCTCTTGATTTTCTAACACTCAACATAAAACGTTGGTCCTTTAATTACGGTTCACACTTATTTTAACAAATATTGTATTATTATCCGAGATTTATGATTATAATCCACAAGAATTTAAGAATTCTATAACTCAGTAATTAGATTGCGTTTGTTGGAAATAAATCGACTCCTGTAAAAATTAGATTTCATGAAATTTCTCGCTTAAGTAGTTTAGAAACTGATTCATGAGTTAAAGATTTCTGGAACCTATCTTAGCTCTTGTTTCACATCCTAGGAGAGATTTAATTCCAAACCTCTTAAAAACTGTTTCCATCCATTTAGTGAAATTCCGATAAATTCATAACTAAGTCTTTCTTTTTTTTCTTACGGGGAAAAAAATTAAAGAAAAAGTAAATTTCAGACATAATAAAATCAAACATCAAAATAAAGTCAAAATTATATCATTATGATACAATAATTGCAGCTAGCATAAAAAAAGTTTTAGAAAAATCAGACAAGTACGCTGTATTCTTCTTTGTTTTATTAAGCATCAGTAATATTTAAGTTTTGTCAAAAACAAAGGAGGATGCAGATGTTTTATTGGAACATTAATTCGAATGTATTATTGAAATAGACACGTCGAAGTATTCAGATTACATTTCTACTTATTCTTATCAAAACCTCCATTTCTTTGATTAATGTTCAGAAAATTTCAGTAAATTTATATTTTTTACCAATTCTTTTCAGGGAAACTACAGTCGGACCTCTATTTAACGAAGTCGCTAAATCCCTCCAAAAAGTTCGTTATATGGAAAATTCGTTAAATAGAGATTCACCTTTTAAAATTACTTTAAACTACATAAAACAGATGTAAATTACATAAACAATGAATATTATTAAAAAGTAATAATTTTAATGACATAAAGCATACATTACCACATGCGTACTTAAATTTTACTAATAATGTCTGTTAATTTTGTCTTAGTTTTTTTTTTTTTTTTTTTTTTGAAAAGTACGCTTATAGTATGTCTCGCATCTTTGCAATGCACCAAAAACCCCTTCAGTATTTTCTTCAAATTGTAATCCGCATCGGAATGTTTCAAATGATTTTAGCATTTCATCGTAAGAAGGTTTTTATTTCTGCATCATGATCATTTCCATTTTCATCATCTTCATCACAATTCATAGCTGTATTGTTTTTATTTTTCAGTGTCCAAAATATCTGATTCAGTTAGTGAATCCGAGGTCTCAACTTCAAAATCAAGTGAAAGATAATAATCATCAATCAGCACATCATCGTTAATTTTTTCTTTTTCCCTTAGCTGTATCCACATTTCTTTCATTTCCTCTAAGGGAATATTAATAATAAAAATATTTCAAGGAGAAAAAAAAAAATAGATACCACGAGAAAGTTCGTTAAATAGAAAATGCACTTCGCTATTTGGAGGTTATTTTACGAAGAAATTAGCAAAATGTTCTTGGTTCCAAAGAAAAGTTCGCAAAATAGAGAAATTCGCAAAATAGAGGTTCGTTAAATAGAGGTCCGACTGTATTATCATTACAAGTCTTACGATATCAGCAAAATGAAATAGAATTGAAATGAAATAGTAATAAAAATAATTCGGAGATTTTATTAAACACAACATTTACTAGTTTTACAAATGTAACCCTGAATATTAGCTTCCTTCAATATATTAACACGTGATGGTTAATCAGTTATTAATAAAAGTAGATGTACTCTCCATTGCTTTACAGGAAACTGAGGATACAGCGATCGGAAAGGAGAGTTCAGTTTTGATAGATACAATAAGTTTATCAGGGAGATCAAAAAAAAAATCCCATGCTGTTATTTAAAATTGGATCATAAAATGTAAATCGTCCAAATTTCAAGAAACTAAATCTCTTATTAGAAATCTCTATTCGAGAACCAAATCTCTTCGAGGGTCGTTTTCATAAGAATAAAGGATGGAGGGAGAGGTTAGGAGACGCTAACCTACGCTTGGACCCCTAATATATCAATTTTTTATGGATTGGATCTGCCCTTTTGTGTGAAGAGGATAAATGCTCCAATTGCAATTTGTGCTTCTTGTGCTAAATCAAAAAGGTGTTTTCTTTTTCTTCTTTTTGTTCTTATTTTATTTTTTATTTTTTTTTTTTGTATTATTAATCGACCATCATTAATACAGAAAACAAGAGAATTTAAATTTGTGCTAAATTTCAGGGCAGAAATTTAAGAACGACCCATAATAATATAAAAAAAATTAAAAATAATAATAAAAAAGAAGTACAGTAACGTAAGGAAAAAAATAAAAAAAGTTAGGAAAATAAGAAAAACAAAAAAGAAAAACAACGCGAAAACTGAAAGAAAACAAGAAAAAATTAGATATATGGATTCGAACCGACAACCTTCAGTACATGTGTCGGAGACCTTAAAAGTATTAAGCTACAGCTGACAACTGACATTTAAGCTAAAGCGGAACTCCAATGAAAACAAATATCCCGAACATGGGGGGGGGGGCTTGAAAATACCCTATTCCCACGTTGTTTGTGTCTCTTAATACGATGGTGAAATCCGTTTGTCGATCCGACCTTCCGTTCGGGAGTTGTTAAGGGAGAACAGACACGGACGGACGGACAGGACAAACACAATAGCTCCCAATAGGTCGCTAAAAAACCTATAATATCAATATTTTTTTTTTCTTATTAAAAAAACTATACATGTCAATTTTATTTTTCCTTAAAAAATATTCATAATAATAATAATAATTTCTGCTTCCGAAAAGCTGCTTGATAAAAAAAAATATTTTCAAAAATTGGTTGAAACTCAAAACAAACCTGTGTTTATAAACT
>JAFIDM010000002.1:19281758-19298827 GCA_023159025.1 Thereuonema tuberculata
TCTGTAGAATTTGACTGGTGTGCTGTTAGTTGTATCAGAGAACTCAAAAAGGTAACATAGTTTTAAGGAATAAATTTTTATGTGCTGGAAATTTTTTAAACAAAACAAAATAAGAAACAAGGACAACACAGGAATAAATGAATTGCCTTTCTGATTCAATTATCGGAAGGAATCGGGAACGGCCGTTTCGTCCTGCAAGGGACTCATCAGCACGATCCACCTTTCCCGATAAGATCTTGCCTTTCTGGGTCTTTTAAGTGTTTCGAGGGTCACTGCCAGGTGTGACCGTGGCCTTCACTTAAGATCTTGCCTTTCTGGGTCTTTTATCGGGGAAGGCAGATCAGGCTGATGAGTCCCTTGTAGGACAAAATGGCTGTTCCCGATTCCTTCCGATAATTGAATCAGAAAGGCAATTTTTTTATTCCTGTGCTGTTCTTGTTTCTTATTTTGTTTTGTAATATAGGTTTTGTTTTCAAAATATCATAGGTGGAATTATTTAATGGTTTCAATTTTTCAATTGTATTATGATGCCTTTTCTGACATCTCTTGTATATTAATTGATTTATGTACATAAAATACACCAAAATTAATAGCATATGAAGCCAATCTTGCATTCTTTAAGCTTTATATGTTGTTTCTGCTAGCCATTATTGCATTGGATTCCTTAAAAATTTATAACATTAAACAGCTGATTATATATTATAAGCAGTAAATTCATAATTGCAAAAGTAAAAAATTATGATAAGTTTTACCAGTTAGATATGCTAATTTACAGTAACAAAGAGAGGAACCAAAATTAGGCTACTAAATAAATGCTGCTTTTCAGAATTGCCAATATCAACATATAAATATAATAACAGTCATGTTTCTTCATATACAAGTATATATTAAATGTTCATGTTGCATGCATAATTTGCTACTGCTAAACATATTTTTTTTCTACTTCTTAAATGATTCTTGAGCACTCCTGGTGAACAATATAAGTTATTGGAACTACATTTTGGTAGAATGGACACAGACAGTAATCTTAATCACACTTTCAATTAAAAACACACAGTATCTTAGAAGAATTCTCTCAAGCTACGTTTAAACTTTTAAATTATTTTAAATTATTATTAGAAATTAATTATTTATCTGCATTAACTCCATTAGTACTTTTAATAAGTACTTTTATTTTTAAATAACATTATCCAGAAGGTAAAGGTGTTTTGACTAACTGAATTGTGATTGTGACTAATTTTAATTTTTTTTTTTTTTTTTTTATTTATTTCTAAATTTAAAATTACAGTCCTACTAGGTTTTCAAATTGAAATCCTGTGGTGCAGGTGCTGAAAGTATAAATAATTCATATATAATATTTGTAAGTCAGAGAACATTAATTATATAAAAATTATATAATTAGGTAATTATACAAATTATACTTAAATTATATTTAATTATATAATTATATAAAAATCAATATATCACAGAAATACAAAAAGAAAATCAAATAACAATTATTATAAACATCATTCATTACAATAAAATTTAAGGTTGCCAAATTAGTTTTTACTTATTATTCTAATTACAATTTCTCTCTTTAAATGTTTATACTGTATAACATTAAAAATTTCTAAATTAATATTAATAAAATGTTGATCTTAATATTTTCATTTCAGTTAGGAAAGAAAACCGTGATGGTGAACTACAATCCTGAAACTGTTAGCACTGATTACGATATGTGCAATCGATTGTATTTTGATGAAATTTCATTTGAGGTAATTATTGCTTTTTAAAATGATTAAGATTATAATGTGTTTTAAAACAGATCCATAGATAAATAAAGAAAACATATGATGCTGAAATATCAAAACATGTTAATGCCATGAAATTAAAAACATTATTTTAAACATTTTATTTCAGACTATTATGGATATCTATTGTCTAGAAAACCCAGAAGGCATAATTTTAAGCATGGGTGGACAGCTCCCAAATAACATAGCCATGGATTTACACAGACAACAGGTTTTATTAAATTTCATTTATAAGATATTTAAGTATAAATTTAAGTATATATTTGCCTTATACTGTGGTTGTAGGCAAATGGTTATAAAAAAATTTAGATTTTTTTTTATTTTATTTCTTTTATTTTTATAATTTTTAATATTATAAGACAGTTTTTCAGAGAATTATGAAATTTAAAAAGGCATTACTTTTTTCAGGCAAGAATCCTTGGCACTTCACCTGAATTCATTGATGGGGCAGAAAATAGATTTAAATTCTCTCGGATGTTAGACAGCATTGGTGTTTCACAACCAAAATGGAAAGAACTAACAGATTTGGAAGTAAGTACGAAATGATTTCAGTTGATATGAGTTTTCTATTTTCTATTAGACATTGCTTAAAATATATTCTATTGTTTCAGAGAGCCAAGCAGTTTTGTGATGAGGTTGGTTATCCCTGTCTGGTAAGACCTTCTTATGTACTAAGTGGTGCAGCAATGAATGTGGCTCACACACCTAAAGACCTTCAATTATATTTGAGTGAAGCAATTGCTGTTTCGAGAGAGCATCCCGTTGTGATTTCCAAATTCATCCTGGAAGCTAAAGTAAGTATTTCACTTATTAAGCCTCAAAACCACTCTGAATAATTGCTCAATAAAACATGCAATAACTTACAAACAATAAAACTTACATATAAATAAAATGAAAATCTATGTTAATTAATACATATTATTAAAATAATAAAAAAGGTATATTTTGATTTACCAAAACTTTCATCAGTTGCTGCCATTTGTTCTTCTTTCTGATCTAATGTATTTGAACGTATGATTGGAATAAATAATATTAGTCTCTTATTCATTTTCAATGCTTTTCACCATTTAAAGAAACAAAGTAATGTATTATTATATGGAGTTTTAAGGTGTAATGCAACTGCAAGAAGATAGAGCAAAAAAAGTTGTTGTATACTTAATTCCAAACTTATCTTAAAAATAAGTAAGTAAATAAAGATGGATTCATATTCTGTATATTGCCAGGCACCTATAAAAAACACACACACACACAGAAGCAGAATTCTAATGTTTTTCTAATTCAAAATAAGTTTATTAAAGTTTTCCCTCCAATTTCTGAAATACAAATGCTGTCACTTGATGGTTATTAATGATAATTCAGAAGCTCAAAATTGAACATTTAAATTACGAAATAAAAAATGGCACTGTTCATTAATTTGCAGTATTAGGCTACAAAGATAATACAAAGTTTTATTTCAACAGCCTTGACTAATATAATTTGGTGACTACTTATATGGTATAATAAAATAACTCATTGATTCATTGAACTGAATTTTTAAAAAAAAAATGATGATTCTGAGGCTTTTCAGTTGCTTGGATTTGAGTAATTCACTTCTGTGCACTTGGCTAAAGTTGACATCAAGTTTACTTACAATAATATGTATCTTCAGAGAGGTATGTTTTTAATTTCTAGCACTGGGTTAATTCAATAACATGAAATAAACAATTGCATAATTAAGTATTTCTGATTGGTTTACTCTTTCAAATATCTACTTCAAGCTTATACATTGTCAGAAATAATGCATATTACCACTTCAGAAAATATTCCACAACTACTTGGTATGGATGAAATGCTCTAATCTTTAGTTGCTAATCTCAGGATATCGAGGCCAATCAAGAATATCTTCCAACGGATAAAAAAACAATCAACAACAGAAAGGAGATTCAATAGTGACAAGATTCTAATGTCTATATTTTTTTTTCCTTTTAGGAAATTGATGTAGATGCTGTAGCCAAAGATGGTGAGCTTTTATGCATGGCTGTATCTGAACATGTTGAAAATGCAGGAGTTCATTCTGGTGATGCCACATTAGTGACACCTCCTCAGGATCTGAATTCAGAAACTTTAACAAAAATTTCAGCCATTTGTCGTGTTATTGGTCATCAATTGGAAGTAACTGGACCCTTCAATCTTCAATTAATTGCTAAGGTAGGAAGAAGAAATTGTTTATTAAAGAACTTGATTCACTTGCATTAGAACTTATGTTATTATTTTGAAATTCAACTTGTACTCATTAAGATATCAACATTATATTTTAATAGCATCTGATTTTTCTTACCTAGGACCTAGAAAGCAACCTTTCACTATTTGATCTTTTTTGTACTTTTTTTAATTTCAGGATAATCAGTTGAAGGTGATAGAATGTAATGTGAGAGTATCTCGTTCTTTCCCTTTTGTTTCTAAAGTTCTTGACCATGATTTTGTTGCTATGGCAACAAGAGCAATCATTGGTGAACCAGTGGAACCTGTGGATGTCTTGGCTGGAAAAGGGACTGTTGGAGTAAAGGTAGGATCCTGCAAATTTTGTGTAATGAATTGCTTTCGTAAAAGTATAAAAGATACAAATCAAAATAAATTTTTGTTTATATTGAAAAATGTTCTTATTAGGTTCCTCAGTTTTCTTTCTCTCGATTGGCTGGAGCAGATGTAATGTTAGGAGTTGAAATGGCCAGCACTGGAGAAGTTGCATGCTTTGGAGAGAATCGCTATGAAGCTTACCTGAAAGCATTAATTAGTACTGGATTTCATATTCCAAAGCGAAGTATTTTGCTTTCAATTGGTACATTTAAGGTAATAACATTTTTTAGTAGATTAAAATGAAACAAATTGGCTCCAAATCAACTTAGCTAAATCATTGTCAAACTTACTGATATTGTCAGATATTATATATGTAAAGAGATATACATTCACTTCTGATTTTAATAGAACAAATGTACAATAGTGCAAAATATACTGGCATGTATTTTATAAATGATATATCATATGAAACTTGCAAAGATCTTTTTTTGTAGAAATAGTTATAGTTGCAGACTGCGCCATTAAAATTTTTTTTTGGGGGGGGGGGGGGGGGGCTAAAAAATTTAAAAAAATGTGAAAAAGTATTTTTTTTTTTTTTGCCCTAATGCAAATTGGGGCCAACCCCCCCCCCCCTCCATCAGACCTTTGAGGGGCGGGGGGCACCTCTGCATTATAGGTTCCAAATCAACTACAAACATAAATTTCCCCAGTCTAATGTAATACTCCTATTTTTGTAGCCTGTGAACGGCAGTTTTAATTTCATTTTCATAGATTCCTTTGTATATTTACTTCCTTATGATTTATTTCATGACATTTATACTTGCATATTTAGTTTTAAGCATTTATTATAAGGCAGTTGAAATTGCTGTTTAGTTCATTACTCCCAATACTAAAGTGCATGAATGCAACATTTAATACCATTGTTAAATGCAACTCAGTTTGCTCTTCAGCCTTAAGTATTTCGATATATACCTTTCAGATATTGTTTTGTCTGAGTTTCTTTATAATATTCTGTTTGAACACACTGAACATTTTGCTTTGGTAAAATGTTGCTTTTTGATTTCACTTGCATTCAAAATGTATGTAATTTCTACATTGCATTTTGTTTTTGATAAAAAGGCACAGCAATCAATGGGATTCTGAAGTCAATCTCAATAAATAAAAAATATTTCAATAATAATGTTATTAATAATATTTAAGCAATTAGGGGATAATATGAATATTAATAAATAAAGCTGTCTTTTAAGACCTTCAAGAAATTAAAGATGAAAATGACAAAAAAAAAATTCTTTTTATTTCAGCACAAATCTGAACTGTTACCTAGTATTCGAACTTTTGAAAAAATGGGTTACAAATTATATGCTAGTATGGGCACTGCCGATTTCTATACTGAACATGGGATCAATGTAAGTATCCTTTGCTTTTTTATCTTATTTTTATTGTCAGAGTTCCTATATTTCCTGAAATGTTGTAAGTTTAATTTAAGATTTTAAATGAATGCATTCTTTTTTTTGAAGGTTGAAGCTGTGGTCTGGCCTTTTGCAAATCTAGGAGAAAATACAACCAAAGGAGATCTGCGAAGTATTTCTGACTATTTATCAGAGAAAGAATTTGATCTGGTCATTAATTTGCCAATGAGACACAGTGGAGCAAGGAGAGTTTCTTCATTTATGACCTACGGCTACCAAACAAGACGATTGGCTGTTGACTTCTCCATCCCCCTTATTACTGATATTAAATGTGCTAAGCTATTAGCAGAGGTAAAAATAATTTTATTCATTGGATTGTTTACTCTAATACTACTTACAATTAATGAGACATCTTAATTTTCTGAACTTCATTCTTACTATTTAATAGCAGATATTATTAAACAACACTATTTTCATAAACTTTAACCTTAAATTATTAAATTTCCTGTAATAACGTCGCATTTGCATTATAACCAACCAACTTTAATCACTATTGCATGTCAAATCAAATAAAATGAAAAATATCAAAAGTTAAATTATAAGAAATATTTTAATTTTATTGTAAATGATGCATTTATTTTGAAGGTTATTCTCAAAACGATTTACAAAATTTATTTGATATGTTTGTTTTGTTTTTTCCTGCAAGAAACATTTTATGCTGATCTTGAATATTCAACTTGCATTTCTGTAATCAGAAAAAAAAATCTGCAGAAAATATATCTAGATGTCCTTTAATATTATAAAAATTACAAGCATTCATTGAAATTTAGTTTCAATATTTCTGCTATATTTAGTTGTAATATTCATTGGAAAAGCTCTATCTACTGAACATTTGAAGGAATTTGATTAATACTGATTATAAATTGCACTTAATATTATATAAACTTTAATTTTATAATCCAATTACAGGCTTTGAGACTAATTGGTACAGAACCTCCAGTGAAGACTCATGTAGACTGTTTATCTGCAAGGAACATCATCAAATTGCCAGGTTCTTTAAAATTTCCTATTTATGTTTTTAGTCTTATTGATATACTGTGGTAAAAATTTGAGGTAATATTAAGCTTATTTTCTTCAAAGATAATTTTTTTCTTTTAATTAAAAAAAAAAATCTGTGAAAAATTGCCATTTTTAAAGATTGATTTAAAGATATAAATCAGCATTCTCTGTAGTCTTGATAACTGTTTTGAATTTATTTAAATCCTAAACTTAATGCCTAATTTCTGCCAAGTTGCTTTAAATAAAGTATTTTTTTTTTTCTTCTGATGTGTACAGGTCTTATTGATGTTCATGTACATATTCGAGAGCCTGGAGATACACACAAAGAAGATTTTTCAACTGCTACTGCTGCAGCATTGGCTGGAGGAATTACAATGGTCTGTGCAATGCCAAACACGAAACCTCCTTTGATTGATGAAACTGCTTTGCAAAAAGTGAAGGAGGTAACTGCACTGAACAGCCTTTTTTTTTTAACTGCATTTTCAGAATTATTGATTTTTATTAATAATAAATTCTTACTTTTACAATAGAAATTTAAAGACTAATATTAACAAAACAAAACGTAGGGAACATTTAAATTATTAATATTAAAAAATAATCTATATTGTTTTCATAAAAAAAGAATGTGCAAAATAATTGTTAACGTTAGTTAAGAAGTGTATTTCATATTTGACAAATGCACTTTTAACTTAAGATACAGTTTGTCATTTACTAACAAGAGAGCATTCACAAATTACATTCATCAGTTTTAATAAAACTTCATTAAGGAATACTAAATATTTCCTTTATTATTTTACCTTCCTCTTTAGACCATTATCCCACAGCTTTGAAGAAAAAATAAAAGGGCAAAGCATTCTAAAAATATATTTGGCAAATTATGACAAAAATTTGCAGGATGCTTGTTATTTAACTTGATGCCTATCTGGGAGTTTCCTATTTCCAATCAGTGCATTTTTTGTTTTTTTTTTAAGATTTCTTCACATTTTATGTAAGAACTGGCTAAAACTCAATTCAAATACAAGATAAATTTGAAATGATTTCCATTGTTGAGTGGTTTTGTTACGATAAAATCTGAATTTGTATGCCTTCATCATAGTTCCATCAAAATTGCTTAATATGTCAATGAAAAAGTCCGCATTTTATGGAAACAGCTGTAAACTGTAAAAATAACCAGATGAGTATTTAACTGTATTATCCGTTATTTATATTATTGCCCACTGTTAATACTATCTTGGTAAAGCATTTTGAATTATGTAAAGAAGCTAAATTTAAAATAAGAATTTCCACAGGAAGTTCTTAGAAGAACTTTGAAATCTGTTTTCTTATCTGTTTATATCAGCTTGTTTGACATTTCCTTACTGATTATTCAGTGCATGCAGATATCAATGCATACATGCACATATGAATGTTGATAAACTTTGCTTTAGAGAGGATGTTAATGATACAACAGTCAACCTTGCTCTAATAGATCTGCCAGAAATACATATTTAAAGAGCTTTAAAATTAGAAACAGTTCTTATCTGAAGTCAATATCCTATAAAGTAACTGAAAATTGTGATTTACATCGAATACTCAGATAATCACTTACTCTGTTGGTTCAATAGTTACCCTATTATCTGTGAATAAGAGGTCATTCTAGATTTTATCATAATAAAATTTGTGTGGATGTATATAATTTTTTAAAGCTAACTTTAAAAGGATTAGGGTTGTATAAACATTTTCTTGATAACCTTAAATAGTTTTGCAGAAAAATGACTATTCCAAAATGTAGCATAAATAAAGAATTAGCAATATAATTTATATTGAACAGCTTTTTTATTTATTTTTTCAATTTTTTCAGTGTGCTGCAGCAGGGGCTCGATGTGATTATGCCTTAATTGCAGGTGCAGCGCAGGATAATTCTGAAAGTCTTCTCTTATTGCAAGATGAAGTTGTAGCTTTAAAAATGTACTTAAATGAAACATTTTCCACACTGACATTAAAAGATGTAACAGCGTGGATGAAGGTACAAATTACATCATTAAAATTTTCTTGCATTTTATAGACAATGTTCTTTGAGAAATTTTATATTTATTGCTGTATTTCTTTTTTTTTTAAGCATTTTGAAATGTGGCCTCATGATCTTCCAATTGCTGTGCATGCTGAAGAAAGAACTTGTGCTGCTGTATTGTTTCTGGCCAACATATATAATAGAAGTGTTCATATTTGTCATGTTGCAAGAAGAGCAGAGGTAAAAATGAAATCTGTCTTCAATACCTGATTGGTTCAGTCCTGAATTTTTATCAGTGTAGAATTTTATGTACGTCAGGATTAGGTATTAATGAGTAATGTACTGTGAAATACCATTTAATGTATGAATATAATTTTTCTTTTGCCTGTTTCACAAATTCAAATACAAATATATTTGAGCAAGAATGAAGTTTTCCACTCATTCCTAGGCCACAATATAATCCCTTCATATTTACTTTGTTTTTAAATTGATAAATTTTCAAAATAATTGCAGTTAATTTCAATGAGCAGGTAATCAATAGACTTTTTTCCCTCCAACAGATAGAATTAATTAAAGCTGCCAAAGAAAGAGGAGTAAATGTGACCTGTGAAGTTGCCCCTCATCACTTATTCCTAACTGAGAAAGATTTTGATAGAATTGGACATAATCAGAGTCAAGTTCGCCCTCGTCTTGCCACTGAAGATGACTGCAAAGCTTTATGGGAAAATATGAATATCATCGATTGCTTTGCAAGTGATCATGGTTAGTAAAATCACTGCTTTCTTTGACTTATGACTATAAACAACTGGGAGAATTCACTGTAAACAGTTTTCTGATACTACAATGTAATACCATCTTCTGACCAGTAGGCAGGAGTCAGTCTCTCATCAGCATCTCTGAAACAAATACTACATTTTTAGACAAATTACCTATTGTTACAATAAAGTCTTCTTACCTTCTATGTATTGTGAGATTATATAAAATAAATGTATACAAATTTTATATAATCTCATAATAAATAGAAGATAAGAAGACTTTATTGTAAGAATTATGAACACTAGAGAAAGACTGAGGACTGAATGGGAAATTACCTATTGGTCATAAAAGAAATTACATGTATATTACATAAAAAAAAAAAAACTGATAAATAATTGTTGTTACTCTAAAAATCTTATTGGGTAATTTAAAAAAAAAAATGTCTTGATCAAAAATGCCTTTTTTTATTAATTAAAGTAATGGCCTAGCTGGGAAGAAAAAGATAAAATTATCTAGGAGAATTTTTTTGTATTTAACTGAACATGAGGAGAGGCTATTAATTTTAACTTGGGGACTTGGTTAGAGATGGTAACAACCATCAGTAGTCTTTCATTGAACTGCTGCTATGGAAATATTCTGAGTTACAGAATTGACAAAGAGAAGACAATGATCAAGGTTTCTCTTCACTAAGATCTGTGAAGGCATATATCTTTAAATGTTACCATATATGAATAAGTTTGCAAATATCATATTCATTTCATTTAAAACAGTAGTTTTATAAAATTATATTGATAAGCAAATAAGAAAGAAAGGGGAAAAATAAATGTTCAGTATAAAAATGAGTAGCTGTTTGGTTTCATTACTTTGCCACTTCTGCCATTGTCTTGGTAAATCAATTTATGACAACAAACTTTGATCATTGTTTCCTTCCTATGTATGATAATCAGCACAACTGTTGTTATTGGATTGCTCTATTAACTGTACTCTTATCAATCCTTTCTAAATATTTATTTTGTGAAGTGCTATTTTCAAGCGTTTAAACAATCAAATAGTGCATATTATACACTTTAAAATATTATGAATTTTAATTTACTTTCAGCTGTTTTCTTATAAAAAAACAAAACAAAAAAAAACAAAAAAACAACACAACTTTTAATTGATTTTTAAACATTAATAATATATATATATATAAAAAACCTAAATCCAAAAACTAAAAGAATAAATGAAATATTTTCTGATACAGCACCACATACACTTGAAGAAAAGTTAAGTGCAGCTGCTCCACCAGGATACCCAGGTCTTGAAACAATGCTACCACTATTACTTAAAGCAGCAACAGAAGGAAGACTAAGAATTGAAGTAAGTAAGATAAAGATGCAATTAAAAAATATTAATTCATAAGTTTAAATAAAAGATAAACACTAAATTTTAAAAGATAGTGAAGAGAAATTGTTCAATTGATACAATTTTTTATCAATAATAGATTGTCCCATTTATTGGAAATTTTATGATAAAACTTTTGTTTGTTTGTTTGTTTGTTTGTTTGTTTTTTCTCTTGGTCTAGCAGTTCTCCAAGTTTCTTTGTTTTTTTGTTTTGTTTTTACCAAGCTTTTATTAACTCACACTGTCTGGTTTCAGGGTCAAATCTTGTAATCAATTTTTAAGTCACTTCCCATCGGTCAATCATCAAGAAATTTTGCACACTTGTTTATGTCTGATGACAATACATAATATACTGATATATTAAAATATTTTATATTAGTATACTCTGCCAATGCAACATTTCCTTCCACATGAACGTAAAAAATAATAACAAAAAAAAGGTCTCTAATTCATTTCCCTCATTGGCACTCATATTGCATACATATCAATGCTTGTCTTGAAGCGAATCTCGAAGGGAATAAAAAACTGTAGTACACCTAACAGTTTATTTTATTTATTTTTTTTCATATTTAAAATATAGTCACTTAACCAAATAGGCTTTGACAGTTCAAAAATTAAAAAAACTTGAGAATATTAAAATAAATAAATACTCTGATTAAATTGCATAAAATTTCTTTTAAAACATTTTCAGTGGAATGAATGTGCTTGCTTGCTTGCTTATTAAAAATGTTTTCTGTTGTCATTTCAAAAATAGGAAGCATTTATCCTTTACAAATGTTTGGTGCTAAATGAATGCACTGGTGCAATTCATTAATAATTACAATATGCAGTGCTTGAAATCATTACTGTGTTAGTGAATTGTTAGAAATAAATAACTTATCCTCCAAAGATAGAGTATCTTATCAATCAACAACTGTTTGTAAGTTAATTTGATTTGACATTGATGACATTGCTCTACTCTGCCATTATGATAAAGTTAAAATGTTAGTTAATTATTCTGCATAAGGAAATGACCTCCTTCTCTAACATTTTTCCTAAGTAGAAAATATACTAAAAAAATATGAATACTGTCACAAAGTTTGTTTCCTCTATTTCTTAGTATTGGAAAGAATTTTCATACACAAACATTTCTGGCAATATTTTTAAGTAATTTCCTTATACCCAAATCAGGGACATGATTTTTAAAAATGTCGTTCACTTTCTATTCTTAGTAGAATTCAAAGTATAGGAATTTCTGTTTATCCAAGTATGGGATGTAATGTTGGTTTTGTCCAGCTCAGGACTTACTTGTAAATCATTCATGTAATGAAACAAAATTTATTTTAACAAGTGAAATTAGTTACAAATAGAGGAAAAATAATTTGGAAAAAAAATAAAAAACTAATTCCGAAGTGTGCAATCTCAAGTTTTCCTAAATATGCATTTCTAAAAGTTAGCTTTCTAATTTCCTTAAGACTTTGAATTACATTGTGCACACAAAAACACAAATCACACACTGTGTCTAACATTTGTAGACCTTATTTGCATTAGAATTTTCTTTCATGCCCATTACCTCTTATTTATTTCTGTTGTTAGTATTACATGGTCATATATCCTGAAATATAAAGAATAGTCACATTTCCTTTTTATTTTTAGTTGAACTTCTTTCTCTTTCCTGAAATAAATATCCTATATACATTATTATGTGTCAGTCACTAAGAATGTAGAAAAACACTTTTTAAATATTCTTTGTGAATAATAGTTAATGATAGATTGCTATATTACTTCCAGACAATAATAGGTTTTCTTTTATTTTCCTCAGGACATAATAGAAAAGCTGCATACAAATCCCAAGAGGATTTTCAAGCTTCCTGAACAGCCAAATACTTACATTGAACTTGATCTTGATGAGGAATGGACGGTTCCTGTAAAAACAGCCTATAGTAAAGCTGGATGGACACCTTTTGCTGGATGGAAAGTCAAAGGAATGGTTCGCAGAGTAGTTTTAAGAGGTGAAACTGCTTTTGTAGATGGAAAGGTGAGTGGGGGAAAACTTTTATTTAATTCATTATGTAAAAATTTTTCTAATGATAAAAATCAGAGAAAGGACATTTTTAATGAAGATGCAGGAATCCATCGTTTGAGAGCTAAGTTACAATGAATTTAAAGGAGTGTAGAAACAAATGAGATGGGATAAGACTGAATGAAAATGGTTCTAAGAATAATGGAGGCTTCTGTATTTAATTAGAATGTACAGTCTATTAACCCATCCAAGTAAGAAACCCATCTAACTGATCTTGGGATGTATAAGAAAAATATCAGATCGACTGATGAACTTTTTTGTTGTTGTTGTTATTACTATATCATTAATATTTCTTTCAATAATAATAAGAATTTTAAAACTGTTATTAATTATTATTTTTTTCTTTATTTTCAGGTTCTTGTTCCTCCAGGCTTTGGTGTTCAAATTCATGCGCAACACTTTTTAGATTTGTCAGGAAAATCACCTCATAAATCACGAGCTGTATCTCCTTTGGTAAGTTTATTATCAATTCAAAAATATATTAGCTCATTTCATTAATAATGCAGTACTTCTTAAGGTAACTTTACAGTAAAATTTCTCAAATAGTCTAAAAGAAAGCTGAAGATTTTGTGAAATGATGAAGTTGAACAGTGCTTAGAATAAATATAATCTATTGTAACTATCAGAACACCTGAGTTCCTTATATATGTATTTTCCAACTGACCTTGACTTAACGTATTAAATGTGATTTTTATTAACTTTTTTTTACTTTATAACTTTCATATAATAAATATAATTTGCATTAAACTTGCAACATAGAATGTCAACAAATTTACTTGTAATACCAAAGTTTAATATGAGTATGATTTAGTAACATGAGAGAATCCTCATATAATTAATTGAAAAAAATATATTTAAGTTAAAATACAAAGAACCAATTTCTTCGATGAGGTCATCAATGTCTTCATGCTGAAGAAATTACAAATAAGTCCTCATATTTATAAGTCCAACAAAATGAAAAGTTACATGAAGTAGAATAAAATTAGAATGCTATGTGACATTGATGACTTGTTGACTTATTATATATCATGATGTCTTGGAAAGATGGAAACAAAACTGCAGGAAGGAGAAATGTGTTGAATACTAATCCATTTGCCAAAAAAGGGGGTAACTTGGAAATGCAGGAAAGTGATGGAGAGAAGGGAATTGGAACCGGACTTCATTGAGTCAGAGATGTAGAAAGGAGCATCAGAATAATTCAGGGAATGAATATCCAGATATCCACAAAAGTGAGAAGGATAAAAAAAACCTAGGAATCGTTGTGAAGATTGTAAGCAGCAATGGATTGCACAGAAAGCACATCATTGTAATATTTGCTTGGAAAGGCAAATTTAGACTGATTTCCTTGCAACATCTTAGGAATGTATTCTCCTCCCCAGCAAGAAGCAAGAGGTTTTGAAATCCAGTGAAAGACTAATGAGTATTGCGTGGCTGGCCATTAAGTAAGAGAAATTATGTTTGTTTGTTTTTTTAGTGCACGACTGTTATTTAAAACACCCATGTAATGGCTGTATAGTCTCCTAGATATATGCACTCATTATCGATGCACTTTATCCCATAAATGACCCAACTTTCTTTCACTCAGTGTGTGGCACAATGATACTGGAAATGGTATTAGTAGATTTTGCTGTCTTTGAATATTAAAAGATGGAAGTAACTTGCTGATCCAGAGGAACAATATAGGTATTATATGGAATGGAGATAAGAACCGATAATGCCAATTTTATTATTAGATTCATCAGATGTATCATTATAAATATTGTAAAGAATTCTACTTTTCTGAATGTTAATGTAGTCCAGCAGATAATCATTGCCAATGAGAATATTGTAGATTTAGGGCGATTTCCATTTCAAAAAGATCCAGAACACAATTGGAAGGTCCTATGCAGCAACATGGAAATAATATTTGACTTATAAAAGGGGAGGGTACCAAGGAATGAAAGTTAGTAGTGATACCTGGAAGATGGGCTAGCAGTATGATGGGTTGCTATTTGGCCGTCATGCTTAATTATAACTATATCAAGGAAGGAAATGTAACCATTCTTTTCTCTTTCAATTTCAAAACTTATGTCCTCAGTGATTATAGAAAAAATATCACAAATTCCTGCTTGAATAGAAATGTTCGATGCCAAAGGGAGACCATCCATAGATGATGAGTATAACTAGTGATGGAGATGATCAGCTGCCAGGAGATCAATGGCTCTCTCCTCAATAAAAGACATAACTAGTTCAGTCAGTAAAACTGAGCTGACTAGACCTATGAATAGTCCTTCATTTAGTAGAAAAAAAGCAATTATCAAATTGGAACCGTTGTAGTAAATGATGTAAAGCAACCATGATGCATTTCATGTTGTGATCATCAGGTAAAATATATTTGCTTCTTTTCAAAATGGAATTGAAATGCTTGTTCTAAAAGTTGGTATGAGATAGAAGTGAATAGAGTAGTATCATCCAACAACAACACTGTGCCAAACAGTGATAAAAAAAATAGAGTACGTAAAGCTTGTAAATTATTAAAGTCTCTCCTACTAAAGGTTTCTGCCAATCTAATTTCAATATTGCTTCCATCAATACGCATATTCTTAATGTTTGTAAAGAAATGTTTAATCAATCAAGTTTTCATGAAAAGAGTGAAATATAATACCCCTCAATTATCACAATTAAAGTTATATCCAAAATTTCATAAAGACAACAGACCTATTCAAACCCAAGCCTGTGATTGATTGTACGGGTATTACTAATGCCATGTATGACAAAATGCACTCTAAGATTCTGTGGGCAGTCAACATAATTATGCTGTCCTTAATAATCTACAAGCTTTACGTACTCTAAAAAAAAGTCCTTTTTTCAATTAATTATGTGTGGATTCTCTCATATGTTACTAAATTTACTTGTAGTCTTTAAGATCTAAATTTTCATAAGCAAAATAAACATTTTTGGAGACTAAAATAAATATTTTAATAGCCCATATTCATTACTGATGAAAGTCCAAGTGGGGCACTGACAACCATTGAGATTCAAGGAGAAAATAAATCAGGAGGAAATCTGAAGCCACCAACTACAGCAGTGGAAGATGCGACAAAAAAACGTAAAGGACTGACACCCAGTGAACACCAAACAAATGGTAAATGAGCTTTTTACTCACTAATTAATTAGAAAAAAGATGGCAAATTAAAAAAAAAAAAAAATTATAAGTAACTAAAAAATACTGTTAGAGAAATAATAATTCTGCATCTAGTTCTTTTTTCCCTTTGTTTTCAGGTTGTCTTATAAACTTTGGTCATATTTTTTATTTACTTGTAGAATTGTACCACCACATGCTGAAGGAACTGGGAATTTCAAGATCTGTTAATACCAAAGAAAATGCAACTGTTGTACCAGACAAGATTAATTTGCCAAAAACAGATACAATGATGCGTTCGGTTCGAGAACTGAAAGGTCAACATATTTTAAGTGTTCGCATGTTCTCTAAAGATCAGGTAAAATACATTAAAAGAAATATATATATTATTTCATTAATCTACAAAACAAGTATTGTTTGTTTGCAGAGGGATATTTGAACAGCATTACACAGGACAGGAATTCATTCATTTAAAACAGACCTCTAGTATTCAAGGTGATATCTTGTCTCTTCTAAGTCCATCAATATAGTCATTGTCACTAAGCAGCTTTACATCTCATTTCAAAATGATGAAAAATGAAATTAGATAACACACACAACAAGCTGGTTAAAAAACATGTAATTAAAATTTAAAATACATTGCAAAACGGTCGAGAGCTTTCGCAACTTGACACAGTTGCCTTGTCAATCAGACCTTCTGATTGACAAGGCAACCATGTAAGGTTGCGAAAGCTTTCATCTGTTTTGTAATGTATTTTAAATTTAAATTACATGTTTTTTAACCAACTTGTTGTGCGTGTTATCTAATTTCATTTTTCATGCAAAATCGTGGCACACGTTAAAATTACATTTTTGATTTCAAAATGATACTCCGGCTTTGCATCACATTTCAAAATGATACTCCGGCTTTGCATCACATTTCAAAATGATACTCCGGCTT
>JAFIDM010000002.1:19306276-19338303 GCA_023159025.1 Thereuonema tuberculata
CACTCCCAACTTCCAAGCACTCAACACTCACACACTCCCAACTTCCAGAACATTTCACATAATCCGTCTTGAAGCCCTATAATCCCATCATTACTGTTAAATCTCATCAGTATCTTACATGTTGTGACATTGTTCATTCCCCTGAAGATGAGTGCACAAAGCATTTTGAACTGTTCAATTTCTCACCAACAGACTAGGAAGTATATGCATCTTCCTTACATTCCCTTATTTATTAAAACATATTAAGTCTAAATATTTGCTTGAAGTTAACCCTTCAGAAACTGGCAAGTTTCTTCCCTGCATATGTCTCTCCTGAAACATTTTTTTTTTTTTTTTTTGAGAGAAGAAAGAAGCTAAATAAACAATTTTTAATGGCTAAACTACAATGTGGAAATTTTAAATTCCATCACTAAAATATAACCGGAAGCTATTTTCATTGTCTCTCAATCAGTAGAAAATTAACAGTTGGAGGCTGTCAATTACTTCTCGCTGCATACGAGACAGACACATGGGAATGGTACGTCTTACCAGCTTGAAGGGTTAAACAGCTAATTTAAAAGTTATTATTTAAAAAGAATCATGAATTTAAAATGCAGATTTACTAATATGGATGAGAACACTTATTTTATGATATACATTTTGAGTATTTCAGCAATTAGAATAGTTTCTAGTAGTTCTAGAATATTGGATCCCCAAGTTAATGAGAAAAATAATATATAATGTGCAAGTAATATAGATAGGATGATGAATTTGACAACATCAAAAAGCAGGGAAGTTATCTACTTCATTTGTGTTCCAATTACAAAGTAGGAAAATATGTAGTAACTTCAGAGATCATTGATGGTACATTCAGGCCACAGGAAAGAACTTATGTAGTTGCTGACATAGCATCCAATGTACTTGCACCCTGAGCTAGCCCAGACGGGAATGTAGGAGAGCCGTTTCTGCCTTATTAGGCATCTTCAGTCAGATTTATCCTCGATGATCAAGCTCAAAACAGTGGCGTAGCACGGGGGGACGGTCCGCCCCGGGCCCCTGCCTGGGAGGGGCCCACCAGCCAGCCTAGGGGGCCCCACCTAAGGAAAATTTCCTTTTTTTTTTTTGGTTGTTGCTTAATAATGGAACTCCCGCCCCGGGTCCCCCAAGGCGTTGATATGCCACTGGCTCAGAGAGCATGCAAAACTTAAGGATCCCATTAAGCACAACAATAAAAAAATAAACTATAGTTTATTATTTAAATCCTTGTGAACCACAGCCAGGTTCAAAAGGATTTAAAGTGGGCAAGAAACAATCCCCAAAAAAATATAAAATCAAAATGCACCATAATAAAGGATTTTCACCCTGAGCTTTGAGGCTGGTGGTGGTCAGAACAAAGGATTTAGTTTATTTTTTATTGCTGTGCTTTGTAGTTTGGGAACACTTTCCGTAAATGAGATGGCATCCTTAATCTTTGCCTGCAGTCTGAGCTTATCACCGAAGGTAAAATCTGACTGAGGACACCTAATAAGGCAGAAATGGCAGTCTCAGATTCCCATCGGTACAAATCCTTTCTTATGGTGCATTTTGATATGTTTTTGTTTTTTGTTCCATCTAGTTGTATTCATCAGCTTTACTGGCATTTCAGTTCTTTCAAAAAAATAATGTATATTGAAAATGGCACTAATTTGAAGGTTATTAAAATCGGTAAATTTTCTCAAATTTTAGGTTGACTTTGACAGTTTAGAAGCTGCTTTACCTGATTCGGATGTTGTTTATATGACAAGAATACAGAAGGAGAGATTTGCTACTACTGAAGAATATGAACAGGTTAACATTTTTTATTCTTTGGTTAAACAAAAAATACTGTTACTTGACAAAAATGAAGATTTGCAAACTACATTGCCATAATTTTCAAAATTGTATTTTGCATAGGCTTGTGGACATTTTATTATTACTCCCAAATTGATGACTTTTGCCAAGAAAAAGATGGTTGTAATGCATCCTTTGCCTCGAGTTTTTGAAATAAGGTTAGTTATTTTTATTTATTTTAATGTTTCTCAATCTTTTTATTTTTGTCCTGATTATTAATTGTCTTCTTTCTTTTGTTACAGTCCTGAATTTGACTGTGATCCTAGAGCTGCTTATTTCCGCCAAGCTGAGAATGGAATGTATATACGAATGGCTTTATTAGCCATGGTTTTGGGAAAATGTTAAGCAAGTTTTATTAATTCAAAACAGAAATATTTCATGAGTAATTGTAAAAAGAATTTTATTAATATTTTAGGGAAAATAATAAATAAAACATTAGAATATTTCATATATACATATTTAAAATTGTAGACTCAATATTTACATTACAAATCCTTGATGTACCTAACTATGGAACAGTTGTTATGATGTTACTTAAGCTTGATTTGGACTGGAAAAGACTTTCAAAATGACGGACAAAGGCCTCACAATGTTCTCCTGATGAAAAAACAAAATGAATTAAAGTGAAACACTAGATTTGGTTAGGTTAGCACACTGTTCAGTATGATCTAAATTGTTCTTTTATAAAGAACTTGGTCTAATTGTATATACATTTAACAAACTTTAAGAGGTCTCCATTCCTCCCTTGTGGCAAAGGCTTTATGGTTTTTATTAAAACCTGCTAAGAATGTCTATTTTAAAGTGCCACACATTAAAGAAACTAAAAAAAATGTGTGGGAAGGCCATTTCATCCTTTTTATGGACTCTTCAGCCAAACCCATTCACCACTGGAGGGTGTGAGAGTGGTTTCTCTTTACACTATCTGAGCGTTTATGGCTGAAGAGTTCACAAAAAGTATGAAACCTCCAACATTTTTTCGTTTGTGACATTTCTGAACTTGTTTATACCTTTCTATATACTCCCCAGAAATTGGCTAATATTTTAGATTACTAAGATAAGTGAAAGTTTGGCTAATTACAGAAGTGTCCTGTTATTATTCTGTACTCCCAGTCATTTTAATGGTTGCTTTATACGCTCCGGATGCAAATTTATTTGAAAAACGAAGATAGTGCTGAATCATGGTAACACTTGCAAGTCCATCAACACTTAACCTCTGGACAAGCTACCCATTAGTAATTTATTCAAAAGTAATTACCACTACTCTGTCTGATACATTCAGAAAATTCAGGTTTCATTAATTTTAGTTTACTTGGGAAAATTCCCAAGTAATCATATTACATAGTATTTGTGCACATCATCAAGTAGGTGTGATAGAAAGCTAGATGGAGCTGTAGGGAACCCTCTGCCCCACTTGTTTAAATAAGCGAATGGGAAGCACTCAAGAGGGATAAACAAAACTACAAAGGCTGATAATATAAATGATCTAATCAATCTGTGGCAGAACTGGGAAGATAGTTTGTGCATATATAATTGTGATTCTATTTGCCTAACAATTCCACAACTGATGAGGGGATGGAGATGCAGGGTAGCATTTCAGTGCCTTGTGGTGGTGAGGCTTTGAATTCTCTTTATTGCCCATAGTTCCACATAGGAAGCTGTGGTCGTTATTTGCCATCGTCTGTTGCAGCACAAACTCCCTTCTTGGAGTCATGGGCGGATTTACGGGGGTGCTAGGGGGTGCGCCGCAGCCCCAGATTTTTGGAGATGATAATTTTTTTTACAGATAAATAAAAATGTTTTCTATTATAATAATTTTATTAATTTAGGCCTAAAAACAGAACATTTAAATTGGGTTTTGGTGTTTGAATTTGGTATACAAATACCTCATACCTTCCGGTGAGCTCGCACCCCCAAATATCAAGACCTAAATCCGACCATGCTTGGAGTTTGCATTCATCTGTTTCCAGTCAAGAAAGAGCTTACAAAAAGGGAATAAAGATCACTCCTGGCTAACATATTGTTTCCTCTACACCAGCTTGGGCTGTGAACCCTTCATACACAAGGAAGTTGAGAAAAAAATAGGCAATAAGAATGTGATTTAACATATTATATAATAAATTTAAAGTAATGTATTCTTTGAAATACCCACCTTTCACAAATGAAGGATTACCTCTTAACCTTAAATTGCGTTGTTCAAAAAATTTGAAAACTGCATAAAACACTATTGGATCATTCATGTTCATCGCTGCATCTAAGAATTTCCGAGCTGAAACACTATCAATATTTCCTACACTCCGTACAAACCTAAGGGAGGAAAAAACAAAAAATATTTATACCAGCCTTTACCAGTTAGGGATTAGTTTCCTTCAAGGCTGATCTAACATTAACTAAATAGATAAAGAACTAGTTAATTTTAGAAAAAAATAGCAAAATTGATTTTTGTTTTTTTTTTATGCATGCTTGTTATTCCTGAAGAAACTCCTAGAGATCAGATTGAATTAATCATAGTGAAGTTCCTATTATTGTGCATTTTATTACAATTAGAATGCAATTCCTTAATGTCATTGGTTTATTCGTAACAAAGTTTAATTCCCTATATCAGTGTTTTTCAATCTTTTTGAATATGCGACTCCTTTTTCAGTAAAGAGTAAGGACATGATTATAAATTGTCTTTGCGCTTTGCTTAGCATGAAATGGAGACGTTTAGAACCAAGATTAGACAAAAATATTAAAGAATAAACAGGCTTTTACTTTTACCTGGCTTGCGACTGTGACCCCCAGTTTGAAAAACACTGCCCTATATCAATCAATATCACATGTTATGTACTCACTAATTCTTCATTTGAGAAATATTGAGCACTTTGGATGACTCACTCTCTGGTTGCTCAATATTTGGCAAAAAAGAATAAGTCGTCAGATCTCTTATGGCTCACATGACATTGGAGAGAAGGGTACAAACGCTAGATTTTTGGAGGATCATTATTTTTTTCCTTTGCTTAAAGAGAAATAGAAAATAAAGCACACTTACTTGTAAAAAAAGATACAGTGAATATGCTCAGTATTCCCACCTCGTGATATCCTATATGTTTGTGCCGTCCCTGGTGATGGAATTTGGTTAGTTACCATCTTTTTTACAAGTAAGTGCATTTTATGTTCTATTTATTTTAATACAGGAAATAGTAAGCACATTTGACTCATTATAGGGAAAATACAAATAAAGTAATAAACTCCAATACTTCCAAAGAGGTTGGGGGGGGGGGAGTATAAGGCCAACAGCATTATTGTGAATCAGATTTTTAAAGTTGCTAGACTTAATGTTTTTTCCTCTCTCTTTCATAATAACCCAAGTAGTGGCAAGGAAAGATTGATGATGACACTACAAAAAAACATGTTTACCTTCGTTTTAGTGCGAGATAAGTGGATAATACAAAATCATTAAATATACTCAAAATACCTTAGTGCTGTTAAAATTTGTTGCTTTGATAAAAGGACCTCAACAATTTCTTCATCAGCAGTTGATAAACGCTGTAGGAAAAGACATTTTATTAATCTTTTAAATAAAAAAAAAAGCATAATTACTTTATTTAAAATTAAATCTTGTTAATACTGTACATTTAATGATTGGGTATCATTAAATAATTCTGAAAGAAGGGCATCAATTTACAATCCATTGTCTATAACACACAATGATCATTTTCATTATTTTTTTTATAAAGGATCAGTTGACAACAAAGGAGGTGCAAAGCTAAAAAAAAAAATCACTATCTCTTAATTGTTATACTGCTGCTAAGTTTTATTAAAACAGTAGAAATTAGATGCTTTTCATGTTCTAAACTAAATATAAAGAAAGACAATATAAATTGTTTAAGATTGGTCTGATGCCACTAAATCTCAACACTTCTTCAGTTCAGAAATTTTTTATCTTGATGTGTTTTGGAGGTCATGTTTCAATTATGCCTTTCTTTCCAATTCAGTTATTTTGAATTGTAAGAGAAGTTATAAAAGCATGATCTTACAAGATTGAAATATCTTATTTTTGCCTTAAAATATTAAAAAATCCCTTCAGTCTCGTTCTTTTTTATAATGATGTGTTGCAATCGGAAACATCCCACATTTTCTTATTTTTTATTTTTTTCAGAACTTGAGACCAATTTCCTTTCTATTACCAAAATAAAATAATGATTATTTTAGGCAGTTAATATAATAATCATTAATAGAAATTTTTTTAGAATTTTTAATATTTGCTAAATAATCATATAATTGTTATGAAAGCAATTTTTCAATGATAAAATTAATTACCTTTAACATATCTAAAGCTATCTGATAAGCAGGTGGATAAACATTCTCCAACGACAACATAAGACATGCCTAAGAAACAAAAAGAATTATTATTATTTAGAGATATGTAATGAATGTTTCACAATCAAATAAATTTAAAACTGGAAATAAGCCTTTATGAATGTGAGAATTGTCTTCAACTGGTTCGGCTTTAAGCACAAACAACAATTTTACTTAATGGACAACCATTGTAATTTCTAGGATCTTTGATAAAGAACAAATGCATTGTTCATTATTTAAGATGGAATATGTTAAGGACAACTGAATGAAATATTAATAGCAAGATGATATTTCTATATTTTTAATAAAATTTATTTGTATAAAAAGCCTGTCTATCCATCCAATCTTCTTACCTTCAGAGTATGTAAAACAAATATATCATAAAAAAGAATGAACTTTTTTTTTCTGACCATTTATCAAAATTTGAATTATAAACGTAGGAAAATAATATGTTCAGTTTTTCTTATTTTGTATGTTGGTTTTTTTATTCCACCCTACTCTCTACATAAGGTGAGAGAGATCATATCAGGCTCATAAACTTGGAATGTGACTACAGTAAACTCCCGATTATCCGTGGAATTGGTGGCGCGGTAACCATGGATAAGCGAATTCTATGAATAATCCAAAATAGGACGAAACACAACAGAAAAATTCTTTTAACATGTTTTATTTACATTAAAATGGCAGTACAGTGAAACCTCTCTGAGCGGCCACCCCACAGTACCGAGAATATTTGGCCGCTCAGAGGGGGTGGCCGCTCTGAAGGGTTTTATAATTGCTATAATGCGTAATATAAACAAGTCTGACATATATTCCTTATTTAAAATGAAATTTAAAACTTATCTAAAGAGAAAATAGTACAGTATTTTATTTCATGCTTTCTTACATTTTTTTTAAAAAGGCTACAATTTGTGTCTGTTTTAAGTTTTTACTTTTCTCTATAACAACCATTTTTTCAAGTTCGTTTTCAAGTAGAATTTCCCGAAAAATGAAGTGGTGGGAAATCTCTAAATCCCACTCGGTGGCCGTTTAGAGAGGGACGGATGGCCGCTGATACAGGTTATTTTAACATTAGGTCTATGAGTCGAAAAATCCGTGCCATGAAAAATTGGCTGTTTAGAGGGGTGGCCGCTCGGAGAAGTTTCACTGTATATATATTATCAACATATATTTTGTTATAAAGTAAAATTTATTATATTTTACTTTTTTTTTTTTTTTTTTTATAATCGGTTATTTGTCTCTGTTTTTTTTTCGTGTCAAAACACGAAAAACACGTGGATGCTGCACTGCCGATTGTAACTCAAGCATTCTTTCTCAATGTGTACAAAAATGTGTTCTGTAATTTATTGTACAATAAAAAACATGACAACAGGAGAAGTCTGCGGATAATCGGGAATTTACTGTATTATTTATTCATCCTGGCTTTCCTATATACCCCCTCCCCCCTTAATGAAAGGCAAAAAAAAATGCACACTATAATAAGCATACCAAGAGCTCTTAAAAATGGGAAGCTGATACATCGACTTCATTCTAATTAAGACTGGAGCAGGACTTAAGTCAGAAACTGAGAATATCTGATGCATTTTTAAAAAAAGTTGGCATAGATGCCTTAGATTCCTATTGTTAACAGCTTGCGCTTTGGAAATTTTTGCCTTTCATGTTTTGACAACCTCCTTTAATTCTAATACCTTTAGAGATAAGTCATTCTAATATCATCAAATTATAATTTTTTTATCAAACTTATATAGTTTTAATTCTTAAAATAAATGTTAAACTGAAAGACCAGGTTGATTTACCAAAGGTTTGGAATCACTGAGAACATGATACTGAAGAAACTGATGCAACTGATAGAAACAGTTGTGCTGCACAAGAGTATTGATGACCAACTCATATAAATAATGCTGTACTGGTATGTGATACTGTGTAAGGGACCTTATGTACTCCAACAGGACAGAAACCATAAACTTATATTTGATATTCTGTAAAAAGATAAAATCAGAGGATTAAAATATAACTGAAATATGAAACACATCGTACTTAAACATACTACAGTGAAGTCTAACTTATACGAATAAGTGAATTACATATAGGACTATGGGGGTTTCGCCGGGGAATGAGAAATTCCTCGTATAACTGAGTTTTGTGTAAGTGAGACTTCACTGTATATATGTTACTCAATATAATTAATATAACTGGCTATAGAAAACATGTTATTTGATTGGCACTAGGCTTATCTAATTATTGTGTCATTTTAAATATTTTTAATCTCAACTATTCATCATGAGAGTGAGGTCCAAAGTTATTGGTAACATTTTTAATAGATTAGATTTTAATTTAGTAAAGAAAGTAATTAAATCATCCCTAACGTTGATCATCATAATTACAACAAGAAATTAAGTTAATCTAAAAGAATTATGACTAGACTACATTTTACCAAATGTTCCATTATTAGACTAATGTGAAAATGCAGACAGAACTTTAAATTTCATGAAATGGATGAACTTAATTATAAGTAGCTGTGATTTCCTTTTTATGTTACTTTGGCCAAAATTTTCTCAATTATACATCAATGCATTTTGTCTTTCTTTTACTCTCTAAAATGTTTTTAGATTTTTAAATACAGTAATCCCCCTTTATCCAGACTATCAGGGGCCGAGAGGTGTCCGTTTCAATGAAAGTTCAGATTATATCAAATAGGCCTTGTAATGTGTGTACAGCTAATTTAAACTACATAGATAATAATAAAAACTAGTTTCTCGATATTAAAAGTAGCCTACACTGCTACATGTACTAATTTAAGACACAGTATGTTACATAATAAAGTACAGTGCAGTATATTAAAAATTTAGCTTTACAATAATTTAATAACTGTATCCCTTGACTATAATCATTTAGAACAAGATGGCAATGGCTCAGCATCACTTGCCACATTCACTGATTTGAAAAAAATATTAATTTTATTTTGTGATTGTTGCAGTTTATTTCCTTAATCAATAATTTACGAAGGTGTCGTAAGTGTTCAGAATAGGAAAATACGTTTTCATTTGTTGATTTTTCAATGTGCTGAATTATAAAATTCAAGAGGTCTTTCACTTCGCTGGCTGAGTTTTTGGCATTAGTCTTGTGGTCCAACGACCTTGGACACAATACACTGTCCAACATCATTTTTGTGCCTGATTCTCCTTTAATTTTTCAACTTTATAATTTCTTTAGAGCTGCCCGGATTAATAGGGTCTGAATTAACGAGATTCTACTGTATACAAAAACTGTATTTAAATGAAAAATTACTTTTATATTCATTAGGTAAGTTTTAAAATCATTACCCTATTTTCTACAAAAGCTGAGAAGACATGAGTATACATATCAGATTGTTCCAGAACAAATGGATATTTAAAAGTCTGTGATCGATTTACTGGAAAACTCGATACAGTGCTGGGAGTTGATGGCAACTGAAATGAATAAAAAAATATGGGAAATGAATGATCTGGACTGAATAGTGTAAAAAAATTACAGAGAATTTTCAAAAGCTCATTTCTTGTAAGCATAAAGAAAAGAGATGAAGATTTTATCAATGGGCATATGCCCATAAATTCTGGTATAAAGAAAACAGAGAATAACTTTAACAAATTTACTAATATTTTTCTGAAATTTTTTGAAATATTAATTACTTTAAATATAAATCTATTTCTCAAAATGTCCACCCCTTAAATTAATACAGGTCTGCAACCTTGGCCTCCAGTCCTCTACAGCGCTACTCGAGGTGTCCACGGACATCATCTTTCATTCTCGGCACAAAGACCTCTTAAGAGAGGTGATGCTTGTGTGGGTTTAGAGTAAGCCTCCAACTTTGACCATAAGGAGTAACTCCAAGGGACTTAGATCTGATGATGCAGCTGGCCACTGAGGGCTTGAAATGAAACCAGGAATTTCGTCAATCAAAAGGTTTGAGTGGTTTTCGTTTTGTGAGCTGGAGCAGATTTCTATTGAAATGTTCATGAGTATCTACTGCACAAAGAATGATTTATCAAATGCAAAAAGCTTATCTAATGAGATTCTGGCTTGACAATTGGTTCCAGAATCTCATTAGATAAACTTTTGCCAAAACTTTTGACTCCTTGGATAACGACATTCAGGTATGTGTAATCAGCTGACCTGTGCCCAAACCATCCATAACCTGGATTGTGGGCTCTCAAAGATATCCTACGAAGCAAGTGGAAACCTCTAACAGATTTGACATAAAACAATCGTTCTGCTTCTTGATTTTTGTTTTTTTAATCCATAAAGAGAATGCTTTTTACAACTTAGGGCCGTACCATTTAAGAAGAACCTTACAATGTATCACGTTTTAAAGCCTTCATCCCAGATCTTATTTAAGTGCCCGCTGCATGGTTTGGAGACATTAATCTGCAATGCCATTTCTTCTGGAAGTGGTGAGGATTTCTCCGAATTCTTTCAGCATACTTGGTACTACTTCTGCTATGATTCTGAACTTTCCATTGTGAGATATCGGTTTATGGTGCGATAAACCAAATTTCTTGTTATCCTGAGTTCTTCAACCGCTGAAATATATTGGGGTTGGATAATCCATTCAAATGATAATCTAAAATTGCTGTATGCTTTCTTTCTAGGTCATCCATTTAAATGAAGTAAAAAATGAGATATTCCGAAAGGTGGTTTTACCGATTAGTAGAAAATCGAATCGGGAATTAAACTTGTATATGTTCTTGATTTGAGATATTTGTGTGCAAAATTTGTACAAGAATTTATAGGCATACAGAGTACAATGCTAGTATTAGACGAATACTTATTAAAATCTAACTTGTCTTACTTTAATAGTCTTTAATTTATAAATATAATATTTCTGATAATTAATTCTAACAAGGAGCACCTTTGAGGATGATCATTTTCTGATCTCTGACCTTACTGGCGATAGTCGTTTTTCTGTAAACCTCTGCAGTTGTCCACTAGAGGTCTCTGCTCTATCAAACCTCAAACCAGTCGCTTGCCTACTTCTTTGCCAGTTGAGACATTATATAAAGTTGTTTGTTATGTAGTGAAATGAAAAATAGTTCGAAGATCAGTGATCAACCCAGCTAATGATATTGAGATTGGTTGAGGTCATATTATGATGAAAATTGTGCCATGAAAATGGTATTGGTCTGGAAGATGAGCCCATTCATATGTTTTCTTTGATCTTATTGCTTTGATCATTTTATTGAAAGTCTTGATATGTAATGTCGTTAGGACACTTCCACAACTTCCGCGTTCTAATTAAAATTGACAATTGGTAATGAGATCAGAGACGTCACACTTGTCCTATGTACAGATTTGCAGGCAGATCCGATTCTTCAAGCTTCAGTGTGTCCTTTATGCCCTGAGACCTCTAGTGAACAACTGCAGAAGTTTACAGAAAAACAACTATCACCAATGAATTCAGAGGTCAGAAAATGACCATCTTCTAAATTTTGTTGCGTATTTGTTTGTTCGAACCCAAAGATGTTCCTTATAAGAAAAAAAGACCTAGTTGTTACCTGAGAATCTGATTCAAGATGTTGATGGTAAACTTGATTTAATTTAGTAAAAATTCTTGACAGAATTCCAAGACTGAACTGTGATTCAGGTAATAATGCTTGATGGAGCACATTCAGGAGGACCTGCTTAGAATCTCTTCTTAAAAGCAAGAATTCCACCAACTGATACTGAGAAACAGAAAGAAAAAAATGTGTAAATCATGTTATCAGATTTGTGAAAGATTATCATGAACTAGAATATTTAAAAATTAATACAAAATTAAATAATAATGTTCCAATTCAGACCGAAAGATAATACTTAAAGTTATGCCTTTTCAGCAAATAAAAACATAATTATTATTTTCAGTTAAATTAAGATAAAAACAAATTTACCAAAAATCATTGATGATCTTTTTACACACTTTTTTTTTTTAAGAAATTTACAGTAAAACAATATGACCATTTCTTTTATGTACATAATAAAATACAGCCCAGACTGATCAGTGACAATATTAGAAAGAGTAACTTCTCTCACTGATCTATCCAGCAATATTTTATTAAACTATCTTAAGCTATACAAGTTATTATATTCTTTCATGTTTAAATGTTCACAGAATTAAAATTTAATTCGCTAAGCTGTCATCTAGCAAAATTTCAATTACATGATTAACTGATCAAAAATGTCCATTTGAAAAACTATAACTATCTATAGAGTGTGTATAAATATATATATTGTGATTCATTTTGTGAAATGTATTGCAGTGAACCACAGTGAGAACTTACAGTACTCTAATGTGTTCAATAATATTGTTTGAATATTTTGTAATCATATATAATAACATTTTCAGTGCTTGTTGATGATTTTTTTATTCTTTTTCTTCACCCTTTTTCCCGGTTTTTTTTTTTTTTTGTAACCTGTATGTAATATTACATACAGAGGAAAAGGGGGAACATTTCAGCTCATTATTACATACAGGTTACAATTACAATGGGTGCATCACTTCCAAAATACATTTTAAAGCTATTGCCAGCTGAAAGAAAGCAGACAAACACACACAAAAAAGGAAGTAAACATCCATGCCAGTACAGAGATTCAAACCCAGATTCAAACACATCAGCCTTATCCACAAGGCTGTGATGAATGGCTTTTTTCCCCCTATTAAATCTGAAAGAAAATTTGATACAAGAATTGACTACTTTTCTTATTTTAAAGAATTACTGTCTTGTTTATTCATTAATTCTGTATATTTCTGTCAGAAAAATTGTTGAATTTGAGGTATTTTGCAGCAGATGAACAATTATAAAGATCCAATGAGTAAATCAGAATTAAAATAGTTAAATAATAATAAACTTAAGCATTTGAGTATCACTATTCTGCCACTACTATTTATCTTGAATTTTACAGATTATAACGATGGAAGTTGTATTTGTTACTTACTTTATCGGGGATCATTGTCACAAGGGTTTCGAGATGAAGATTTATGTACCACAAGCATCCAAGTTTAGCATCAATCACGATGTTTGGTTGAAAGAACACCCAATTTGGGGAATCTGACATCTGGTATAGGAAATTTTAAGTTTTGGAAGTTATATCATTATTTTACTTATTTCTAAAGGGCAGTGAGAACAGTTATTCAGCTTTTTTTCAGAGACTGTAGATCGAATCTAACTGATCCAAAAGTAAACCAATTAAGACTGTTTGCCCTTTGACTGCACCAACTAACTTTACTAACCAATTTGCTTGTACGAAGGCATTTCAATTAATAAAGTAACAAAACCCCTTCATATGAATAAATATATTTACGTTGAGACAAGGGTATAATAAAAAATGGATTTGGTATACATTACTCTTCCATGCAATCTCCGTATTTGTTCTACTTTCACAGTAGGGGGCTGCTTCTATGACAGCATAGGAACTTCTATGACAGCATAGGAAAATCAATGTTAAGATATCTGAAATTCACCATCTGTTGAAAATTGTCTTGCAATCAGAATGTTGTTTTTTTTTTCGGAGTCCAAAGAGATGAAAATCAGTCAGTGTCAGGTTTTAGTGCTCAGCTGCAAGGTGGGTGATCCCATCACATTCCGCTTGTATCACATAGTCATTCATGGGTGTGGATGGCATACTGTGGCCTATCATTATCTTGCAGTAAGATGATGCATTAGTGCAGCAACCAGGTCTTCTTCAGCAAATGGGTTGCTGCAACAATACAAAATGAGATAATAGTGCACAGCATTCACAAGTGCGCACGTTATCAAGCATAGTAGATATTCTTGGGTATGAGCGGCTACAACATTGCTCATTTTGTCCTGTAGTTATGGAAAATATTGCACCAAAACCAAATCTGTTTCTGTGATACACATTCGATTCATTTACCTTCATGAGCCACCAACAAATTTCGATACAAAAATCTGGTACAAAAATTATGGAGTTTTGCATTTTGGCACATTTCACGACAATTTTTAACAGCTACATGCATCGCAGATAATAAAAAAAAAAAACCTGTGAAACTACACTAGATGGTGTATAGGTTATTATCTCAATCTATTACATCAAGCTTTTCTTAGAACAAGAAAAAAATTCTTAAAATACCAAAAAATTCCATTTTTTCACAGTAAAAATGGAATGTTTTAGTTAAAAAAAATTATTTTAAGCACTTGTAAAAAATACTAAAAATAAGTACAATTTAATAGCTTTAAAACAAAACAGAATTTAACTTTCTAGCTGTTACTCTTTTGGAGTTACAAGCATTTTAAAATTAGATGTTTTGCGCGATTTTTGAAATTGATGAATTTTTTTCCAAATTTCAAAATGTTGTAGCTCAGCCAATAACATTTTTTCAGGAAAATCCTTCTGGAATATCTTATATTCTAAGTAGAAGTAATTGCTGTATTTTTTTCAAAAACCCTGAGATGGTCAACTGATGCCCCCTGCCTGAGATGGAAATGGTCTACTTTCTCTTAATGTATCCACTTGTTCATCTTGTTTTGTCCTGCTGTTTTGTTATGTTCGTGCTGTATATCTGATGATGAAATATATATAACATATTGAAACACTTGGGTACAGTACCTCATAGGCTTTATTTTTAACAAGTAACTGCCTTTTAAACTCTTCTCTTCTTTATTATAGCAACACATGTGAAGCCTTCTTATGAAACTTATAAAAAGTCTTATTTCACACTGGGATGTCTCCATTAAAAGAGAGAAAGATAAACTAAACATGGAGGAAAAAAATAAAGACACAATTTTTAGGCAATAAATATATGTAATCAGATCAAAGGATACAAAGTTCACAGTTAACTTCTGCTGGTTCAGTTAATCCTTGACCAGGAACAACTATAAACAGATAAATGAATTACAATTAAAATAATGTTGTTGTTGTTGTTGTTTTCTTTTGTTTTTAGTCTTCTGATCAAGATCAGAAGACTTATAATCCCACTGTGTCTGTCCTGTGGACAAGCATCATTAAATTATCATTAAGCACAACAATCACAACAATCGCAACAATTGCGTTGTTTGCATTCACAACAATCACATTTATAGTGATTGTTGTAGAGCTGCATTATAAATGTAATTGACAAAAGGTGCAATTGTTACGTTTATTAGAAATAACACAAGGAAATTAAAGCAATATCAATGATCAGAAGACGTTGCAAAGCATTGTGATTGTTTACTAATTGCTTTCCCTACCTTAGTTTTTTTTAATATTTCATGTCATATTAGATTTCATTTTACTTTTTATTTAACCCATTCAATGTTGTATCTGAGTAGATTCGGACTAGCGCAATTGACCCCTGTATAGCACTCCCAATTATAATCATTCTTGTAAAGTAAATATGTTTTTCTAACAGATATGGCTAATAATTCTATGTTTTTGGTAAAACTTGGTTATTAACAAATACTCAGGTTACTTTAGCTTTCAATACAAATTTAAAATATTTAATGTCCTCATGATAATATTTGAAAAGGTAAATGTATGATGAATTTGTTTGGGAAGCCTATTCAAAAATATTATTGAAAAAGTAAACGTTTTTAATACAGCAAGTGACCCCTCAGAAACTAAAGTAAAGAAAAATAAAAACAAGAACGAAATGTGGAAATCAAATCCTTGGGCTGATAACTGCTCACCACAAAAGAAACTTGACCACAAAAACAAGAAGAAAATGAAATAAAATAAAAACCCTCTAAAAGGAAAAGCAAACAAATCATCATAAAAATGATAACGGTCCTTTTGAGTCAAGCTCAGATGCTTGGACAGCTGTTTATTAGGTTCTCTTCAGCCAGGGCTACCCAACAAGCAAAAACTCAAAAAGCATAAAAGAGTAAAAGTAAGATGTTCTTAATACAGCAAGTGGCCCTCAGAAACTAAAATAAAGAAAAATAAAAACAAGAAGAAAATGTGGAAATTAAATCCTTGGGCTGCTAACTGTAAATGTTTTAATTCAAAAAAAAATTTCGACAAAGAAATATCTATACATTTTGTTTTCAATCATCTAAAAAAGAGTCAGTATTACTTTAATAAACTTTAGTCATTTTTGTTTTATTTTATTTTAGAATGAAAACAGAAAATTAATGATTCCAAAAAATTATTAAAATATTTTTTTAAAAGTTCAAATGCATTTGTTTTAATATTTATAAATTCTTCGTCAATTTCATGTATTCAAAAATAAGTTATAATAGCTCTCTGATAAAGTAAACAGGAAAACATCTCTTCAATAGGGCTTCTAATTGCATTAGGCATAACAAACGGAAAAACCAGGCACCGCGCTGTATTGCAGTATGCAAAAAAAACTGGCAGTGAATGGGTTAACATAACTACATACAATAACTTTCTATTACGTTATTTATGTAAAATTCATTTAACAGTAGCCTTTATTTAACCCAATGTGGCTATCTAACTATGCAAAATTACAAAATCTCCTTGCATTACGCCTTTATTGTCAAGTAATTCTTCATTTGTGATCTATCTATTAGACAAAAGAAAGTACTTTGGGTGCTTTTATGTGGTAAGAACGCCTTAATTTCAATAAATGAACTAACAGCTGCTTTTTTGGAGCTAATGCCGGAAGATCTACCAATTAAGTACAAGGTGTACAACTTTGCTTCCGCCGTTTTTCCTCTAACATTTGAGGCTTTAAGGAAACAAATTGATTACACATGTATCATTCAAAGTATTGTTCCTTCTTTCTGAATCATGCCCATGGCCTTGAGACGTTTTGAAATGGCTTGCTGTGTCACTCCCAGTGATCATGCCAATTCTTCTTGAGTTTGACGCGAGTCTTCACTCAGCAATGTCTCCAATTCTGCATCTTCGAACACTTTCTCTCTTCCACCACTATGCCGGTCTTCGACATTAAAATCACCGTTCTTGAAGCGTTGAAACCACTCACGACGCGTTCTTTCACTAACAACATCCTCACCATACGTACTGGAGAGCATTCGATGAGACTCAGCCGCTGTTTACTTCATATTGAAACAAAACAGTAACACCTCCTGCAAATGATGAGAATTTGGCTCGTAAACTGACATTTTCAATCGAGAACAACTTTATGATGCAGACACAAATCGACTAATGTTTGAATGGGGTTCTGTTGACCAAGGTCCAAGCTAATTGCCTGATGTCTGCGATCTGTTTCTTTCGACCGCTACTTACCATTGTCGCCACCTATCGGCAAACGGCAGAAACAAAGTTGTACACCTTTTATTATTCATAATATTGAAAGTAGTCCACCAGCCTCTGCATTTCTAAACAATAAACATATATTATTTGTTATAAGCTTTGCTCTTTCTCCACTGAATGTAGTTTTATTTTGTTTAACAATCATTCACAAATAACCATTTGGAATAGTTAAAAATAACTATTCTCAGTAAAACAATACTAGCCTAAAAATAAAATAAAATAGCATGCTACTGTTAAGAGTAAATGATTCTTTTAACATAGGAAATTAAAAATAAAAAAAGGAAAAAAATCAATGGAAACTACCTGGAACTTTTAGTTTGAACGGTCGGATTGGTAAAGGTGCTGTAATTGGATGATGATATGTAACATAACCATCAGATTCTCCAGCAAGCCGAATATCAAAGACCATAGATGTCTATAAAAAAAAAAATAACAATTTTTAGAAATTTGTAGGAAAATTAAAAAAAAATAAATAAATTAATATACAGTATTTTTTTTTTGCTAATGTTTAAAAATGAATTTACTCAAGATTAATTAGTTAATAACTTCAAATATTTTATTGAAAATTACCCAAAATAACAATAAATTAAAAATCATGAAATATACATTATAAATGATAATAAAGTGACAATAAAAGTAAGTGAATCTAATATTGGTTTATTTGTCATTTCCCTGGTTCAGAGCTTTTCAACTGATGTGCCATGAGGATGCTATTGTCATGTCGCCCAATGCAATTCACATTATTGTTGAACAGCTGTTATTGTGTTGCCAACTTTTTTGTAGGTTCCACATGGGATAAGCTTCAAATCACTGGGAGATACAGTCCTGTGACATGTTTCATTCGATTTTTCAGGTCAACAACCATAAGAACCCACTGATTTCGCCCCTTAATTTACCTTCCCAGACTTCCAGTAAGTCTTCATTTCACCCAGGATACTACATTATGGGCGAAATCTTTCGGTGGCCGTAACTCAATACCGAAGCATTTCCGGACCTATATTTATATAGCTTTCTTCTTTACTTTTACATGTAGAATGAGCTCCCGAAGTTTCTGCATATCTTCGTGATTCACTATATATATATATATATATTTTTTTTTTTTTTGAAGTACTCCATGCAAACTTTCATCTTACAAACAATAAATCAATTTATACTGCTTTCCTTTTTTCAGGTTTTTTTTTTTTTTAATAATAATAAAACATCGTAAGTAATATTATTTGGTTCCTGTTTGCTATTATATCTGAATTATTGTGATGTTTTGGAATAAAAGAGTTACTAGTACATATCTTAAACAACTATTTCCTCTTTCCTTTTATTCTTTTTGATAAATCTAAATTACCTAGTAAAGTTGTACTCTCAATCTAAAAATGAAAAAGTTTCAATCTTTAATCTCTAAATGCTTAGTTAATCAAGTTTTATTCAAAATTTTTATTTGCACAAATTTAACTTACGAACATCTAATTTCAATCACTCATAATTATCCGATGGTTCCTATCAAAAAGCTTCTTCAATCAGTTATTCAATTTAATTTCTTTACATGATATGCTTCTAAAAATTATGAAATATTTTCTGTATTTTTTCAAACCGGAAATGTCTCGAATTTCAACTCTTTTAAGCATCCAAGAACAGTACTGTTTCGAGGTTTCACCTCTCGTCAGCTGGGATAGCTCAAAAGATTTGAAATTCTTTACCTTTTGTTATTAACGGTTATGTTGAATCCCTTGTGGTTTCTCAAGTCATTTAATGAATTTTAAATCTTTTAAGCATCCCAGGACAATACTGTTTTAAGATATTAGCTCTACCGAATCCTTAACAAAACTAATAATTAAGTCCCATGATATAAGTGCGATAATAGAATATGAACGAAGGGACTAAGGACATTTGAAATAACATATTGTAATGATTTATATTTTATATTTATTGATTTAAATTGTATTTTTAACTAAACTTTATTTTAAATTCTCTCTGTATTTTTCCCATTAAACTGACCGTTACTTTTATGACAGCTCAGTTCAACGACCTCGACCACCTCCCCTCCAACCTTCGTCTCTCTTTTTTTAACTCCCTCCTTTTGTTTTTCAAACCTACCAATGGCAGGCTCTTTCTTTGTTTCTGACTATTCCTTTTTATATAAAAACCCCTGTTTTTGGAAATAAACGAGAGAGAACTTCCGAAACTCCATTCCAACTGTTTGCCATCATTTGTACAACAAACAACATTACAATATATATATATATATATATAATTTACTAAGAAATTACAAACATGTTTTCGGGAATCCATGAATGATTCCCTTCCTCAGCGATTTAAAATGACAAGTAAAACAAAACAAAACGAGACAAAGTTGTGTTCTTAACAGCCGCAGGCACTGCTTTCTTGTAGGCGAGGGCCATGGGACTGGGGATGGATGCCAGATGGAGAAGTGAGCCGCCCTCCTCCTCGACTTCCGAAATATGCTTCATTCATTCCTCTTTCATTCCTCTCCCCCAAACTGTTTCTCCTTCATTATCCAGGAACTGTGTGCATGTATACAGGTACAAAAACAAACATACAATATATATGTATATATATAGAATAGGCAAAACTTAAATCTGGCTTTTCGAGTTTCGCAAATGAAGTACAGCTGATGAAGTGCAAACAAATTCGGCCATGTTTTCACTGAAACAGTAATTTGAATTTTGTATTGAGATTTTTCAAATTTCAGATTACTGTCCGGCTACATATATATATATGTTATTTCATAGTGTGCTTAGACCCTTCTTTCATAATAATTAAGTCCTTTGCATTTTCAAGCTAAGGCAAATCTCTTAAAAATAGAGAGATTATTTATTTGTTGAAAAGTCTTCAAATCTTCAAAATAAAACAAAAATAAATGTATAAAACAATACATTTATTAAAATAAATATCTCTTAATTTTCGAAAAGACATGTCTTCTTTTCTTTTTCAAAGCCTAAAAACAACAACAATATTGAAAGACTTTTCAATATATAGAATGTCTAGAAGAGGGAGAATTAAGAAGATTTATGGTAGATTATTTATTTATTTATTTATTTTATTTTTGAAGTTAAAGTGTATGCTGCATCTTCAAGTTCGTAGAGTTCTATGGAAGAGGCACTGGAAACCAACAGCTTAACAGTACAATGTGATGTTCAGAAGCACATCTGAATAGTTGTCTGTTTTTACTCCTTGACAAAAAAAATCAGATCCTTAAGTTGTGGAAAAACCATGAAGGTAAAAGCACAGAGAATTTTTCTGAAATGTTACCAATATGAATCATTACAGAACTAACATATGCAATAGGGTACAGTAGTTCAAGTGGTAATACACTTGGCTGCAGGCTGGAGGAGTTGAGTTCATCTATGGTTCCAGGGTTTTTTTCCCTTAGTTCTTTCTTCTCCAGACACGTCCTAGGTTTCACCCAATTTATATGAAATGGCTGTCGGTTTTCTTTCTTAGCATTAACAAGGTAATTGGTGGTTGATGGGTTGACCATCCGACCTCAATACAGTTCATTGGTCAAGGAATGCAGGGAATCCTATTTCACATGACCCTGTACTTTAACTTGTTTAACATAAGCAACATGTTTGCTAACGGCAGTGGAAAAGCTGTCTTTGAGGAAAGATCAAAACTAAAAATCCTCTCTAGATGCACGGAAGGAAAAAAAGGGGCAAAAGCAGAGATCATAATCAACTTCTGAAACAAAGACCAGAGATAGCAATGGCAAATAATCTCTGAAATCAGCAAAGGATCATCTGATTACAATGTAACAAGGTGAGCCTGGAAGCTTCAGTAGCTTGTATAGGGACTGGAGATGGAAAGATTTGATCCCTGGTAGGGTTTAGGGATTTTTTCCCTGATTATTTCTCCAGCAAACTTTTCCCGAAAACATCTTTCAAATAGTAAGCCACTGATAGGAACAAAATATTCTGGACAGAATGAAAAAGTTAAAAATAAATCCTGGTATTATCAGTATAGTATCAGCAAAGAATCCATAAATGGAGACTAATTTAAAACCTACAGCAAGAGAAGCTTCTACCAACACAATTGACCCCAGAAAATTTTATCGTAGCTGCAAAATTGCTGTGATAACATCACAATAGCATGATTACTATTGCTCAGAAATCTGAACAAAAATAAACCCAACTGTTTAATTTCATTAATGCAGTGACAGAAAATATTGATTAAATATTATTCTGAATCAATTTATATATCTTAACAAAACCATAGAAAAATCAAAGCTCTGATAACTATAAATTTATAAGTAATGAGAGTTACAGTTCTTCTGATATCTTGAAAAAATTGCTACATTGAATTTAATCATTATAATATTTAATTACATGAAAATTCCAATTTTATTCAATTTCATATAGCAGACGTGGGCAAATGCGGCTCTTTGTTGGATTAAGTACGGCTCCCAATATCTCTTGATAAAAATATAGAATTTTAAAAAAAAAGAATATTAAATTTTGAACTAATTATTTTGTATTTTCTTTTTCATTTTCTTATATATGTATTTTTTTATACTTTAAATAGCAATTACGATGTGTGTAGAAATGTAATTAAATTTGAATTTGTGTACTTAATACTATGGAACGTGACTATGGTGTGGCTCTTTATAGATATGAAAATCCAGAATGAGGCTCTCGTTGACCTCATGTATGCCCATATTTGTCATATAAGGAGATCTTAAAATTATACAGTCGAAATTGAATTTTTATTATAATTATATTTCTTAATTTACATAATATTGAAAAGGGTTGATTTTGTTATATCTTAACAAAGCTCTTTTCAAAAAATAAGTACTATCTACTCTAAGGTGAAGTAGATCTATATTCTGAAGTTCAGTCCCCTATGCTGCAGATTGGAGGAGTTGTGTTCAATCCCAATGATGTATTTTTTCTAGGTTATTTCTCTTCCACAGGCTCTAAGTGGTTCATCTGTAAAATTGAGAGTGGAATTCTTTTAAGGGAATTTAAGGTGAGCTTTGGGCTGAACATCTATTCTCAACTGGTCCCAATTGGACACACAATACAGAACCTATACCTTCAGCACAACAGAGAAAACCAACCAAAAATGGCTGAGGATACAGAAATGATGCTGTAACTTTAAAGACTATTTGTTATCTACTTTAGAAAGATCCTGCAGATCTGTATTTTTTTCTGCTAATCTATGTGTGTTTTTTTTGTTTTTTTTTAATGTAATTGTTAATTGATTGCTCTCTTTAAAATTATTAATCTACTTATAGATAGATCGATAGATAGATAGGTATTTATGTATAATGACATAGATATCTTTGATGTTATTATATGTTTGTGAGCAAATAAAGCATTGAGTGCCTTATTGCTTATGTTACAATATAAATTAAAAGTGAAGCAATGACTTCAATTCGGTTACAATACCTTGGAAAGCTGATGATGAACGATCACTAAGTTGTCAACAACATTCACTGCAAACCTGCCACTCATATCCAGTTTTAAAATATCTGTTTTTCTCGCTGGGCTTTCTCTAAATTCAAAAATATTACAACTCATTAAAAATTAGATTGCATTTTTTGGAATCATTTCAAACTAAAAATCAATAACCCCATTAAACTAGTGTCGAAATAATTGAAATCAACTTACTTCTGCATTGTGTAAAGAGCAATTTCAGCACCAGCATTGCCCATTCCTCTTGGTTGATGCCGCAACACAACAATACAAACATTACCATAACTAAAATAAACAAAGGGAATTTCCATGTACTAAAATGCTGTGGATTGTAATGTGAAAGGTACAAATTAATATTATAGAAATATTTGATTACTAAAACTACAGAAATATATCCACCAGAAAAAGCTAATTAAATGCTATTAAATGTTTTAAATTGTGAAAAAAAAGAAAAAATATAGAAATGCACAAATTCGTTTGCTTTCATGCATTTGAGCCATCATCGACGGTAATCTGGGACAGTGATTTCGTCCTTATTAGGACTCATCAGCCAGATTTTAGCCTCGATGATCAAGCTCAGAACGCATGAAAGCTATGGATCCTTCTCCCGCTCTTGGAAGTGGGACCCCACAAAAGCAAACATCAATAGAAAAATTGCTATAACTAGTACAGCATAATAACCTTAGTCCGCTAAGCACTGGGCACAAAAGGCATTTAATAAAAGGATAAGCCAAATGCATTGACGAAAAATTAATATGTAAATCGAGGCCAAATCTGGATTAAAAGTCCTAATAAGGACGAAACAGCTGTCCCAGATTGCCGTCGATGATCGCTCAAAGGCATGAAAGCAAACGAATTTGTGCATTTCTAAATTTTTTCCATTTTCATGTTACATTTGATGCATGTTCAACCTTCTTACATACAAATGTTTTAAATTGTAAGAGCATTTGTTATTATATTTTGAAAGTTATCTACTGTCTTGTTTGCAAATTAAATGACACGATAAGTATGATATATCACTCCCTAGTTAATATATATCATCAATATAAAGTGAAATTTCTGTAGCTTATTCTACGAAATCTGATCACTAAGATTTGTGCTCAACTTTTTGAGCATACTTCAGGACAACAGAAAGATTTTAACATCTTTTATTCTAGTGCTGTGGAGTTGCAAAACTTTTTTTCACCACTGATTCAAACAAAAAATGTTAATTTTATTACTCTGACTCCATAGCGTTTGCAATGTTACGTAGTTGTAATTTTTTTTTTTCCCCCTTACTCCAACTCTGATTCTTAACTCCAGTAATGAAATTCTGACTCTGAGTCCACAGCCCTGCTTTAGCCCATTGATTCGAATTTAAATTTTTCTAATACCTTTTTAAGCATGTGAAGAATTTGCCATTATATGGTATCATCATTCAACAGCAGAAAGAATATAAAAGGTTTGAAAATCTTCTCTTTATTATATGTAGCAAATTTGTGAATCAGCAGAATTAAATACGATGGTATGAATGATAATCCCGATTTGATTTTCAAGATTATGGATATAGTTAGGTCATTAACGTGAAGGAAAATGACTGATTCCCTAAAAAAAGGGAAAAACATGCCTGAAATAATGGTATGCTATTGATGCAATGGCAGAGTTCTGGAGAAGGATGTCAAAACAAAGGAATTCCATGAAAAAGAGCATTATAATGGTAGCACATTGGAAAATTTTCTAGTACTCAATCGGATGGAAACCTTTGAAGAATTTTATATTAGTTGCTGTAAGTAAAGCTTCAAATAGTAATAAAAGTTCAAATGACATAGTGTAATGTTTAACAGAATGTTAACAAAAGTAGAGCTGATAAAATGAATCAATAAACTATTCTATAACCAAACAAATAGCTAATTAAAATAAAATGCCCAACTTTGTCAGTATTTGCCATCAATTATCTATCTACATATAGAAATATCTGTGCCAAACTATAATGATTAGCTATTTATACATATATTTATATATTAGCTGTATAACTTTAAATGAAATCAAATTAAAAATAGTAGTTATCAAACTGTGAGACAGATATACTCAGGTAGATGGTGTTGGAAAGGTGTGCTGAATAAATCCTGATAGGGTGTGAAATAATTTCTTCAAAGAACATTTCCTTGCATAAATAATTGCATAATTATTATTATTATATAGTAAAAGTTTCAAACCATGGGTTTCCCCAGCAAAGACAATATGGCGGGTCAAGGATCAAAGCTCATATTGCCAAGTGTTTAAAAAAAAAAAGTGTGGAGGAACGGTTAGGGATGAGTGGTTGTGTCTATAAATTTCCTAACTATGCGAGTTGTGTTGAGTATCACAGCCTTCTGAAGTTGTGCATAAGTGTTTTTATGAAGTCCTAGTGTGCTGAGGCTGTGGTGCGAGTGTGTGAGGCACCAGACCAGTGGCGGATAGGAAGATGAGTACAACATGTACTCGGTCCTGCCTCCACTGCTTCTGGAGCTCGTATGCTAGATCGGTGTATTTATTGATCTTGTCTGCATGAGTTTTCTGCGTGTTCTTGCTGACAGTCACTGTGATATCAATGAGATAGGTCTGTTTGTTGACCTTATCAACAAGTATAATGTCAGGGCTGTTGTGATGTATGGTTTTGTCTGTGTGAATGGGGCAGTCCCAGTACAGCTTATGTGAGGGTGACTCTAGTACGCTTTGTGGTGTATACTTTGTAGTATGGGACCGTGTTCTTAATAAGTGAGTGTTTGCGTGCTAGCTGTTGATGAACAATCAATGCTACCTAATTGTGTCGGTGAAGGTAGTCTGCTTGGGAGAGAACGGGACAGCCTGATATTATGTGGTCGATTATCTCATGCGTAGTGTGGCATTTCCTGCATCGGTCATCATGTGTGTTTGCGTCATGTAGAATGTGTTTCTTGCAGTTGTGTGTGGGAATGACTTGGTCCTGTATCGAGATCATGAACCCTTTGGTCTTCCCAAACAGCTCACCACTCATCAGCCATCTGCTCGACGCTTCCATGACATGAGGCTGGCTGAGTTCGTGGCAATTATTATTATTATTATTATAGTATATTAAAGCATTGCACTACAAAAGACTGGAAATTAACAGAACTAACCTATAAGATCTCATTGCAGTCGGGCCATTGCATTTTTTTATTTTGCAGTAAAACTTTTTAGCTTTTTTATCTTTTAATGTATAACTTATAAAAGATGCATTATCTTTTCCTTTTTAATTAATTATTATTTTACTGAAATGGTAATTTTCATTCCTTAACTTGCATACGAATGTTTTTCTTTTTATTTATTGTTCTTTAATTAACTGTCTCTGCTATTTAAACAAATGCATAAAATAGATGTGCATTATTTACTCATTTCCATGACTTCATTAAATTTAGCTGAGAGATGCATCACTTTGTGAATTTGCTATTAACAAAATGCTAACTTAAATGTATGAAAACACCCATTGAATTACAATACTGAATATTTAACTCCATGTTTGATGTTTTACTTACATATTGGCAAGGATCACATCTCTTTCCAAAAGACACAATTTTGGAGGGCGAGGAACCACAGGCAAATCAACTTCAAATTTTGGCATTTTGTAAACATTTCCAGGCTTGAATATATAAAAGAGAAATAGATTCTTTATACTAATTATATTTAAATCAAGTTACTAATGCTTTGATAATTTTAATCATTATTATTCAGATTTAAAGTGTGTAAATATAGTCTTTAAGAAAGATGACATCACAGGACACATATTACAGGATAAGAATTTAATAAGAAAGTTAAAAAATGATACATGAAAATGAGCAGTTTCAGCAAAGTTTACTTGACCATCATCAGCAGAGAAATATTTAATTATGTTATCTAAATTTGTGTCCTATAAAGTCATATTTCATAATTAAAATATAGAAGATAGCATTTTTTTAATTACCCTGAACTGAAATGGTTGTACTTGGTTTCCTAATGTGCCTGATGAGAGTAACAAAATCGAAGCTTCAGGCTAGAAATAAAATAAATAAATATTTCAACAATAAAGAAAATTCTATTTAGATAACATTTTCTCTTAAGATCCTTGCTATGATAAGTTGTTAAAAACTAAAAGCTGAATTTCAAGATCTTCCTTCAACAAGAAATGAAAAGAAACATATTGTCATACTGTCACTGGCTATAGTTGAAACTAGACAATCTCACTCTTTTGTACTTGGACAAAGAAAATGAAGTAATTTTAATAAAAGTGACTTAGTACAGAGATGAATGTTATGAGCTTTTTAATGTTCATCAATCTCACCCAAACCGACAGAACTGCGGAAGTAGCAAATTTCAATGTAAGAAAGAAAGTGGACCTCCAAATTAAGAAGGTGTGGGCGGGGGAAGAACTCACTATAAAATTAAGCAGCTAAATCATGAGCCAGTCTAAATGCTAACCACAAATGAATTAAATGGGTGCAGATATTAATGGAAAGGCTCTAGCATCAAAAGAATTAATAAAATAAAACCCTATAAGTGATATGCTGAGACTATTATTTTATGCTTCTTGGCACACAACATCCATTTATTTAATTCACCCATTTAATGCATTTATGACCGACGTAAGACTGGAACACGAATTAGTTGCATCACTTTCTAAAGTATTTTTTTTTCCTTAATTTCTGAAGATCTTTATTCTTTCCTAAAAAAAAAAAAAAACAGGGATATAACTAAAAGAGATCAACCCTGGATGATGGCTCTGATATAAAATGAAATAATGTTTAATGCTTAAATATGTAAAATAAATAAACTTAACATTAATTGACGGTTGAAAACAAAAAAAATCCTCTTTCTCTTCTCAAAACAAAAATAATTCATTTTAATTTCCTATCCTAGAAATAATATCCTTCTAGGATTTCTGAGAGATGTAAAAGATTTAACGGGAGATCGTATATTTTCGGGAAAAAGAAAATGACTGAAATGCCATCGTATATCAATAACACAACAACCAAGCTAAAAGGAATTTTTAAAAGACAGAAGAAACTGAGACAAAGTCTTGAACATATTATTTAAGAAGTAACTTTAAAATATAGATAAAAGTTAATGTTGATTAAGACAAATCAAAGCTGACAGATAATATTCCACTGGGATTTTTTCAGTTTTTGTTGAAAGACAACACTATTAATGTTAAAACTTTAGAAGAACAAGATTGAATTCATAGACCAAATAACAATGAAATAGTTTATAATAAAAAACAAATGCTCCCAAATGTATACTCTTCCTACATATCTTTTTTTTTTTTGTTTGGATACTTCACTTCTGAAAAATTAGCAATCATCTTTATTTCATAATTTGTAAAACAATATTGTTTACAGGCATAATGTTAGTTTTATTTTAGCCATAATAATTTTGAGAGACTTAATTTTTCTTTACGAATTACTAGTATTGTATATAATTAAATTAATTGTAATAATAAATTAATTGGTTATAATTTTTAAAAGAAATTTTATAAATAATGAACTTACTAAATAAACAAACCAGTTAACGTTCTGGCTGTAGGTTTTGAGTGATTTTAGTAAACGTTTCTCTGGCAAGACCTATCAAAGAAAACAATCAAAACGTTATTTATTATCAAATATAAGTACACCTATAATAATATATAATATAATAAGTACACTTTATTAACACTGTATTCTCTAACAACTTTTTCAAACTGCTGTGTATTAAAATATAAATAAAAAAGAGAATTAAACACTATATCTGATTCATAATATATTAAGAAACTGCAACCAATCAAGTAACAAAATTGTGAAATGGAATCATATTTGAGAAAAATATTAACAATCACAAAAATCATTTTTATAGTATTGCCTGCTTTCAACATTTAAATCTAAGCTTTATGCTTCAGAGTTTAATTTAAAATTGTATCCAATATGTTCCATTGGTTGTTAATTTAAAAATACAGTTCACTCACTTTTTTTTTTTAAACTAAATATAAACATAAACCTAGTTAGGAAAATTTAATCTAAACACTTTTGTCTTAAATTTCTTTGTTTAATATAAAAAAAAAAAAAAACTGTATTTTTTTGAAAATGCATTCTGACAAATGACTTTTTTGGGAGTCAGTCGAATAATCTTTTTGGATAATAAGTTCGATATATTGGGGGTGTTTGAACACAAATAAAATGAATTTCAATAATAATGAATAAATAATAATAACATGAAAATATAACTCTTATATGTTTGACGATTTTATATAAAAAGTTTCAGATTTTTATGAGCAGTAGTTTAAAAGATATGGGGTGGTGAAAACCACCAGTACTTTATGAATCACCTGGTGTATATATAAACTACCATTCCAGACTGCTATGGATAAAATCAGCCCCCAAATATTGCTTAAATGTCATGAAACTTTGGCAAGTGACTTTGATGACTATTGTGGCATTGCCTTAACATCCTGTACAGAGATAAGAGTTAGTAACTGATACATTTTTCTTCTTTGTTTATCTACTTGTTTGCATCACATTAAAACACTTGGATGAATTTCATAAAATTTCGTATATTGTGCATTTATGACCCAAATTAAAACACAGGCACTTTTATTTTGGTTTCCAACCTCCCATACCTCAAAGATGACTTCCAAAAGCCCTTGCTAATAAGGTTGTAGTGATTTCCTTAAAATTTGATATGATGTTTATTTATGAGACAATTAAAAATATTTTGTCCTCCCTCCCCCAATCACTGCACACTCAGTCCTCGCAATGAATGTCTGAACGTATTCCTCGTTTATGTATATACTACAATGTATGTATTTACTGTGCTTAAAAGTATTTTTAAAAGCAAACATATACTGCAGTGACTGTCGATTAATGAGTCCAAAAAGACATACTTTAAAAGAGTAAATTAGTCATTTATCTAGTTTTAAATTACCCAGAAGATCTTCAAGAATGTATGCTTTTATAAAATACAATTATGCTGCATTACCATAGGCTACATAAATGAAATTATTTTGCTTTATAGTGTAAGTATGTTATCATAATTCATATCTACCTGATATAATTCTATCCCATGATCAGTCACAAAAACAATTTCATTCACAGATGTCCAAGTAAAACCCAGTATTTTAGTAGTCTTGCCCTGAAACAAATGATAATGTCATTTATCATAAGTTAACAACATTTTTCAACATAAGTATGCTTAACATTAAAAAAAAAGAAGAAAAACAATGTAATTATATGTATATTATTTAATGAATGCATGCTCTTTTATATAATTCAACAATGATAACTTACTTTGCAAGATTGTGAATATTCAATAGTGTCCATTTCTTCTAGGAAATTCACAAATTCCTGTAGACAATCAATGTTTGAAATTCAGAATTATATTCATATTTAAAGAGGGGGGGGGAGCAAATTTGTTGGTTAATTTTCAAATGGATAAGATAATATTAAATATTAAACTGAGTAGCCAAAAAGATAATTTACCACAGATGTCTGGGATCTTTGAACAGCTAACACTTTTTGGTTTGGAGAAAACTTAATTGAAATTACATGGCCTTTGTCTTCCATACTAGAATAAAGGGAGAAATTTAATTAATATTGATACAAAGAGTATGTTCACTTGCACAAACATGAACAGACACATAAATAACAGAAAAACAATCTAATGTCTTAATGAGAAGATTCTAAAATCCCTACCTTTCTCTTAAACATCACAAATGATTCTAAGAGCTTTTACTGAAGCCGATCAGCCGTTTTCTTAATAAACTGACCATGACGTTTCTTGACCATATTGTCTTCGTGAGTAACTTTAGCTCTATCATTATTTCATTTGGTCATCATATTAAATGCATGGAAAGGAGAGAAGTCTCTTTACGTAAATAAATATGTCAAGTTTCAAGAAGGTTTATTAATCAATTCAAAAGTTACTGGATGTAAAGATGAGATAAACATACATCATAAAAGCTTTTTTTATTCAGCAAGCAGCTGTAAAAGTTTTGCCAATTCATTTTTTTGTTTAGCCAAATGACCATTCTTGATAATCAATTTTTCATCTGAACAATGCTCTATAACAGGGTGGTCAAACTTGCTTAAACATAAGAGCCTTAAAAACACAACATTATATTTGCATTTTAATCAGTTGACTATAAGTTTATAGTTGGTAAATAATAATAAAGCTTGATTTTTTTTTTATTTATCTTTTATTTTAATTACAAAGCAAAAAGGAGATCAATCAATGTATTCCACAAGCCACACATTAAATGTCAAAGAGATATGGCTCACAAGCCAGGGTTTGGTCACCCCTGCTCTTTCATTTGTATATCTGAAGCAAGTGTCTATTGCAGCAACAAGGAAAAAAACATGGATGAGGAATATTTGTGCCTTCTTCAGAAAATGAATTCAGTTCCTTTAGTCAAGATCCATTCTCAATGACTTAAATTACTTTGCCCATGTTAAGAAGCTGACTCAATCATTCGTCCTCTCTTGGTTGAAGCTTCTAAGGATGGCATTTGTCCATAAAAGATGTTGGCAAGCAGTGCAGCCAGCTTGCCATTCCTTTGCTGTACCCTTTGGTCCACGGCTCTGTATTCCTTATTCAGAACAATCCGTTGGGGTTTCCCTCAACTACCATCTCCTTTAGTTTCATGCCAGATAGAAATCTGGTCTTCCTCCTTTACGTTCATAGGAAGATACTGAGGAGGTTTCCTATTTATCTTCCTCAGGAAGCCACTATGGAATGGCTTCAGACCTGAAGGGAAAGATGAAGAATCAGGCAAACACAGGAAAGGAAATAAACATCCATGTTAACGACGAGATTTGAACCCAGGTTCCAACACATCTGTCTCATGAAACGCTGCCACCTTGGCCACAAGTACTGGACTGGCATATTTATATATTTATTTTTTAAGATATAGTGGAAACAGACATTTTATTAGTTGACTCTTCTGCCTACACTAACAGCTGGTCAAGATCCAGGCAGCTATTATCTTATCCCTCTTTAAAATGGACCCGATTTTGTCTCATCCATAGATTCATTTGACAGATGCTTTATTAAGAATGCTATGCATATTTCCCTTATGTCTGAGGATGATTTGTCGAAAAGGCAATTGAATCTAATCACATCTGTTTAATCGTTTCATGTTTAATATGTATGTGGGTTAATATCAAGGAAGTTTGTTTAATATCTTATAGGCACAGTTTGTATAATATATATATATATATATATATATATATATATATATATATATATATA
>JAFIDM010000002.1:19338313-19365513 GCA_023159025.1 Thereuonema tuberculata
ATATATATATATATATATATATATATATATATATATATATATATATACACATCAAGTAATTTGAATCATGATGTGTATAAAATGTTGTCATATATTTACATAAATATTATTGTTGATAACTTATCACTGCACTGATATGCGAGAATATGAAAATTGCAGTGGAGATGTTGAAATTCAACAAAAAATAAACTTTTAGGGTGAAAGGAAACCAGCAATGAACTTTATAGAAATGTGCAGGATACAAATTTTACTCTACCCTTTAACAGGAAAAGGGTACCTTTCACTTACGACTGTGTTTAGTAGGGCATAAATTGTTTTGCATAAGTTTGCCGGTAACCTCTTTTAATTTGTTGACTTTTTTCCAGATTCACAGATACCAGTAATTATAATTCTTCAAAAACTATAGTTTCAATATAACCAAATAAAATCTCAATATGCAAGTACATTACCGAAAGCTGATGGTACTTTTTTCATCGGGTCCTTTGACAACAACACCAGTTGCACCTCCAGATCTAACAGCAAAAACCTACAAAAAAAAAAAAAAAAGTATGTTGATATTATTTGTTCTAAGGTATGTCTTTAAGTTATACCTTGACACATAATCATTCGTTTATTTTATGTCTGCCATTCGTATATCATAAAAGAGAAAAGTGAGAAAGCTGCATCAGCTCTATATTTTTTCAGCTAGTATGGATGATTATTTTAATGAAGTTTTCCAGTATAATGTCTACATTGTTTGAGGAAATCATTTACGATTATTTCCAAATTCATCATTTTTCCAGATAGTCTCTCTTATGCTTGGATTCTTTGTTGTTATATAAAATTAGCATCTTAAATGTTAACTTCTTTTTAATTTAAACAAGACTGCTAAGACTGACACTTGTTAGGTTTGGCTCCTTTCAGCATATTTACAATACAAATATTCCTGGTTCAAGGAATGCTTCTTCTCACCAGTGCCACTAACACTTATCAAAACTAATATTTTTTTAGCGGTTACCTAAGCATTTTAATATTGAAAATTCTGGAAAGAAATACCTTTGGAGTATTCAAACATGTTGAAACCCAGCATCTTGGAAATACGCAATGACAATCTCTCCTAAATTGTATCAAATTTATTTAACAGAATATGTGCTTTGCCTCCCTGGTTATTTATATAGCCTAAGGGTCAGCAATCTAGTGTTATTTGAAGGAAAAACTGTAGTTTCTGACATCACATTATTATTTTATCTGGATGATGTAAAGCATATTTTATATACTTGATTGACTAATAAGAAGTTGTTGTTTTGTTTTATTTTTTTCTTAATTTTGTTAATTGGAAGTTTATTTTGTTGTTCAAATTTGATAAAAATGGCTCTTTTTAGGAAAAAAGGTTGCCAACCCATCTGATCTCGTCTGTCAAAAAACAGAACTGTTTGCTGAAAAGCATGTGACATGCTATCCCATCTACTAGACTAACCAGAAAATGAACACAGTGCATTGCAAACCGCAACTTTTTCTTTTTTAATCAAAATTTAACTTATATAATGTCTTGTGATGCTTTGCATTTATGACACTTTCAATTACCACCATATCGCAACTCGAGACACTTGCTTCGCAGTTCCTACACTTCAACAACATGCTTGCTTGCATCGGCCTTCCATTGGCATCGCTGACTTAGTTTTCAATACTAATCTTGTATGGAATTATGACTGTTACACTGAAATCTAGAGGTAAAAGAATATGCAAACCTAGGCACTGATTCGAGTTACGACTGTGGTCTGGAACTTAACATGTTTTAAATGCAGGGCATCCCGATTTTGTGTTATTAATATGTATATTATGTTATTCCCCTTTGAATTGAAAGCGAATATTATGGAATTAAAATCAAGCTGGTATTGAGTCCCTAATTCGTCGGAACTTTCGTTTGGTAAAAGAATAAAAGAATTGCTATTAAACAAGAGAACCCCGGGAAAACCGTTATAATCGAAGAAATTCAATTAACAAATGTTAAGTTGAATGGATATATAGATTTTTTTTTTTTTTTTTTAACACTAATTACCTGCGTATTGGCATCATCAAAAAATACATTTGTAAGTTTACTGACAGGTTCTAAACGTATAGGAACTTTGGATAATTCAAGATAATATGAACCACCCCCGTCAGACGCCATATTAAGATCATGTAAATATTGATCCCGCAATAACTCGTTATTATATTAAGATATCCACAGTGATTCTTATTGATTATTGCATAAAATTATAACTATAAAATTAAATTTAAAAAACAAAATGTAATTTAATTAAAGCTTCATTATTTTAATAGTAAATTTAGAAATTTTTTATTGCGGGATGACAAAATGCAGTTTCTGTTGATGTCACCAGAATGCGCTGCGTGTTTCCTCTTAATCGATTCATTCACAACTTCGGGAATTCTTCAAAGTTCATTCAAACTCGATCTAAATTGGCGATGTCAACAGAAGCAGAAACTGCCAACAGAAATCGATGTATATTTTGTATAATCGCAGACAGAAATGATCCTAAAACAGAGATACTATACGAGGTAAAAACACGTTCACCCTTTGATCTTATTCAAACTTCATTATAATATAATTTCTTTTAGATTTGTTCTTAATTAACTTCGGTTAGAGGAAGAACTTGAAATCGTTTTGTTTTATAATTTTTTTTTTTTTATCTTGTATTTATTTAATTGATCTGCTATTTAGAATACGAGATCATCAATTAGAAACTTTATATCTTTAAATTTCGTTATTCATTTGTTTTTTGTATCAGCTGATGTGTCTGTGAGGTGGTTCTCACTAAAGATTTATTATAATAAAGTATCGATAATGGTTATATATTTATCCTCGAAAATATTTTATTGTGCACTAAGTTTGTTTTTCTTAAATTATATGTCATCCTGCTCGTCAATAAGCCGATAGATCTTTTGATTTAAATCAACAATTTGATATAAATATTGTTGTTTACTTTCAAAACATTATTCCAAGGAAAGTTTTTGTAATTATAATCAAATTCATAATCAATTATTTTTAATATTAAGGTGACCAACTTTTTTACATGAAAAGCAGGACAAGTAAATTGAAGAAAAAAAACTTTTTTTTTTATTTTATGATATTTATTGCCAATAAAATACACTATAATATAATAAATGCATAATAAAAACATCTGTAACATTTTATATTGTAATTTTGCTTACATGCCTATTAATTATTATTTAAATGAGTATTTTTCCATTGAAAGAATATTTTTTGTCGCATAATCGCAATAGATTTACAGATTAGTCTTCAAATATCGAAAAGGAGGACACTTTTCGATGGAGTACAGAACTAACAAAAGGAGGACGATTGGTCACATTATTAATATGTATTCGTATCAAAATCAAAATATAAGAAGCTTCTTTATAATTAAATAACATTTTTGTAAACTAAACAGCAACATTTATATCTAATTAGACTCGAAACAAAGCGAAATACGAGCCCCATCAGTTTACGGATGTTAAAGTTCAAAATTGGCCTTGTATGTTTCTGTGTAAAAGCAAATTTATAAGAATTAAGTAATCAGAAACTTATCTTAGAGTTTGGCTTTGTCAATGCTGAAAACTTAAATTGAGTTGCTTCGTTCAAAGGTGATAAATGAGTAACAGATTCTAGGATCAGATGGAAATTCCCTTTTTTGCTTTTGAATAATCCTTTGTTAAGTAATATGTAAGTTGCGGATGAAGGAATTTAAGTGGGAGTATTATTTTTTGATTTTTTGTAGAAATGAAAATCTTTTGAAACTTCACAGAAAATGATGAATCTTCGATAGGTTTTTATATAAAACATTTTAATTTCTGCAAATAACAAAAGGCTGTAGTCCATTAAAATGCATCCATTAACAACTGAGTAATTATAAAAAAAATAGACTATTGTAAGATGAATAGGAGGACCATTGTTATGCTATTTGTTATGAATTTATTTGATACATAGAGGACCAGCTTTTCGTCCAGAGCATATCCATCTTATCCAGAAGAGGATTATGATTAGAAATACATTGAAAGAAAGAAAAAGTGACAGAACTGTGGAATCTTAAAAAGTAATTTTATTAGAAATAGACCCCTGCAGAAATAAAATTGCCCTCAACTTCCTTCTGAATAGCTGTAATTCTATGTCTGTGATAATTTGTAGTAGAAAAGCAATCGTATTTGGTTAAAATATACTTGTGCTGAACAGTAACGATTTTTACAACTATGTTAAATACAGTGAATATTGAAACAGAAATCTTACTTTAGTAATTCTACACTCATTGGGATGTTTTAAGTTTTAATATAGTTTCAAAATACAGTGGAACCCCGCCATTTGTCCGCCTCGCTATTCGTACAACTCGTTATTCGTCCAACTTTTTCAAGTAAAATTGAACTCGCCATTCGTATGCTTGCTCGCAATTCGGACAGCGTGACCTTGTTACTGGCCGCCCCACGCGGTCGCTTCAGTTCAGTCTTGTGCCAGCTTCCGTACGCTACGCATCATCCACGCGAGCTTCGTGAAACTTTGTGATATTTTATTGTTCTTCATATTCTATCTTGTACTCCTATTAAATTAAATTAGAAAACTCCATCTACGGATAAATTTCATTTTATTAATGGTGATATTTCGCGGAGAATACCATCTTCCCGCTTTTTCAAACCGTTTTAAATAAAGATTAACTTCCATTACATTCACTGGTTTGCACGATACAGACATATTATATTACAATAATTAAAGACATTTTTATAAAATCAATTGTTAATGATTTAACACAACCAATAATCAAGTAAAATTATATAATTTTACTATATTTAGTAAATATAGGTTGTGTTAAATCAACCAATAATCAACCAATAATCAACCAATAATCAAGTAAAATTATATAATTTTACTATATTTAGTAAATATAGGTTGTGTTAAATCATTAACAATTGATTTTATAAAAATGTCTTTAATTATTGTAATATAATATGTCTGTATCGTGCAAACCAGTGAATGTAATGGAAGTTAATCTTTATTTAAAACGGTTTGAAAAAGCGGGAAGATGGTATTCTCCGCGAAATATCACCATTAATAAAATGAAATTTATCCGTAGATGGAGTTTTCTAATATTTTATTGTTATTTTTTGTTATTTTTATTGAAAATAGTGCAGCCATGGGTCTAAAAAAGATTACTGATTCAACTAAGCCTAAAAGGAAAGCAATGAGAACGACAATTGAATTGAAAAAAGAACTCGTTGTGAAGTTTGAAAGTGGAACTCGTGTCTCTGACCTGGCAACTCAGTATGGCATGGCGAAATCAACCATATCGTCAATACTGAAAAAGAAAGACATAATAAGAGAGGCCTATATATTTATTGTTTTCATAGTTTTTATGTATTTTACGCTTAAAGTATTATTACAAAGGTTTAAATAAGCAATCATCTCTGGGTTCTGGAATGGATTAATCCAATTTACATTATATCTTATGTGAAAAAATGATTCGCCATTCGTACAAATCGCCATTCGAACTGCCTCCTGGAACGGATTGTGTATGAATAGCGGGGTTCCACTGTAATTTTAAGATAACAGATAATGAAACTTAAAGAATCGAATTAAAAACAAAAAGCTACATGGTATGTGCTTAAGTATTTGAAAGTACTGATTCAAAAGATTTTGAGAAGGAAATTTTTATTTTGTCATATCGCCAATCTTCTGAGACAAAGAAGATCTTAAATGGCACAATTCTCTTAAATTGAATTGCCACAAAATTTCAAAGCCCTTAGCTAACATCATTTGATATCTCCATCAGTGGCGTAGTGTGGTGGGGGCGGCCTGCCCTCGGTAGCACTTTTTGGGGGCGGCAAAATTTCACAATAAATAATAATATCTTATAATCTGAACTAAAAATTTGAACCATTTCTTTTCATATTTTTGTCGCACCTACAATTACAGACTTATTAAAATGAGCACAGAACTTTTTATTATTTAATCCGTGACGGAACCGGGGAATCCCCTTTATTTAAGTGAGTGTAGTCATCTCGCTTGCTCTAACGACTGGCAACACCGTCTGTACTAATCGAAATTGACGAAAAGGACTTCAAGCTCGAACGAGTTCGACTACAGGCTTTCATAGCTGCCACAGGTGGTGAATTTGGCCTATGCCCCGGGTGGCTGAAACCCACGCTACGCTACTGATCTCCATAATCTTGGGAAGTTTTCAGTATTCCACAATATGTTGGAATATGAAAGACAAGCCTTCTTTTTGTTGTAGTTGACAACTGAAATAGTACAATATCTGATTAAGCTGTCAAAGTATTTGATTTCTTTTATCCAGTTACAGAACTGAGATTACACTTTCACAATGGTCTTCCCAAAAATGAAACCAGAATGTTAAAAGATTACCCAAAGAGGGTGTGATGATCAGAGTTAGCAAAGGAGATAATCTCACTTAATTCTCAACACCAATCAGATTAATGGCCAGTTTCTCCAAATATTCTTAAGCTAATCGTGGATTTAAGTCCAATTGAAATCAATAGAGTTGGAACCTGAGATAATACTAATACTATTTGGAGAAACCTGATGTAACTGTAATCTGAAACTTTCCCAGACTGAAAGGAAATTGGATAAATTAGCGGCCTGTTTTTAATACTCATTAATTATGTAAATGCCAGGTTACTGACCGAAGACAATGGCGTCGGATTTCCATGGAAGTCGCCTATACCCACGATGGGTGATGAGGCGTTAAGTAAGTAAGTAAGTAAGAATTCACATTGTAAAATTAAATTAAATTTGCTTGCAATCTGATGATTTGTATTTTTCTTTTTAGAATGAAACCCTGGTAGTTTTTAATGATATTCATCCAGCTGCTAAGCATCATTATTTAATTGTACCAAAGACTCACATTCCTGATGCAAAAGTCCTAAAAAAGTCTGATCTAGAATTGGGTAATTTTTAATTAATAATCTTTGTTTATTTCACTATAAATTAAAGTTTTCTGTTATTTACAATGTATGCTATGAAATTCCTGTATTCCAGGGAAAAAAATAAAAAAAACCTGGAAAACTCAAGTACAGTGAAAACTCGATTAACCGTCACCGTCGGGACTGGGACTGTGACCGTTAACCAAATAGATCGATAACAGAAATTTCGCACTACACATATATATTAACGAAATTTCACTGCTGGTTTGTGACGAAAGGCAAACAACAAATTAATACAAAGAAAAATCTATCGATACAATAGATATGGTCAAACACCAAACAAATAATAATAATAATAGAAACATAAAACAGTACTAGATAATAAGGTTTATATGTTAAAGCTGTAATCAGTCATCTTCTTCTGTTTCTTCGAGGCTCGAGCTTTTTTCGCGGCAATGTCCTGTATTTTATGGACAAGTAGGTTTTGCTAACGATGACGGTTAATCGAGTTTCCACTGTATTCATAAATAATAGTGGAAACTGAAAGACACTACAAAGTTGGCAAACATTTACAGGAATTTAAACAGATCTGAAAATAATGATTTTTTTTTTTTTTTTCAAGTAGGTTAGGATTCACTCAGCATACAGGGTGTTTCAAAAATACACGGCATAATTTCAGGTATATATTTCCCACATGTAGACAATCAAAATAGTTCATTACAACATATGTCCGGAAATGCTTCATTTCCGAGTTATGGCCTTCACAACATTGAAAATCACCGGAACGTTTTTCGTATTTACAGATGAAGCACAGTTCACACGAGATGGCATAACAAATTTCCACAATCAGCATGTATGGGCGTATGAAAACCCAAATGCAACTGTTGTATCTCATCACCAGGTGCGGTTCTCCCTCAACATGTGGGCCGGTATCATTGGTGATCGATTAGTTGGACCCCATGTACTTGTAAACAGACTTACGGGGCAGGCGTACACAAACTTCCTGGAAAACACCATACCTCATGTTTATGACGACACTCCACTGATCGATCGTCAGCACGCTCACTTCTTGCATGACGGCGCTCCTGCACACTTCAGTCGTACGGCTCACCGGTACTTGGATCGAACGTTTCCTGATCGATGGATAGGTAGAGGTGGCCCAATTGCTTGGCCTCCACGCTCACCTGATCTGAACCCTCTCGATTTCTACTTGTGGGGCCATTTAAAATCATTGGTTTATTCGTCTCCGGTGCCTGATTTGGAATCCCTTCGGAATCGAATTGTGGCACGTTCTGAGGACATACGCAACATTCCTGGAGTGTGGGATCGTGTTCGCAGGTCATTGAGACATCGATGTGAGGTCTGTATTCAAGCAGGAGGTGGTCATTTTGAACATCTTCTGTAATGGCAACGACCGGCGGAACGAAAAACGTTCCGGTGATTTTCAATGTTGTGAAGGCCATAACTCGGAAATGAAGCATTTCCGGACATATGTTGTAATGAACTATTTTGATTGTCTACATGTGGGAAATACATACCTGAAATTATGCCGTGTATTTTTGAAACACCCTGTATAATCATTTTTGCTTGTATTTTATTAATTGAATCGTGAAAAAAGTAATTGGCTGTATAATTGTCATATTGGTTCTTCTACATATTATGGACTTTAAAATGGCTCTTTTTAAGAATTGCTACTATAACAAAACATAAGCTTTAATAGTTTCATGATTTATTGATCATTAATTAATGTATTGTATCTCATTTAATAAAAACTTTAGTTATAATGCCTGTTGTTTAACAACTTTGACAATAGATTTACAGTGCATTCCTAAAATTAAAGAGGATTTGTCTATGATGTGATTTAGGAGCTAAAGATTTACACACAGAAAGAAAAACAAAACGGTCATTAAAGCTTGATAGGTTTACTATCATTTTGCTGATGGTGGATTTCACTTCTCAGTTAGCTAGGAAACTTTCAAATATTGGAATGTAAGAATCCGTAACAATAAGGAGAATTAATGTATCCTTCCTTGTTACTCAAATGTGACAGTGTCTAAATGTACTGGCCAACTTGAATCAATTCAGATAAGTAGTTGTTTGTTGTTATATTAACGGCCCTTATCAGAATCATATTTGGATAAATTTTGCCCTTTCGCATAAAAATCAAAATCAATATTAAATTTATATCAAGTAACTTCAATCTATCATCAAACTTTCAGCGGTCTATTGTCTTAAAAGATCTTTTAGCAACCATGATTTTTTGACAATTTATATAGACAGATCTTGAGCTTCAGCTCCTTACCATAGATCCAATACGCATCAAAAAACAATGGAAACTTTGTTTGGTACCTCAGTCTCAGTTTAACAGGATTAATAATTATCATGATATCGAAGCTTACTTTAGTAGATTGTTTTTGAATTACTGATCACAGATAGATTCACTTATTCAACCATCAGTAGATCAACAAAAAATGGCAATAAGTTAAAAAGGTTAGTGTTTATGTAAATGAAAATGTACATTTGCATACCTTTTGAAAACAATAGGCAATTGTGCATAGTATTTTGTTAATTTTTCTTCATTCAGATGTGAATTGTGACCTTTTTGCCAAGAATGCATTAGAAAAAATTTTGCTGTTATTGAATATCATTATATTCAATATCATTGAATTTGACAATGCTGTAGTACATCTCTGTGCATCCTAACATTTTGCAACAATAATAGGAATTTAAAAAAAAATCATTGCGAGATCTGTTATCAGAGGCTGTCATTGAAAACAAGACTATAAATTCTATAATGTAAAGCTAATAAAGACATCCTTCTTAAAACATAATAATTAGATCAACGTAAGCAAGTGCTGCCTTTCAAAGTATTTATCATGTTATTAGGTGTTTCATTTATTAATCTCTATCTATGGCAACTTCATGTCACAGAATGTGATATTTCATTTGTGGAATTTATTGTAGCAACAATTTTTAGTTTTAGAACATATATAATATAAACATTACATAGGAAAAAAAAAAGAAAAACCCAGATACTTATTTACGATGTTTTTTCACAATTTCCACAAATGCAAAGAATGATATTTGTATAAAAGACCCTGAATTTGCAGCAGTCTTTGTCCATAGTGATTAAAGAACTCTTCTGAGTCATCTGCAAAACATATTATCAAACAGATTGCAAGACTCATATTTCAAGTAATTTGTTCTTTGTTCAACACTTCTTTAGCCATTAGAGTTAGAGATCTTTTTTACTTTACAAATTAAAAACAATTTAAAACCTTGACATGAAAAGCAGTTCTGTATCAGTGATTAAACATCACAAATTACAATAAGCTGTGGCCTAAATGGCAAAATTTGTATGTTGTAACCAAAGTGGTTTCATTTCTTCTTTTTTTTTCCTCCTCAGTTCAAAAGCTAGTTGATGCTGGTAAGGAAATGGTAGAAAGTCGTGGAGGCAGTATTGAAGATTCAAGGTATGCTTTTTATATGTGGACAATATTTAGTATGGTTATAACTTATTCATTTTTTATAATTTCCTTGTCATAAACACTCTTGTATATACGACTGTTTATTTAGTATTATAAGAAATAGGGGAATCTCCCATTATGCACCAAACAAACAAATCAAATTCACAAATTCATGCCTAAAGCTTGTCAACAAAGTAGTTTGGAACGACAGTTTCATTGTTTTACAACATCCTATTTCTTAACAACATCCTCTCCACGTTAAGGTTATTTTCTCTCATATTTAATTACATTTCTTATAATTTAATCGTCACTTGTGCACGAAGGCTGACGGCCAATTTCTTAAATCCTGTTAAGTAACAGGTATTTTTCTTTTGTTGTTTGTTGCTGTCAGAACTCACAGCTGGGAGCGGATGTGGGTTCTACTTATGTTCATGCCTTCATTGCTTGTCATCGAAGTGGTAAGCTTGGCTGAAAATTCGTAAAAACGATGAAACAGCCGTACCAAACTCCACTTTTTTGACAAGCTTTAGGCATGAATTTGATTTGTTTCTTTGGTGCATGATGGGAGATTTCCCCTATTTCTTAACAATATCCTCTGCACGTTAAGCTTATTTTCTGTCATATTTAGTATTTTACAAATTATAAAAGTTTCACATCTGTAATGGGATATATAAGTATCAGAAAAACATTTACATTTGTTTTATTGACTATCAAAAGGCGTTCGACTGCATTGAACATAACCAATTATGGAAGGCATTGCAAGAACTAAACATTCCTGTGCATCTAATAGAGATGATAAGATCTCTATATACTAATCAAAAAGCTACTGTTAGAACACAATATGGAGACACTGAGTGGTTTGATATTGATAGAGGTGTGCGACAGGGTTGCATTTTATCCCCATTCCTCTTTAATCTGTACTCTGAAATGGTAATGAGGAAAGCAGACTTAGAAGAATCAGAGATCGGTGTGAGGATTGGTGGTAGAGTTATCAACAACCTTAGATACGCAGATGATACAACTTTGTTATCAGAAACTGAGGAAGGGTTGAGACAACTTGTAGGAAAGATTAAGAGAGAAAGTGAAAAGATGGGTCTCCTTCTTAATATCAAAAACACAAAGATCATGACGACTGCTGAAACAAAGGATAATAAAATAACCATCGATGGAGAACAATTTGAATGCGTGAAAGATTTTTGTTTCCTTGGATCCAAGATTGTCCAGAGTCAAGGCTGCTGTCCTGAAATTAAGCGTCGAATCGCATTGGGCCACAGAGCAATGTTGAGCATGAACACAATGTGGAAAAGTAAGGACATCGGTCTTTCGACTAGTCAATGCCATAGTGTTTCCTATTGCATTGTATAAATGCGAAAGTTGGACAATGAAGAAAGCTGATTGGAGGAGAATAGATGGGTTCGAATTGTGGTGTTGGAGACGACTCTTACGAATTCCATGGACAGAAAAGGTTACAAACAGGGAGGTTTTGAAACGCATGAAACCTGAAATTTCACTTGGCGGGAAGATAAATAGAATGCAGCTAAAATATTTTGGACATGTCTCACGATCTGATTCACTTGAGAATGCAATAATGTTGGGAATGATGAGTGGGAAAAGAAGGCGTGGCTGACCGAAGATCACATGGATAGACACTATTAAAACAATTACTGGCCTAAGTTTAGAGCAATTAAGAAGGAAGGCACAAGATCGGAAAGAGTGGCGAGAGATGACCCATAGAATCGCCAAGAGTCGGATACGGCTAAATGTCCCTAACAACAACAACAATGGGATATTATCATATAAAATGCTATATTGAATTTATGAATAAATTCTTGAATATAGAATCTTGAATATATAATTAACACAATTAGAATCCAATTCGTACATTTTTTACTCATCCCAAAAATTCAAAATCCATATCATCCGTTATTAGTTTATAACTCCTGGTAAGATGATGGTTGTCCCACATTTCTTTTTCTTCCACTTGTTTTGAGAAATTGGACAGCCAATTTAACTGTTCTTAAAATAATGACATTTTAAGTTTCTAATTTATTTATTTTTTTTATTGCTGGAGTTTCTCATTTAGTAGACTTTTTACTGGTATACCTATTAGTTTGAAGTTACTATGTTTTTGCAGTGAAGCATTAAGTACTATAAATTTATTTTATTTAATATGGTTTGTCTTAACTTTTCCTTTATGCCTGACAGATTCGCAGGCCAGGAATTGAAGCTTTCTTTTTTCTTTTTCTTTTTTGTTTGTGGTTTTATTTTGTGGAGTTCCACTGGCGGGGGCATGAGTGGAATCCCTAACCTCGTTTCACAATCTGAGGTTTTCGTCAAGGGGTTTGCCTGACTGATGAGCCATAAACAACATGAAACAGTCATCTCAGACTTCCACCGATGAAAGCTCAGGAGTAAAATCTTTTGCTTTTTTTTTTGTGCCTTGTTAGTTTATTATTTTTAACAAAGATTCTTATAGTGCAAATAATGAATACTTTAGGTATACCTTACAATAAATTTTAAAATACAGTTGTAAAGTTGAAGCCTTTTTAATTAACACTGAAAAAGTTCTAGATTTGTTGCTCTTAAGTAGTTTAATATAGAAATTTCTTATTGTAGATTTGGATTTCATTGGCCTCCTTTTAACTCAATTCGTCATCTTCATCTTCATGTTTTGTCTCCTGTGAGTGAAATGCGTTGGACTGGGAGATTGATATTCAAGCCCAAAAGCCTGTGGTTTGTAACAGTAAGTATTTCCTATATATAGATATTTGTATCCCAGACAGTAAGAGAGGAATTCACTTTATGTCTAAGACAAAGGAAGTGTCATTCTAAATTGTGCGTTCAATATCAGATTAATTCAAAACGTGAATATCACTAGTTAATTGTAATTATTTCTTATATTTATATAGGATATTGGGTTCTTTCAAAATTATTGGCCGATTCAGACACAAATAAAATTGGCCGATTCAGATAGCGGGGTAACAGACAAAGAAGTACATTTCATTCAAAAAAATATTTGCCCTCGGCAGCAATACACTGTGTCCAATGTGTTTTCAGTGCAAAAATGCCACATTGGCGGAAGCTGGCATCACAGTAGTCTAAGAAATCGCTAACAGCATGAATCACAGCATCCTGGTTAGCAAACCGTTTGCCCCTCAAGAAGTTGTCAAAATGGCGAAACGTGAAGGACTGAGGGGGGGACAAATCTGGTTGAAATCGGAGGGTGTTCCCAAAGGCATTGATTTTTTTGCATGCTTCTAAGAGACACATATGGTCGTGCTCTATCTTGCAGGAGTATCGGACCCAAATGATTGACGAGCGATGGTTGTTTATTGCATAATTTCTGGTGGCATTCAGCTGATGGCAGTACACGGCAGTTGTGATTGTTTGGCCTTGCAGCAAAAACTCATAATGCACCACAGTCTTGGCAGTCCACCACACAGAGATCAGAACCTTCTATGGGTGGAAATCAGGTTTGGATATTTGTTTCGGTGGTTCCTTATTATTGAGCCACTGCGCTGTTCGCTTTCTGTTGTCATAAAGCACTCATTTTTTTATCAACTGTAAGGATCCGATGCAGAAAGAGAGTGCTAGCCTCACATGTTTAGAGGGCAATGCATGTTTCCAGACGCTGTATCTGCTGCTGTTCAGTGAGTTCGTGTGGAACCCAGATATCCAGTTTTTTAATGTTGCCCATAGCTGCCAGTTGTTTGGAAACTGTCACTAGTGATACGGCAAGTTTGGCACTGAGCTTACGTACAGTGGATGTTGTTTTTTCTTCCACTTTCTGCCTTAATTGTACCGTGCCACACACAGCTGAACGGCTGACTCTTGGCTTATGGTCGATGTAACATCAGCACAAAACTTTGAAAACAATATACGACAGTTCTGTCACTTGTTGTGCCGACACCCCGCACTTTATTGACATTGGCAACCGTTTCGGGCACATTACGTCCAAGTTTGAATTCGTGCAAAATCACTAATCTCATAGAAAACTTTGCCTACTGCTTTCATATTTCATATCTTCAAGATTGCTTGTTTTCTGTTCATACTGTGATATTATGCATTTAAAATTTATTCCAACAGCTTTTACATCTTTTATTTTTTTTTTCTTAATTTCGTCTGTGAATTAATGGGGAGATTTCATATGATAGTTTGTCATTGAATAGTTTGATCATTGATTTCTTTTTCTCTTTCGTAGAGTGGTTTTAAAATGTATTTTTGTTTTGATTTCAGTAGAGATAGTGAAAACGTGAGCCAGCAAATTCATTCACAATGCTTGACTTCTTGTTTGTTGTACTATGTCACATACACCTACCTAGGAAGCATGTGGAACCTCCTTTAGCCTTTAAAACTGCCTGAATTCATCTAGGCATGGATTCTACAAGATGCTGGAAGTGTATGGAATGATAGTTCAACAGTTTAGGAAAAATATCTTTTGTTTTTATTTTTTTCTTGTTTTTTTTTTTTTTTTTCGAGGTGGAAGGTCATTTAAAAAAATAACTGAATAGTTACTTTTAAGTAACTGTAACTCAGTTACTTGTTCATTCCTGCATACACTCCGTTAAACTTATTATGTCACTGCCTTACTCCCAGTTAAGTTATCCTTTCTCTTGCTGCTGTTAGAATACAGAGAAAACTTCTTTCTTCAGAATAAATGAAACTCATAAAGGAATTAGAAAAGGAAAACAAATGGCAAATTAATTGGACACAAAATTTATGGGCAAGAGACTGTCTCTCCTTTGTAAACTATTTCCTTTTCATGAATCTAATTTGATGGAATCATATGTGAGGAAATGTCACTGAACCAACAAACTTATAGTAGACATGTGATTGATTAATAATTAAACCAGCTATTAAAATCCTCAGAACCCATTTAGATGATGATGATTCCAAATCCTTTCTGGGAGGCTGATATTCAAGCCCAAAAGCCTGTGGTTTGTAACAGTAAGTATTTCCTATAGAAATATATATATATATTTTTGTATCCCAGACAGTAAAAAGAGAAATTCACTTTATATCTAAGACAAAGGAAGTGTCATTCTAAATTGTGCATTCAACATCAGATTAATTCAAAACGTGAATATCACTAGTTAATTGTAATTATTTCTTATATTTGTATATGGTATTGGGTTGTTTCATAATTATTGGCCGATTCAGACACAAATAAAAAACCAGCAGTAACAGACAAAGAAGTACATTTTTATTCAGAAAAATATTTGCCCTCGGCAGCAATACACTGTGTCCAATGTGGTTTCAGTGCAAAAATGCCACATTGGCAGAAGCTGGCATCACAGTAGTCTAAGAAATTGCTAACAGCATGAATCACAGCATCCTGGTTAGCAAACCGTTTGCCCCTGATATTTATAAGATTCAAGTCTTAATTTGTTTTTGTTTTTCCTTTTGATATCATTAGTTAATGCTTACAAATATATCATTAAAGTTGTCTTTGTTATGATGTATTTTAAATAATATTGTATTTTGCAAGTATTTATCCATCTTTTCCTTGTCGAAAATTTCAGTAATTGAAGATACAATGTTGTTGTTTTTTGGCCATGAAAATTTTATTTACTTTTACTTTTCTTACCATTTATTAACTTCATTTTTTTTTTTTTTTTACTTAGGCAGATTACGTGAAGGAGAGATTGGAGAAGATGCCGTAATATAATATTATTATAAAAGATAAGCTTTATAAATAACAGTATTATTGTTTGATTTACAATATAACACTTTAAGAGCTCAAATGCATTCTACAACACTAAATCCATGGAATACTTTTATGTACTAAAGTTAATGTTTAGTTTTTATTATTTATGGTAAATTTAGATTTTTGTAAATAATTGTTAAATTGTCTCAAATCTGTATTTTAAAAGTTTTTTTTTATAATAAATAAAATTTATAGAAATGTTTACTTACATAACTGTTAATTACATTCAATTGATTGTTTAAAAAAAAACTTTGTAAAAGCAATAAGTTAGGTGGTTCTTAAAATAATGAAGTTTGTGATTAAGGGATCACACTTTATTAATGAAGAGTATCTACCAATAAGATTAATAAAAATATTATTTTTTTAGAAGTAGTAAAACAAACAGAATTCCATTGTTTGGTATTGAAGACAGTATAATACTGTCTCACTAAATAGTCTCACCTTGAAAACAAACCTGTTCATAAATTATATTACTGATGTTTGAATGCTTTGAAGACTTTTTCTTTAATTGTTATGTAAATATCTAATAATCACACAAATGCATATAAAGATGCACATTAAATTCGTAATTAAATTTAATAAACAGGAAAATATAATTTTCAAGTAAATGCTGCTTTATCAAGCAAGAATAAAGACAACCAACAGATTAATATAATTAAAATTTTATTAGTATTATCTTCAGAATCCACTGACCGTGAGGATATCAAATATTAAGAGCTTTTCTTAAAGCTTTACTAAAATTATGAGCCTAGAAGTGAAGGATTGAAAGATTTTTCTCTTTTTTTTTTTCACTCTCTTCCCCTCATGATTCTCAACTTCATTGATGTGAAGATAACAGAGGCCAAATCTAAAGGCTCAAAAAGCTACTCCTCCCTGCTTAGTCACTCTGTTATTGATAATGAAACTAGCTTAAACAATTATTGTTTTCAGTAGATTCCAAAACAGATTTCCTATTATTACTACAGTATCAATATGAACTGTATTAATTAAAAAAAAAAAAAATACTCTTGCACACATTATTGTGTATCTTTAAAATTCTGACAGCTTCAGTTAAATCATGGGTTCTCAACTTCTTTATTATGAACACTGTAATAGTTTGAACTTTGGCTAGTGAGCAGTATCTGAAATTTCATCAAAATTTCGAAAATTAAAACACTGTAAATATCGATATACAGAGTGGTGCAAAAATCATTACCCATTGCAGTGCAGCTATGGATATTAACGCTATTCTTTATAACAATTTTACATTCACAATATGACATATTAATTACAGACAATTTACATAGGTAGCAAAGTTAGTACATAACATTCACTAATACAAACATAATAGTAAATAAATTCATTTTAAAGTAGACGTACGATCTGTACCTCCCAGGCTCTCTTGGCTGTTCAACTATAAATCTGCCTGACAGTGCTAATATAAACAGAGGATCTGTTCCAGAATCCCATTGATAATTCATATACTTGTAAAAATGTTTTTAATTCCCACTTTTATTCAATCAACATAACATTAATATTGGATATTAAAAAATACAGATGTAACGAAATTGTATTTGAAAGAAGCAATTTCAGCATTGAATTTACTGATTTTCAATTATATTAACTGAATTTGCTACTATAATTAATTTTACTTATAACCTAAAAGATCTTTAATTTTATTCAATGTATAATTGGGCATAAATAATGTTTTGAATTTTTTTCATAAACAAATACTATCAAATATATTCATTCATAAATTACTATAAATATGTAAGTAAATATTGTGATTTTAGCATACATACTTTAAATCTTCCACATGCAACCAAATTGTATTTTTATAACATAACGTTGGTTGCATTTTTTTTAGATTTAGCATACTGTACTCTTATACATACTCTTCTGTATAATTTTGTCCATTGATTTAAAGATTTCTGGATCTAGCTAGGGAATATGGGAAGATGTCTTCTACGGATACCAATAGACACCCACCTCTGATGTGATTGATTTCCTATTCGATGGATGATATCTTGTACCACGTTCTCCCCAGTTAAAAATACTGGAAAAGTTTACAAAAAGACTATTAATCCTTTTGTGTAAAGATCTTTGCTTCTTATTCTGATGGCCCAAGTTACATGTTGAGACCACCATACGAAGCATCCTTTTTTGACCTGGGGATAAAGAGAAACTGCTGGTCTCCTAGAGTAAAGGTCTATTTTGTGAAGTCTTCTGACCATTCTAAAACTAATTGTATCAGAAACAAACTTTAATTGTCTGTTTTTCCTCATTTGTGACGAGACAAGATTATAATGAAATTAATCCATTTCCAAAACTTCAGTTCACTTACTACAGTAAAACCTCGTTAAGTCGTCACTCCGTTAAGTCGTCGTTTTTCTTTGGTCCCGACAAGGTCTCATACACAGCAATGTAAAATCTCTTTTACTCTACTCCGGATAACTCGTCATCCTCAAAAATGGCCAAAAGTATCTTTATTCTCAATTTTGCCTGCTATCTTTTCAGCCCCGCCCCTTCACTCTAAGAAAGCCTAGCCTTTACGGGGGATTTTCACGTGGGAAATTCACTTGGGAAATTACACACTTCTCGCTGCAACTCTTTGTCAAGTGTATACGTTTTTCTTGACCTCTACTGAGGGTGATTTCATTTCATACCAATTAAGCCCCGCAGTAACGGCTATTTTTTATCTTGCAATTTCGTGGTTCAATTTGTAACACGTCAGGGAAACGAAAACTTACCTCGTTATGTTTTGAAGAAAAAAAAAAAAGATTTAATTGCACTTTTTGAAAAATCAAATGTTTCGAAAACAGCTTTTGCCAAAGAACATCGTATTCCCAGGACTACATTAAACGATATTCTTTCATCGAAACAAGTAATTGAAGAAGCTGACTGCAAAGACAAAAGAAAGAGAATGAGGAAATTGAAGTTTGACGAGATCGAGGAGGTTTTAGTTCGATGGCTAAAACATGCCAGATTGCAAAATGTGTCAATTTCTGCCATGATTCTCAAAGAAAAAGCCATGGAAATTGCTAAGGATTTGAACATTGAAGATTTTGGTGGCAGCAATGGTTGGCTGGAACGTTTCAAAGACAGACATTGCCTTTCGTTTAAAACGATTGTAATGTGGTAACTATAAAAAGTATTTTTTTTTTTTTTTATTTTCCACTCATTTGCATATATTGATTTCTGAAAATCTTGTTTTTCTCACCGAATTTTACAGCAATTCATGAAAATACTGTATTTCAGTGTTTTTTTTGTTTGTTTTTTTTTTCAAAAATTCCCACTCCACCTAAGTTGTCACTCCGCTTAAGTCGTCAAAAATGTTTGGTCCTGGAGTGACGACTTAACGAGGTTTTACTGTATATACTTTGGCTTTCTTTTCACAATTCAGAAAGAAATATATCTTAAGAAAAAAAATGCCTGTTTTTATTTATGGATTTAAATCATGTCATAGATATGGTTTAAAATGCTGACATCACAATGACTCAGGCAATATTTATAACTTACAATGATTGAAGCATGGGTTTAGGCTTTCCAAAATGAGCATTTCTGATAAAATATGGATTCAAAGGAATAAAGCTTCAGATAAGAACAAAACTAAACAGCATTCAGAATAGCACTTTCTTGTTCAAAATTTCGATAGCTAACCTCAGTTCATTGCACCTTCATCATATTTATTTTGAAAGTCATTTAAGCAAATCCTACTGGTTGGGATTTGTCCTTGTTTTGGGAGACTGACCCAATCAAAAGTTTGGTTCTGGCCACAGCATCATCACCAAATACTTTGTTAAGCAATCCATTAGTCTATAGAAGCAGTTCCCAACTTGGGTTATTGCGAAGGATGTTCGGGGTATACAAAATAAAAAAATTGAATAATGGTGGAAAAAGACATAAAGAGAAGTTGTCAAAATTATCAAACTCTATGGTGAGGGATGGTGCAGGTTTTTTCGTTATTTGACCTTGAGAAAAACCCTCATTAGAGTTTGATGACACTATAAATATATACACATTGTTTGTTCAACTAATTACTTAAATCCCATTATTGACTCATTTCCTTTCAGTTACAACATATAAAACTGATATAACAGCAACTGCATTCATTACTAATATCTTGCTAATGTTTTGTGTACATTTATGAAAATGGGCTGTCAAGGGATATGCAAATGAAAAAAGGTTGGCAACTGCTGGTCTACAGCAATGGCACAATACTGTACTACTATTTATTACATATATTGAGTATATTTCAAGAAATGGCAAGTTTCAGTTGGAGAATTTCATTTTTTTATGATTGTAATTAGTTGAAATTTGTAATGGATTTACTCTGTTTTATTTACTTAAATAGTCATAGCCACTAGATATATTGTCAGCTAAGACTAGTTGCAATATAGGTTGCGCTGTGTACATTGCCCAAGGGCTCCAACCTTCCAGGGGTGCTGGCTGTGGCCCTCAAGCTCTTTTTTCTGATGTTTTAAGTTGTTTTATTATATATTGTAATGGATCTCTGGGATGTAATTTAAGAATTAGTAACTGATTTTGTTTGGGGAATTGAGTTAATATAACCTTGGTTTTTTTCAAATGGTTTAGACAGGGAGGATTAAATATAAGTGGGAGTGGTTTGTAACAGGTCTTTGTTATAAGAATATTAATATAATTTGTATGATTTTAGTGATTTCTTTTAATTTCAATTTTGAATATCCTGTCGTGGATGAGTGAACAAATGAAGAAAAACGCCGAAAATAGATTTTTATGGCGGATATCTTCCAAGAAAGAAGGAGGGGTGAGCAATCAGTGATCTGTGCCTATTGTTTAGTGTGAGTGTTGCAAAGGGAAGACCTGTGTTGACCTTGTGACCTGATAACGCTGGGATCAGGACGACCTTGATGAAAAAAACCACTTCCATGTCCGAAGGGATGATATAATATATATACAGGGAGCTTTGTGTGGAGGAGGAGACCCTTTTTGACCCTGCGCCACTGGAAGGGAGACATCGGCTGTTGGTGGACGAGATGTAAGGGTGGACTTGGCCGAGAGAAGTCGATCGGAGGCTGGAGGTTCGTTCCTGTAAGTCTTTTGCAGGATGGTGGTCAGCCCTGCTGTGGACACTTGGTGGCTTGGTTGGTTCCAGAGATTCGTAAGGATGAATATGAGAAATGCAGACTGATTTTGGAGTTCCTGTCAGGACTTTGTGGAGACGGATGAAAAGCCTAGGTAAATGCACACAACGTTAATGAACTTAGGAGCCTTCTGTGATGGGTAGTGTGATAGAAACCATGCATAGATGGAAGCAATTCAGCAAAACCAAAGGTAGATAAGTGATTTGTATTTTTTAGTTGAGAGCTCTCATGATTCTTTGTAGCTCCAGGTCATATTGTTGCTCACCCACGATTAGAAATTTGCGTTGTTGGTATTAATTACTTAAATATTGTTGTTGTTGTTTTTGGTTTTTTTTGTTTGTTTGTTTTTTTTTGTTTTTTTTTGTTTTTTTTTCATTTTGAATGTAAGAAGGGAAAGGTTAATTATGGATATTTTTGAGGGTGGATGTGTGAACCAAAACCAAAATAGGGATTTTTGTTTTAGTGGGGATTTTTGTTTATGATGTATGGGGGCTATTTGGTTAATGTTTTGGGGATCAGATTAGTAATAAACAAGGGAAATTCATTAGGACTACTCTAAGGGCTTTTGGCAACAGCTAGTTGCTGATTGTCCTGGTCACTAGAGAGAAAGGGTATTTTATATATATATATATATATATATATATTTTTTTTTTTTTTTTTGATTTGGGATTATGGATAAATCTTGTAAAGTTATATTTTTTTTTTTTTACATTACAATAAGGAACATACACACACAAGAAAAAAGGAATCACTGATCTGTTTTTTGAAATTTCAATACTGGGAATCTGGAACAGCTGTTTCAGGCTTCCAAGCAGCCTTCATCAGCTGGATTCGCCCAGTATCTAACAGCTCAGTGATCCCATGAAACATATAAAAGAAACAAAATCAACAAGAAAAAGGCTGATGAAGGCTAGGAAGCCTGAAACAGCTGTTCTGGATTCCCGGTATCGAAATTTCAGAAAACAGATCAGTGATTCCTTTTTTCTTGTGTGTGTATGTTCCTTATTGTGATGTAAACCTAAGTTCCGCACATTAAGCTTGTATAATTTAAATTTATTTTTTTCCTTTGTTATTGTTATAAAAATAAAGTTGCTTATATTTTACTGGTTAACTGGGCGTATTAGTTTGATTTTATTTACATGTAGTTGAGAAAATAGGTTCACAAATCCTGGCTCTATCCTAAGAGCACCCCCGTATATTTAGATATTTAAAAATTTCTCCAAAAAATAAACCCTACTAGTAAGAAACTGGTCACTCACTTGTTCACAGACACAGCCTCATCATTTTTTCGACTTTGGGCATCGTACATCCACAGCTGAGGAACAAACTGGGAACTGACAAAGCTAGAAAATTAGTCTCTCATTTTAAAGGCATTTTAGTGTGGAAAACTGAAACATTAAAGCTTACGGCGCACAGTAGAAGCGCATATATAATAAAATATTCAAATTACTAAGTAATTTGCTGTCACAAAAAAAACAAATCATATAAATGAGTTAAAAAATTAAAATGGCAGTTTCAACTCAGTATTAAGTTATCAGATTTAATTAATTAGTGATCATTGGTTAGAGAGATACTCATTTACAGTTGGGTTATTGACAATGGACCAAGACACACTTTAATATGAGAGAAAAGATAGACGGAATCCAAAATTTTTATTTCTTGAAAAATTTGTTATGAAAACGTTGCACCCACTGTTTGGAAGCTAATTATAATAAAGATGAAATTAAATCAATGCATTATACACATAATAAAAAGTTATACATACAATTTTCAAGAAAAAAATTTTGGTTTCCGCCAAGTCTTATCTTTTCTCTCCCTTTCAGAGTGTCTTGCAACAATGCTAAAACCCTAATTTTAAATGACGTGATCTTTCTAACCACGTGATCACTACTTATTTAAAGACAAAAATTAATAACATAATTTAACGTGATGATAACTCGATACTGAGTTGAAACTTTTTTACTTTTTTTTTTGTGGTTTTTATTATTCATGCTATTTTCCATCATAAATTTATTCGCTTGTTCACCTATCGTTAAACTTAGGAATTCAATTTTGTTGCTTTTCTTTCTCTTACTATGATACAACATTCTGTTCATTCTTTTGCTTTTCATTTATTCTATAAATGTATTCTGAACTGTTGAATCTTTTAATTTGGGTGTAAAATGAAATGAAAAAAAGCAATGAAATGTTGTAAAGTTAGTTTTAATAAACTTTTCATTCTTAGGGTATATCACAGCCTATTACGATTTCTCTTGCAGTCTATGGTAGTAAAAAAAAAAAAAAAATAACTGTTTAAAACAACGTTTTAAACACATATGATAAACAGTTCCAAGATTTTTTTTTTTGGAAAAACGGTTTTTTTACTAATCCTGTTACACAAATATTTTAGTGTGCGATTTTAATGGCACAAGAGCGACAAGCCAACATCTGCCAGGAACAAGGTATGAAATTGAGAACAAGTCGTTAAAAGAAGGATAATACATACACAAGAAAGCAAATATCCAAGCCTACACTGGGATTTGAACTCAGGTTCGGACTTAACAGCTGCATGGCAGGCCATTGCCTTGACTATTCAGTTGTGCTCAGTCGGCCTGAGAACTGATCATGCAGAGCTTAGGAGTGAGTGAGAAAGATGGAGAGAGACTAAAATAATCATATTTTAAATTCGATCATAAATGTCCATACCGCAGTTGAAAAATATAGTCCTGCTGTTTTGTTGGAGTTCAGAGGTCATCTGACATCACTAAGATCTGGCGCACAGTTTCAGAGAAGAAAGCAAAAAGTCAAGCTCCTCGTTACCAAGCAATATTTGTCAGTTTTCAAGAATCGCCTTTGGACTTCATTAAAACTAAAAGCCATGTCCATGATACGTACATGCAAAGAAACAAAATAAAATGATAAACGTCGTGAAGTGGTATTTGAGTTCCAACTTCCATTGGAGTTTAAAAGCCGCTCTTAGTAAATAAAAAATATCTTACTGGAAATATCGAACTTTTTTTTTTTTGCTCTAAAACTTTCTAGAAAGTTTGATCATCCACATTGGATTCACAACGTAGTTAGGGATAATATTTCACAAAATAAAAAAGTTTCCCTGAATTGTATAAAGAATAAAATTAAAAACTACATATTTTTAAAATTAAACACACTAACACATGAAATTTTTCAATTTCAGCCTCTTTTACCTTGAACATGAAATTGTGCAAGAACTCTTCATTGTAAAGTAACAAATGCATAGCGTAGGTGGGTTTTGACAAAAAGTGAAACATTTTTCTGAAATTAGATCATAATTCAATGAACTTGGACTGGCAGTTGCCAATGCGTCATTATTAAATTGTATATTGTGCGTTCGATACCTTTCATAATTGTTGTACGAGTTTTGAGTTTGATCAGAAAAGATGAATGCGTTTCGAATGTTGTTTGTATTGGTTCTTCTAATTGTGATGTCTCTTTCAAACAATGAAGGTAAGTTTTTCTGAAAGCTCCTTTTATTACTGTGAAGTAACTGTGTATAAAAAATAAAATGAAATTATTTCATAACGTATAAGGGTGAATCTACGGAAAACCTGTAATTCGTGTCGCAGAGCAATAAATTCAAAATTATTGAAAATACTTGTCATTTTTCAAAATCACACATTGAAGTACAAAATATACTGTAGTTTAGTATAATTTTTTTAAAAAATTTTATGGAATTTCCAAAAAAAAAGTTGTCTACAGAAGGTGATTCGTCACTTCCGTGGATTGTCACAAGCTACAGTTGGATAGCTTCTAAAGATCCAAACTGCTTTATTTTTTCATATTTTTAAAATAATATATACATTGTAAAATCAGAAAATACATAAATTTAACATAATAGTGAGCGAATTTTTTTTTCGAATCATCAGTAAAATTTTTTTGCAACCTCAAGGCTTGTCACAAGGTTTAGCCATCACTTTTGTGGACATTCCTAAACTTTCTAAAAAATCTATCCGGTGAGCTACTTATCTTTCGTCTCACTTAAAAACAATAGGTTAGACGGCCATTTTTGATTGGGAGGTGATTTTATTCGTCTGAGTCTAAAATTTGTCAGGAAAATATTACCTTTTTATTCATTTTTCATAATTTGCATAGCTCATCCCATCACTTCTGTGATCTTGTTTTGAATCTAATTTTTCTATGGAAAAATGATTATTTCTAGGCATGATAACTGAAATATGGTAAACTTAATTTTCTGAATGACTTGTGTTCCTAACCTCGAAATGAAGATCACATGGGTCAAGAAACATAAGTATTCGTCACTTGTGGACATTTGGGGTCCACGAAAATGCTGATTGTCCACAAGTGATTTCTTTTACTGATGTTTGTAATTTCACACACACAAGTGCCAGGAACATAAGCCTATAAATTTTAACATTGCATTTGGTTATTATCAGGTCGATTTTGAATATATATTTTTTATTTTGTGAAACAATTTTTATTGTACATGATTTCCCCTTTTGATAAAAAGTTCTTGTAATTCATAAATTATAGTCTTCTATTTATTTATGTCATAGTTTTTCCACGTAAATTCACTATTTCGAATATAATTTATTTTAAAATTCGACATCGTTGTAAATAAATAAATAATAAGTGTCTTTTTATATCAGTGTAGCTCGCAAACGGTGTTCAGCATAAATGTTTTACGAATTTCTTGTTTAATAATAATAATATTATTAATAATTAATAATAATAAAGTAATAGAATAAACATAAGCTCACTTCAGCTTTTGTGTTGATGAGTCCACAAAAAGGACGAAACGGCCGTCCAGATTCTCACCAATGAAAGTTCAGATATTTTTATGTTGTGTGTCATTTCATTATTCTTTAATTTGACTGTTGAACGTTAAGCTTTATGTTTAATAATAATAATAATTTTCCTTATTTAATATTTTTCTATTAACGCATTACATACAAATATCAATAGAAGATTCGTTTGAATAAAGTTAATCTAAATGTTAGATTGCCCAATGAAACTTTGTGGTAAATGTTATTTTAATGTTTTAGTTATTTTAATAAGAAAAAAAAATGAGTATTTTCTGTGAATTTAATACCATTTTCTTTAAAACCTTATTTCCTTATTTCTGTATTTTAAAAATTCTACCTCATTATTAATTTCAATGAAACTTACTTTTTTTTTAAAAAAAAAGGATCAGAAGTAGACGTAAGTAAAGAAAAAAATATATACACAACTCTGATAATTTGATAGAATACTTTCATTCCATAATTATCATTTAATTACGATCGGATGAGTTATTTTAAAAAGGATGGCTATTGCGCTTTTCTACATTTATTTCAACAAGAGCCGATTAGTTCTACCGTCTGGCAGATTACGATTATGTAGATTACGGTTTTTATCCTACCATATCCGAACCATTCCTTGATACTTCCCATTACGTCCTGGGATTTAAATCAGGGAATTTGTAATGTAATCAGTTCTCAAATTTAGCTCACCAAATCAAAGTTGTTGAGTATCTACAAGAGGGAGCGTCAATTTCTGGCACTGTAATGGAGAACGAGCGTTTGTAACGCCGGCGTTGCGTTACTAATCGGAAGCAGGAGTATTTAAAAAAGTAGGTGGAATCCCACTGCAGGCCTATGTGGTTGCGGTCCCTGCGTTTCCTAACGAAAGGGACTAAGTTGAGATCAGGTGGTCAGTCCGACGCACGCCCGCCTTTAATTCCCGGAAAAGAAACCCTGTATCTATTTTATAGAGAGTTAGGTGGACCCTTGCACCCGTCTGGGAGAGAATTCTTCGCAGGCGAGTTGAACCTCGCTCCTTATCCCAGTTGGCTCACGAGCTCCAAGTAGACTGAAGCTTTATTCTAGTTTGTTTGCTTCTAAAACAATCTATTTTCCAATAAAAATTTAATAATTAGAACAATTTGTATTTTTTGTAAACTATCTAATCACTTGGAGAGAAATCGCCAACCGGACAATCAAAAATGCCTTCGCCCATTGAGCCAACATCAACGAGAATTCTGTACAATTGTTTCGTCCTTATTGG
>JAFIDM010000002.1:19377041-19409976 GCA_023159025.1 Thereuonema tuberculata
AAAAAAAAAAAACCCACCATCAACAGCAACAACTTAAATGTAAATAAATAAATACTTCATAATTAACGTAAATTATTTATTACCACATTTATGAAGTATTTATTTATTTATTTATAATTAGGACTTTTTAAGTCCATAGGTGTGAAGCTTTAATTTTAGTACATTCAATAATTTTGGCTCTGAAATTTTCTTCAAAGATAATTCTTCAAATTTCTTCAAGGATAAATCTTCAAATTAAAAAGTGATTTGGACTTTACTCTACGATTATTAATAGTGAATTGGACTTTCTTCGAAAAAAGGACTTTTCAATTCAAAAAAAATTGTCTTCAATAAAAAAGACATTTTATTAGTGATTTTTTATAAAAAAAAGACATTTGGGTCCGAGATTTGAACATTATTTTGTAAGAATGCTTGGAGCATTACAGTTCATCTATCACGTTTTGTTTGTTTAAATTCTTGACTGTAACTAATTTTATTTTATTTTGGAGTTGGGAAGAAGGAGGATGTTCCTTTTTCCCGAGGTAGCTTGAAAAAGAATAGGCCGATCAGGCTATTCGAAATATTGCATAGGAGGATGATGTAGTTAAAGAAGTTTGTGGTAGTAAATAACAAATTAAATGGTTTATTAAATAATTAATTTTGAAATAATGTTATTACTTTGTACATGCTTAACAAAGTTTATTTTTTTCTATTAGAATTGTGGAGTAAGTATTTTAAGAAAGCTATTTCAGTATATGTCATAGCATTATTTTTACACTTAAATTTAATAATAAATTTTAACAAAAACTTAGTAATAAGTTTTTATTATAGACTAAAAGAAATGGAAAGGGAAAGAATGCTTACATTGTGAATATTTGCCAGAAGAAGCGATTAAATTAAGTGAAAATAAAAAAACAAAAAAAAAAGCTGCTATGATATTACTCAGTTTTGTAGTAATCTGACCATACTGGGAATAGGACGTCGTCACGTGACTTCAACGCACAACCTTAAAGGTTTGAACGCACTATTCCGTCTCCGTTATGTTTATGAAACGTCTTCGTATCCGTCATCGGCGAGATAGTCGCGCACTTTACCGTCGCAAGTTACGTCAAACGGAAACGGCGTTACGATTGAAGTTCATTGACATGCAAAATCTCTTTAAAAAAAGTTGACATCTGCACATTCTGACGCATAGCATTCCTTTATTTCAGTAAAAATATTGTATACAGTAGAACCTCATTATAACGGACCTCATTATAACGGACATCGCTTATAACGGACAGTTTTTTAAAAAAATATAATAATAATAATGGGATGCATATGTTTATCTGACGAGTTTTACATTTCCAAGCAAGCGATTAAACATTGATCATTTAATGAAAAAATTTTTTTAACGTGCCCGATGATTCAAAGAATTGAGTAAGCAAACGAAGGCACAGGCGCTTGGCTGCGGGTTGGAGGCCGCGGGTTCGATTCCCGGTCTCGGCGGAGACGGGAATTTTTCCACGCTCCATTCTCCTCCAAACGGGTCCTAGGGTCTACCCAGCCCTCTGTAGAATGGGTACCGGGTTTCTTTACCGGGAGTTAAAGGCGGGCGGGCATCGGGCTGACCTCCCGACCTCAACCTAGTCCCGTTGGTCAAGTAACGCCGGGACCTTACCTCCCGCGAGCCCTTGGGCCTGCATAGGCCTGTCGTGGCATCCTTTAACTTAACTTAAACGAAGGCACAACGCTACAAGGAAGGATTCGCAACTTTGTAGCGTTATTCCTTCGTTTGCTTTCTCAATTCTATCGATCATTTAATTTCGTTATTGTCTGAAATTCCACAAATTGCCGCACACACTCATCAGTTCTTATTCAGTAACCTTTGAGTCATGTCGTTAAGTACTTTTTATAGCTAACTATTGTACTTTCATTGATGTACACCCTGATGCATTACACCCATATAGAATTATTTGTTATAAACCGGACTTTCATTAAAACGGACAACCTTAAAGCCCCTATTAGTCCGTTATAATGAGGTTCTACTGTATTTCGGAAAAATACTCTCCTCACTGTGATACTTAATTCGTAATCACCTTCTATCTCATCGAAGCGGTGAACAAAATGGCGCCGGCGAACTTGCTATCCATCTTGAAAATCCTTAGGAATACGTCAGTGCTCTCTGATTGGCTGTTGCTTCACACACACGATCTGATTGGCTTACCTTACGTTTGCACAGACGGCGATGTTCGTTGATTTCAAGATCTCCGTTCTGTCTTTCGAGACTCAATTCTGATACGTAAAACCAATTATCTTGCAGAACCATAACGAAAGACGGTGATTGACGGAATAGTGCGTTTTACTCTTGAAGCTTATCTGAGCGAGTTGAAAGATTACAATGAACAAAACTTCATCTTCAAACAAACATGTTTCCCTTCAGTTAAATATATAATTGATGGCTGACAACAGAAGTGGGGAGATTGTGTTAAAAAAATCGTATTACGACTTCATTATATAATTTTCTCATTTCAACATTAAATCATTGCAACAATTTAGAAACCTCAATAATACTTTTGACGTTATTATTAAGTAATAATTAATGCATTACATAAGTTTTAAAGATTGATTAATCTTTAAAATTATTGAATAAGAAAAAATTACTCTTGGAACAATGAAATAAGAAAATCCTAGATTTTAATTGATTTTGAGAAACGAAGGAAAGTTTTGCAGTATGCTTAGATATTCAATATAATACCCTGCAAATAAGCTTACCTTTCTATCGTGATTTTTCGCTAAGTACAACAATCGAACAACATCCTTTTCATTCTAGAGACATTCTAGAGACACATGGTACTTAAGCAAGTCCAAATATCTCTTTGAACCTAAAGCCATAGATATAATCATATTAAGAAATCGCGGTATCAATATTACGATATTTGTCTTTCTGAGTGCAATCTGGGCAGCAATGTAATCGCGAAAATTAAGCTTCTGGATTAGTACATAACTTAAGCCGTACCCAATGCAGACCGTTGTTGAACCAGTAGATATCCACAATTATTGACGGATAGACCACAGTGACTTTATCAATCATATCTTTTTCATCAGTTCGTCTTTTCTTATTGTTCAGATCTGAATCTGCTACACTGCAATGCAAGAGAGTACATTGCAAGAGAGACGAACCTGATCCTGTCTCCTATAGCTAGGTAACAATGAGCACTCCCACAGAACGAAGACTACCAAACAGACGTTTAAGAAAATTGGATATGAGGATCTTGAACATCTTTTGTAGTCATGGGCTTGAATTCTATCGACTACTACCTTTCCAAGCATTTACAGTACTACATAATGAACAAGTTTTCACATTATTATGAAGGAAAGCCTTCGATAAGTCCTTGAGATCCTACTTCTATTTCTTCCAATAAAAAAATAAAAACAACAACAACAAACAAACCATGATCTTTTGTAAGCTTCTTGATCTTTAGCAAGATCACTTAGATGCTAAAGGTTCATACTATATTTTAATTGATTACATTGATTTTAAGTAACATTCAAATAAGTTGAAGTTCAACTTCCTATTTTACTATTTTAATGTTATAATGGACGGACTTAAGAGAGTTCTTTCTAGCAATTATTTGATTATTCATAAGTTCATATCAAAGATAGTGATAAGCATCTACACTCTTTGACAAAAAAAAACTCGAAGCACCACGAAGAAGGAGTTCAATTTGATTAAACTTTTTAGATGTCATTTGGATGAAGAGAAGTCGAATTGATTCAAATTTCAACGAGAAAACACAGATTTTTATTGAACAACAGCACCATCATTGTTTCTTTATTATTATTGTTATTGAACTTTGTTCAGCCATTATTGTTATTGGACTTAGTTCTGTATGCTATGCATGCGGATGCACGGCGTGGCAGGAAGTGAAACAAAGTCTTGATGTTGTCTTGTGGCAGATCATTCCAAGCTTGCTGAAAAATGCTGCTCTAAATGTTGGATGCACGATGACAGAAGCGCTTGACATCCTAGCATGTCCCACAAATGCTCGTTGCGGAACAAGACTGGATCCTGGCATGCCAAAAAATAAAATGAATTGCTTGGAGTGTGTGCTGGGAAGTGTGTGGATGTGCACGATCCTATTGAAAAATTGTACCTGGTAGGTATGACACGAAGGGCAAAATGACGGTAGCAGGATCTCCTGCACATGTTCCTGTGCATTTAAACTTCCTAGAATCACTATGAGAGGGGATCAGGTGTCATAAGAAATGGATTCCAACACCATTACACTAGAAGCAATGGCTGTGTATCTCTCGTCAATATTGCCAGGAGTTGAGAACTGTCCAGACCTCCTCCATTAAGCAATGCGATGGTCATCGATTTTAAGGCATAAGCGAGACTCGTCCCTTTAAACAAGAAGAAACCCTGCAACCCGTTGTTTTGCCCTTGACATCAGGTCTGCCAGGAGGAGCAAGTTTCCAACAGTATAATGCACATCCCCACACTGCAAACATATCCCAGCAGTATCCCAACATTATCTCCAAGCAATTTATTATCTTCCTAGCCCTGTCAGATTCCCAGACTTGTTCCACATCGAGCATTTGTGGGACATGCTAGGATGTCAAATGTATCCATCATCTTACATCCTGCATTTAGAGCAGCAGTTTCGGCAAGTTTGGTCCTGATCTGACACAAGACAACATCAGGACTTCGTTTCACTTCATGCCATGTCGTATAGATCCAGAAGTGGCTCAACACAGTACTGATAATGTAACAATTATAGTGCTTTTGGTAAAATTCTGTGTTTTCACTGTAAAATTTGAATGAATTCCAATTCGCTTCATCCAAATGGCACCTACAAATTGAATTCTTCCTTCATAGTGCTTCACTCTTTTTTTGTCAATGTGTATATTTCAATGTTTAAAGGCCTAAATCATTATTTAGGAGTCAATCATAATAATAATAATAATAATAATAATATACCTACCTTGCACACTTCTTTACACTTGGCAATATGTGCTTTGGTCCTTAACCCGCCATGTTGTCTTTTCTGAGGAAGCCCAAGGTCTGAAACTTTTACATAATAATAATAATAAAATTCATTTCAAAATATATAGAATTAGTTTTGTTAAATATTACGCATATTTCTTGTTAGAATTGTGATGTCCAAAGATGACGTAGGCTCTATCAGTTTTGTTATTACAGTTATTCTATTTGTTGATAAATTTATCTCTTGATTTTTGCTTACAATACTAAATAAACTAAGATAAACCGGGATACTAATAACCTTAGTATTGTTGGGAAAATAAAAATTTGAGAAAAGTTATTGCTATTGCTTCTTTCTAGCCTAACTATTTCTTTTGTTATAAGATTGTAATTATAACTATGTTATTTAATGAAAAACTTAATTGTAATTCATTACAGAACGAATAATAACCTGGATTAAATTTGCCTGTAAGTGTTTTTACTTATTTTCTGTAATAGATTGATATTCCCAATATTTATTTAAGTAATTCTTAAGGAAAAAGACTTTAATAAAAGTGCTTTTTTTATTTTTCTAGAATGGATTTTCAAGTCTTAAACTCTAATTTTGGTTCGAATTTTAATTCTTATCCATTTATTATCATAGCTTCAATTTTGACTAATTTAAAATAAAAATAAATATCAAAAAAACTTAAGGAAGCGTAAATAAATTAACAGAATAACCAAAAGAATAACAAAAAGTTTTTTAAGTTCTTTATTGGTAACAAATAGTAGTAATTAAAATACTTTGAAAAATAAGATAAGTAAAAAAAGGTTCTGGTAACAACAATAATACTATTAGTTTTTTGCAATAATTCTGTCTTCTGATACAAGATCTGATTTTAAGTTTTTCCGTTAAAAATTAAAGTATTTCACTATAGACCCCTAGGGTGGCGCGGTTAAGGCTCTCGGCGTTTCGTGACCAACCTGTCTGTTGGTCAGCCCGCTTGCATTTAACCCCCGGGAAAGAACCCGATACCCATTTACCAGAGAGCTGGGTGACCTTAGGACCTTTCTGGAAGAGAATTCAGCGCGGAAAAAAATCCCCGACCTCCGCCGGCATCGAGGATGAAACCCGGCTCCTCCAGGCAGGAGTCAAGGGCATTACCACTTGGCCCACTAGATCTGTTAAGTAGATTATTTAGATTACTTGTGAGTGTGGGTGGCTTGACAGCCGAGCACGTCGACCTGAAAGATCTATTGTGCTATCCCACGGAAAGAAGGACAGCGATCTGTTAAGTAAATAAGATAAAGGTTTATTACAAAAAGCAATCCGGATAACAAATGTCCTGACTGAAAAGAGGTATGATAATTAAAGAAAATGCCTTATTTACTTACAATTATTTCTGATCTTGAAGAGTGCTATTTCCCTTTAACAAATATTGGGAGGTTTCTAATAACAAAACATCGCATTTTTAATTCCGTCAGTGACATAAGGCATATCTCTAATCCTGTTCCAATTAATTCTGAAAGAACTCAGTATTAAGAAGAGGAATATAGCTTACCTACCAAAGAGATTCAACTTCTTCTGATACAGTTGAATTGTAGAGCACAATTCCAAAGTTCTTGTTTTCATACCAGACTTTGTTATCAGGTTGGTTGTTACGAATAATAAACAAAGGAAATATTCTATCAAGATATAAATGCAACGGAACGATAGTAACACGTGTGAGATCCTGCCTTTGTGCAAGATTACTATTTGTTTTTGCAAAAGGAAAGAAAACTTTCCAAAATAGGAAGAAATGTTAGTAAATTGTACTTCTCTTTTTGTGGTTTTACAATTAAGTAATCTCTCTGTGAGGCTGTGTCCAGGGCCGCGCCAAGGTCTGTTGGCGCCGGGGTCCAGGCAAAAGTTGCCGCCCCTAATAAGCTAAATTTATTTTAGCCTAAATTTAATATTTTTCATAATAAAACAAATATATATAGAGATGTAATTACATATTTTGCATATATTTCCTTTCTATTAGTATTTCTATAATAAATTATTTGCCGTCCGCCGCCCACCAAGACCCCCTTGCACCCGCGCTTGGCGCGGCCCTGGTTGAGTTGTTTTATTAACGATAATATTATCCTCATAAAGTTTGAAGAAGAATCTGAGAACTTTCTTTACGCTGAAATTAACATTATAAACAACACTTTTTTGTTTGTTTCCTTTTTCATATTTTTTTTTTTATTATTTTTATTCTTTGCGAAGCATCTAATAATGACTTGGTCAAGTTCTGCTGAACAAAAACAATACGATTGCAAAAAATAAAAAAAATTTAGTGCTATTTTTCATACTGAGCATTAATGATAAGAAGTTACAGGTTATTGACTAATAAGATATATTTCCAAATAATTTCTAATAATTTGCAAATTAATATTAGAATAAATACAGAATTTGGACGGCATATTCATAAATTGAACCAAATAAAATCAAATGCAAGTTTAACTGAATTTAAATTATTAAATATTTTCTTTGCAGGTAATCCGAAAAATACATGGAAGAAAATGCCGTATTAAGATAAAATATATGTAAAAGTTAATAAATAATTTAACAAATTAATAAATAATGCTGAAGTTTTAGTTTTTCTGAAAAGATTTAATTTCTGTTAATTTTGTTCGTAAATTTTATAAATTACTAGGCCCAAGTGTACAGATTGATCGATATTTTGAAGAAGAGATATGTTGAGATGGATGTTAGATGAATAGAGTTCGGGGACCTAAAGTCTCTCTCTCTCTCTCTCTCTCTCTCTCTCTCTCTCTCTCTTTCTGCCTGATGTCCTTCGGCGTCTAACCTCTGTCTCTCTTGTGTCTCTTCCGTTGTCTCCTTAGCGCTTGACCGTCTTTTACGCTCGGCTTCATTCTTTCGATCCAAATCTGTCTGTTGTGCTCTTTGCAATCCTTTCCTCTCAATATCTTTCACAATATCGTTTATAATATGTGATGTAGGAAAATATACAATAAGCCCGTGCTCTTAAATAACAATCAATATACATTCCTAACCTTACTTATTGTTAACAATTTGTAAATTGAGTTAATTGAGTTTACAGTAAATAAGGTTAGGAATTTATATAGGTTGTTATTTAAGAGCACGGATAATCCAAGAAGAATCGCTTCCAATGAAAGCGGTTATGATTAGTTGAGCGAATAGTGATATGTTATTCCTTTTTGAATGAACTCATTAATTAATAGCGAGCGCCATTGTTGACGGAGAAAACGCAACATTTTGAAGTTCCACAATGCTTATTTTACATTTGTTGACTTCCTCGCAACATTGAAAACTGAACACCAGTTTTCCATTGTTGTACAGTAGAGCCCCGATTATCCGCGGGATTGGGTGGCAAGGGCTTCGCGGATAGCGAAAATCGCGGATAATCCGAAAAAAGACAAAAAATGAGGTGTAAACAAGAAAAAAAATATTTCACCATTAAAAACTACGTTTTATTGTACAAAAAACATAATATGTAAAGCTTTTAAAATATGTACAGTAAAGCAGAAACCTTTGCTCTAAGTTTGCATCCACAAATTCCGAGAAGGCCTATAGATTCACGATGGACAATAAACCTGTCAGTAATTTTCGACCTTCGCACTGTAAGGCCTATTGTATTTTCCCTGTTGTTGGCTTGGATTTATTTTTTTTTTTTTTTTTGAGGTTCGTAATTAAAAAATTTTTTTGCGGCACTCGCGGATAATCCGCTCGAGGATAATCGGGGCTCTATTGTACTACCATTGTGAATATTGGAAATCATAATAATTGCGCCTTTTGCATTTGTCGACTTCCTCGCAACAATCACAACAATTCCGCCTTTTGCATTCGCAACAATTACACAGGCACACCCCTGGCCATTGTTGAACTGCGCCGGACAGACGGAAAAGATTTTAGTAATATTTAGATTACTTTTATTTTAATTCTGAATTTAGAATCTTAAGTCTTTACAGCTTATTATTTGAATTAAGTTTTTAATGTTCTAATACGAGAAGCATCAGTAATGATTTTATCTGCCGGGTTTTTTATATCTGCCGGGAATTTAAATTGAATTTAAATTGAATTATTGAATTTAAATATTAGGATGACTCGAAAAATATCATTATAATTATAAGATTTATTTTTAAATGCAAAAATTGCACAAGATGGAAAAATATCGTCTGTACACGAGGGTAATTTTAATTACAATTAATTGAAAAATTTAGGAGGAGGAAATAGAAAATATTTGCTATTCTAATAATGTTGAAAAGTGATTTAACAATAGCAAAAAAATAATAAGGATTTGTCCTTCTGATGTGAAATGTGGAATTTATTTGCAGTTTGTAATCAATAAAAATGGCTAAAATTATCAAAAAAATTTGGTTTTTAAATTTGATGCTGTAATGTCGAATGAAATTATCAAACTTCATTTTCTATTGTTTTATTAATTTACTGGCTTCTAAAAATTTATAATTTATATAATAATTTATTTATTTATTTTATTGGTTTATGCTTGATATAAAATGGCAAATTCAAAAAAGCTACACAGGATGTATAAGAAAATCGACGTCAGAGATATAAAGCGCTGCATTTGTGTTACGTTCAGTTTCGTTCTGTCTTTATAACGCATTAGTATTAGCGTTCTGTTTAAGGACATATAATTATAAATCAAGAAAAATCACAACTGGACAGTAAATATGCCTTCGCACATTGAGTCAACATCAACGGGAATCCTGAACAGATGTTTCATTCTTATTAGGAATCATCATATTCCTAAAGAAATATGATTATGATTTCATTATTTTTAAAAAGTTCCAAAATAAAAATATTTCTTTATTCTTTTTTTATGTTTTATTTAAAAAACACTTTGAATTGGACCGTGATTTTTAGAAATTTTTATTATAAATTTTTAAATAATTTATAAATATGATAGATAATCAGTTGGTGTAACAATATTGTCTTTTTGCAAGATATGATGACATTACCATTGTGATATTCAAGACCTTTCCATTTACCACTTAATGGTGACTTAACAACGGTAATCAAGTTTTTGCTGAACAGAAATTACACCAAAAACTATACAAAGTTTTTAGTGTTATATTTCATAATGAATATAATTGATTTAATGAAAGAACAGACCCGTCATTTAAAAGAAGTTAAAAGTTATTAACTAGTACACTACATTTACAAGATAATTGCAAATATTTTACAAATTTGCATTAGAATAAATGTAGAACGTGGAAGACATATTCTTAAATTGAACAAATAAAAATAAATGCATATTGTAAGTTTAACTGAATTTAAATTATGAGATATTTTCTTTGCAAACAATCTCAAAAAACAGATAGAAGAAAATGCTATAATATGATAAAATCTATATACAGGGTGTTCATTTTATCTGAAGACATTGAAATATCCCGAAAACTACAAAACGGATCAAAAAACTTTATAATTAAAATTTGTTTGTCTCGGAGGGGGACATCCAATGATACCAAACTCGACCCCCCTAACACCACCCCCTATGAGGTGAGGGGTTGGGAAGAAAAACGTAAATAGAAACCCCAATTTTTTGTTGCAAAATCGGATTCCCCAGAAAATTTCACATTGATTTGATATACTGTACGTCGGGGTTGCTCGAAGATGGCGCTGTAATCGACAAAAATCAAAATGGCTAAAACATCGTTGAAAATTGGGGATATCTCAAGAAATAAATAATCATATGAAATCAGAGAAATAAAAATGTAGACGTATGTGATATTTATCAAAATACTATCCAATGACACGTGAATTAACCCCCCCACCCCCACGCTGCGAGAGTGGGAGAGGCAATTATTTCATAACTTGTAATGGGAAATCCCATTCTCAACGTTGTATTCCTCTGACAAAACGAAAAGGGGACTGTTCTATCATAAAAGGCAGTGCAGTGCGATCAGAGCTCACTTATCTTTCAGAATTAGAACTGAAAGCATCTCTAAAACTTTCAATTGTACGTGAGTAGGTTTTATTGCCTGCACATCTACCCTTCATTTCTACAGTAGAACAGAATTGCAAGTGGACAATGAATCGTGGAACCGTAGAAGAAAAAATTGAAATGATTCTGATTTATGGTGAATATAGGAGAAATGTTGACGATGCTGTTGCCTTGTATGCTGAGCGGTTTCCAGATAATGTTCGCTCTCGTTCTTTTTTTTACAAAATTTCGAATGGCAGCGTACAAACCAAGAAAAGGAAACGAAGAAACTGTTAAAGGAGAAGCTACTGAAATAGCTGTACTAGCAGCTGTTAATCAAAACCCACAGATAAGCACTCGGCAATTACAACGCAATACCGGAATGTCCCTAGGTAGGATTGTCAAGATATTGCATCGTTATAGGTATCATCCGTTTGATAAAAACCGTCAAAATGAAAAAATATTGCAATTACAAGAAACAGTTCAAAAATTGAAATTACAACAAAGGAAAAATAACATAGAAATTGTTGGAGTAGAAGAAAAAGAAAACGAAAATTTAAATGAATTAATAGAAGTCATTGGAGAAGCACTTACCATACGAAACCCCTCAGACAAAATAGATGTAGCTTATAGATATGGCAAAACAAATACTAACAAATCCAGACCAATCATAGTAAAATTCATTAACAGAAAAGATAGAGACTTCTGGCTTACGCAGTACAAACAAAACAGAAATTTAACAAATATGAAAATCTTTAACAACAATAATAAGAACAAAGTATACATAAATGAAAACTTAACTCAAAATCTAAAAAACCTGTTATGGAAAACAAAAATGGAAGCTAAATCAAGAAATTACAAATTTGTTTGGATAAAGAATCACAAAATCCTAATAAGAAAAAGCGAAAACACAAGAATTATAAATATTAAATGTGAAGAGGATTTTGAAAGAATGTAAAAAAAAAACAACAACAAAAACAAACAAACAAACAATGATGATGGATAGTTATAACCAAGTAGAATTAGGTAAACTAAATATTATAGAGAATATAAGCACATGGAACCCTAAACATAATAATAATAATAATATTCTCTTCTTAAATATAAGAAGTTTAAGGTCCAACTTTGCATATCTAATGGCTAATATAGATAAAAAAATAACATATATAGATATAATAATATTGGTAGAGGTGAATATAAAGGAGGAGGAAGCCTTTTTATACAATATAAAAGGGTTTAAAAAAGAAAAAAAATTAAGAATAAATTCTAGAGGAGGAGGCATAATGATATGGTATAGGGAAAAATATAATATCCTAACAAAAAATGAAGATAGTATAACACACGAAAATTTAATTTGCACTTTTAAAAAAAATTCACTACTATCAAAAGAATTAATAATATATATAATATACAAACGTCCACTAACGAACAAAAATAAATTTATAAAAGAAATAAAAGAAAATATAAATCTCATACAAGAAAATGGAAAAAAAAAAATCTAATATGTATAGGTGACACAAACATAAATATAGATGAAAAAATTAATAATAAAATAAGTATAGAATATAAAAACATGTTTTATAATCTTGGATATTTAAATCATGTATACAAAACAACAAGATCTGTAAAAACCACTAAATCAAGTACTAACACATGTATTGATCACTGCTTCTCGAATGCAGAAGATATTGATATCAACGCAAATATAATACAATGGGACATATCTGACCACTATGGAATCCTACTTGAAATAGAAAAGAAAGAATTGCAAATAAAACAAACGGAAAAAAAAAATAATATAAATGTAAAAATAGATATAGAGAAACTAAACAAAGAACTGAAAACTTTAATAGAAGAAATAATAAAGAAAAATGAAGAAGATCCAAATAAAATAATAAATAAGTTAAATAAAATAATAAAAAAAGCAAAATATAAAACAAAAAGAGAAACAATAAAAGAAAATAGTAGAAAGGATATATATGAGACAGATAATACAGAATACAAAAAAAAATTGGATGAACCCACAGTTGCTGAAACAGATTCAAGAAAAAAATAACTTATATAAGAGATACATAAAAAATAAAAACAACACAAAATTGGAAATAGAATATAAGAAAAAAAGAAATTGGTTAAAAAATCAAATTAAAAAACAAAAAAATAAATACTTTAGAAAATTGATTAAAGATGATCCTAACGCCAATATAAATGTGTGGAAAATTATAAATAATGATATAATAAGAAAACAGAAAAAAAATAATGAAACAAATGAATTAAAAGTATTGTTAGAAAATTATGATATCAAAAAATTATTTTGTAAATTGAGTAAAATTTTTACTCAAAATGTTTATGAAAGTAATGAAGAATTAGAGAAGATATGGAAAATGAAGAACAGGAATCTGAAAAAAACTCAATGGTTTTAATGTTGCCAAATAGAAAAGATATAATTGAAATAATAAACAATCAAAAAAAAATCATTCATATGGTCCAGATGGAATAAAATTATTTGATATAAACAGTATAAAAGAAACAATATCTATCTTTCTCGAAATACTTTTTAAAAAAATTTATAAATCAGGTACATACCCAAATGCATGGAAAATAACATATACAATACCAATATATAAGGGAGGAAGTTCCAGTAATCTAAATAACTACAGACCTATTTCACTAATATCAAATATTTCTAAAATATTAGAAAGTTATTTAGCAAAAAGTATTTATGACTACGTAAGTAAAAGGAAGCTATTAAATCAAAATCAGTATGCCTATAAAAGAAATAAAGGAACAATAAATTTATTGAATCATGTTAATGAAAATATAAACAAATCATTAAACAATGGTGAAAGAATATACATAGCATTTATTGACTTTAGTAGGGCATTTGATTCTATAGATCATAAAATTTTATTACAAAAAATTAAACAAATGGGAATAAGAGGGAACATATATGAAGTGATAGAAAATTATCTGAGAAATAGAAAATTTAGAATTAAAATTGTAAATAATGTAAGTAAACTATTTAACTCCAAAAGAGGAATTCCACAAGGCTCAAACTTAGGTCCTCTCTTATTTAATATTTACATAAACTCAATATGCAAAAATATAAAAAATTCAGAGGTCTTTCTATACGCTGATGACGTAATATTAATAACAACAGACAAAAACCAACTTCAAGCCCAAGATAATATACAAAAAGATCTAAATAATATAAATAAATGGTCATTTAAAAATAAAATGAAAGTAAATGGAGAAAAAACAAAAATAATGATAAAAATAAGAAAATAAATAACAATGTAATTATTAATCTACATAAAATAGAATGTCCAAATATAGAACAGAATAATAATATATTAATGAAAGATTGTAACTGCAAAAGAATAGAAATTGTCTCGACTTATAAATATTTAGGAATTAATATAGATAACAAATTCTGCTGGAATGAACAGTATGGTTATGTGATAAGGAAGCTGAGCTCATATGCTTTTCTCTTTTATCACATTAGAGATGCTATTCCGTTTAAACAAAAGATCATCGTATACAAATCCCTTGTAGACTCAATCTTGGATTATGGGTTGGAATGTTGGATAAATATGAACAAACAACAAATAGAAAATATTAATAAGAAAATATTAAAAATATTTAATAATGTTTATAAAAATTATAAATACAAATCAAAAAATGAACAATTAAGGATAAGAAAAAAATATAAAATATTAAAAATAAACGAAAAATTTATATATAAAACAATAATTAAAAACTATTTTGATGTGGAAAGAGAAATAAATTACCAACAAGGAGTATTAAAGACTAGATGTAATTGGAATAAAATATTTAAAATAGAAAGAATTAAAAATAATTATGGATATCGATTAGATAATTATGTAAAATATAAAATATTTAAGCAAATAGATCCTAATAAAAAAAATAATGTAACTTTTAAGCAAATAAAACAAAATATAATTTCAGATGTGATAGATGGAAAAATTAAGTATTAATTAATAACTTTAAAAAAAAAATATTAAAATGCTCAATTCCTATAACACAGGTATACCGCTTATAAGTATACCTAATAGGATTGATAAACATTAAAAAAAAAAAAATCCATATCACATTTCACTGCATCAAGAACTTCATTTAACCCACAGAAATGAAGCCGATGCACAAGTAGACAAGTATAAAAAACAATTTTAATAATAAATTAATTACACGACAGTTTCAGGTACATATTGGGAGTATCTTTCTTCAAGTGAGGGGCTACAAAAATTTTTCATGCATAAATAGAGAATCCCAACTCCCATAATACTTTGTGGAAAATTCCGAAACGTCCTGGTTCATTTGACGTCATTGTTCTGCCTGCTCTCAACGGAGAAATCTGGAAACTGCTTGTAAATAAGAGGATGAATTACTTGTTTGTTTATAATTAAAACAAGTCATAAATTAAAATTAAAAAGTCATATTAAAAACAGCATCTAAATTATACAGAAAGTATACAGAAAGTATGATATACATTTGAAAGATTTTGGATATTTTAAATTTGTATATTTTAAAATTGAATGATTTTTTTTTCTCCCTCAATTTAAACAAGAAATAGTTCTTTTGAACTAAACCAAGGGATATATAAAATATGTGTTCTTAATAACTATTAGGAAGTGATTATTAAAAGAAATCTAATGAATTAACTTTAAGAAATTTTAGATACCCTAAAATTAGAAAATTAAAAACTAAAATTCCATATTAGAAAAAAGGTTAATTCTTCCTTCTTTTTCTTTTTTTTTTTTTTTTTCCCCTATAAACACTTATGAAACATCAATTAAAATACTTTATGAATTAAAAACGCAAAAACCATTTGAGGAATACAAGAACAAAAAGTTAATTCAGCTCATCCCTTTTTTTTTTTTTTTTAAAAACTGAGACTATATAATTATTTTTTTAAAAAAACATTAAATTATGATATTAACAAACATGCTTTGATTACTGTCTACAATTTTTTTTTCAAGAACTTCATGGCGAAGACTTTCATTATCGAGTAGTATTTTGTGAATGGGCTCTTCAACAACTGCAAAGTAATCCCAATTTCTTTGCTAATGTACTATTTTCAGATGAGGCTACATTCACAAACCATGGTAGCATTAATCGGCATAACATGCATTATTGGAGTGTAGAAAATCCCCACTGGTTACGACAAGTTGAACATCAACGTCCTTGGTCAGTTAACGTTTGGTGTGGAATCATAGGGAACAAACTCATTGGTCCTTATTTTATTGAAGGTACTTTGAATGGAATCAGATATCGAAATTTTTTGTAAAAAGAACTACCAATACTATTTGAGGATGTTGCCTTGGACGTTCGACAAAGTATGTGGTATCAGCATGACGGTTGCCCAGCGCATTACTCACGTCATGCACGGGAAGTATTAGACGTGATTACAAAAGTCGGTGGATTGGCAGAGGTGCTCCTAATAATTGGCCTGCTAGATCGCCTGATTTGACATCGCCGGATTTCTTTCTGTGGGGTAATCTAAAAGATAAGGTTTATCAATAAGTGCCAACAGACCATGAAAACATGGTAGAACGCATAAGAAACGCTGTGCTGAAATTCCCGCAGATATGCTTCTGCCTGTGTACAGTCATTTGAAGACAGGATCAATAAATGTATTAAAGTTGAAGGTCGTATTTTTGAACACTTACTGTAATTGGACAAAACACTCCGATATGTGACACAAGAAAAAGAAGAGACACAACGGAATACATTACAAGTTATGAAATAATTGCCTCTCCCACTCTCGCAGCGTGGGGGTGGGGGGGGTTAATTCACGTGTCATTGGATAGTACAGTGAAACCTCTCTGAGCGGCCACCCCACAGTACCGAGAATATTTGGCCGCTCAGAGGGGGTGGCCGCTCTGAAGGGTTTTATTATAATTGCTATAATGCGTATCTTACTATTATAAGATAATTGCTATAATGCGTAATATAAACAAGTCTGACATATATTCCTTATTTAAAATGAAATTTAAAACTTATCTAAAGAGAAAATAGTACAGTATTTTATTTCGTGCTTTCTTACATTTTTTTTAAAAAGGCTACAATTTTTGTCTGTTTTAAGTTTTTACTTTTCTCTATAACAACCATTTTTTCAAGTTTTTCATTTTTTTTTCCCGAAAAATGAAATGGTGGGAAATCTCTAAATCCCACTCGGTGGCCGTTTAGAGGGGGACGGATGGCCGCTGATACAGGTTATTTTAACATTAGGTCTATGAGTCGAAAAATCCGTGCCATGAAAAATTGGCCGTTTAGAGGGGTGGCCGCTATACAGGGGTGGCCGCTCGGAGAAGTTTCACTGTATTTTGATAAATATCCCATACGTCTATATTTTTATTTCTCTGATTTCATATGATGTTTAATTTCTTGAGATATCCCCAATTTTCAACGATGTTTTACCCATTTTGATTTTTGTCGATTGCAGCGCCATCTGCGAGCAACCCCGACATACAGTATATCAAATCAATGTGAAATTTTCTGGAGAATCCAAATTTGCAATAAAAAATGGAGGTTCCAATTTACGTTTTTCTTCCCAACCCCTCACCTCATAGGGGATGGGGGTGGGGGGTCGAGTTTGGTATCATTGGATGTCCCCCTCCGAGACGAACAAATTTTAATTATAAAGTTTTTTGATCCGATTTGTAGTTTTAGAGATATTTCAATGTCTTCAGATAAAATGAACACCCTGTATATTATTGAAGTTAATAAATAATTTAACCATTCAAAAGTTTCGATTTTTCAGAAAAGATATTTTATTTCTACTAAGTTCATTGTAAATATTATATATTATTCCTTTTTATTCTAAATAAAAATTTAGAACTTTAAGTCATTATTGCCGTGCTGGCGTGGCCGTGCGGTCTAGACGGCAGGTCTGCCGTTGCGGCCAGTGTGCCAGTTCCCGGGTTCGAATCCCGGTCGTGGCATGGATGTTTCTTTCTTCTTCTGTTTCTCCTTCTGTCCGTTCCCGTTTCTTTACCCTGGCAGTTAGGGTTAAAATGCATCTCCCAACCCGCAGTTGAAAGTCAGCGTGGGAGATTAGACTTTCATCCCCCCGAGGTAGCGAGCTGTCTGAGGGAGGCCTTTGTCCAGCAGTGGGCTGCTAAAGGCTGTTAGATAGATAGATAGAGAAGTCATTATTGCTTATTATTTGAATTAAGTTTTTAAGACACCGGCTGGAAAACATCTCGTTTGTAATTAATTAAAGATGCTAAGCAAATAAATTTGTATAAAATTCTTATTATTAGATAAAAATAAAGTTTAACGTACATATGAGTAACTGAAAAAAAAAAAAAAAAAAACACAAATCAAAGTGCACCAAAGTAAGATTTATTTATTATTATTAGTCTTGCCCCTAGAATATTGAATGAAATTATTAAGTTTTCTTCTGTTTTCTTTTCGTTTCTTAAATTTCAGTTTTGAAACTTAATTTTAACTTTTTTTAAATTTTATTTTTTTTAATGGTATTTTGTGCAGGTATATGATTGAAATAAAATACAGATAAAAGGAAATTCAAAGAAAGCTGAAAGATGTACAAGAAAGTAGATGTCGGTAATATGAAGCGCTGCAGTTCAGTTGCATTCAGTTTCGTTCTGTGATTACAACGCATTAGTAATAAGAGCTCAGTGCAACTTTCATGTCAATGCCTATCAGGCGAGGCTAACGAGCCTCGCTATCAGGTCTTCGGTACGTTCTGTCTTCGTTTGCATTGGCATCTCCGCACTTCAACTTATTGGTTCCGTTAATTCAAAATCAGGGTCGTTATTCTATTAATTTTCAATATGAGTTCGTTAGGAAAAATTTTGTTGAAATTTATCAGTCTTTCGTTGAAGAATTTTATTAAAACATTTGCTGTTATTGCTATTATTATTATTGCAATCAAAAATGTTATTCTAATATATATCTTATTGTAGTTATTAAAATTCTTCACAAATAAGCAAAAAAGATTATATTTTAATAAATAAAGGAAAAATATAAGCTAATTTTTTTTTTTTTTTTTTACAAATAGCGAAAATCAGATTTTGCTTTATAACAGGAATCAATTATTTTTCAGCCAAAAAGACTAATGTCAAATTATTTCCCAGAATTCATTAAGAAATCAAATCATTTTAGTTGAACTACGTACATATTTCATGTTATTAAACCAACGAAACTTCATGAACACCATTTATATAGGACTTTTTTTACTGACGACATATTATTTTGGAAATAATAGATTTATATACTCACTTTTAATCAAAGGAACAATAGATTCAGTAAAATAAAATAATAATAATAATAATAATTGTAGGAGATTTTATTTTATTTATTTGAAATAAATAAAATATTATTATTATTTTTGAAAGCTTTAAAATGTATTTAAGTAAATTAATATGAAATATATTTGAATAACGAAACGTAATAATTACGTCAGCGAAGAAAATGAATAAGAAATGCAACACTGCCTCGATTTGGGGTTGAGATGAGATGACGACATTAAGAGAACAGTAGTTAACATTATTAGTGAGAATTGAAGTTATGTTGATTGACAGCCAGAAGGCGCAGCCATCGAGAATCATTATGGTGTGGAGAGAATTTGCTAAAGCGTGTTACGTCACCATTAGAAAGCAGTAACGTCACAGATGGGGAAGCGACTTCAACAAATGGCGTTGCGAAGGGTTGAGCAAAGTTCTGGCGGGATGTTTAAAATGTGCTACGCAGTTAGACTACGAGCCACTGAGAATTTTAATATCATCGAACTCAATAAACTGTAAGTAGATATCTTATTCAGAATATTCCATTGAGGGTCTATTGAGCATTGGATTTTACATTCTGCAAACAGAGTTCTGAAAGTGAAGAAAGTCACGGGAAGACATAATCACAAGACTTTTGAAGTGCGAAGAGAATTGCAATTAACTGTTTGATTTAAAGCTATTGTACAAAGTATTATTTTTCAATTATTTATTTGCAGAATTATTCGAAGCTTTATTTAATTTGTCGAAACTACTAAAGTGTAGTAGAGGAACAGATTAGTGAGATTTATTATAATAGAATCTTCCGCAAGTAGCGTGAAATGATTCAATTATTATTTGCGCTTTAATGAAGTGAACTGGTGCGAGTTGTGATTATAGAATTCTTAGAGAAGAATTAAATAATGGTAAAAGAACTGTTAGTAATTTCAGTACTTCAAGATATTAATGTTAGGAGATACGTTAATGTTGAATGACGTAATATAGAACTGTGACGTGAGTCGTAATATGCAACAGTGTGCAGCTTAAATATTTCACGCGGGTGAAAAGCCATAATAATACGTCACACATTGTGAATAGCCAGATAATATTGAATTATACATTATGAAAAGCCAATTAAAATATTTCACACAAGTGAAAGGCCATTATCCTAATATAATTGATACCAACGGTATTGGAGCAATATAGGGAAGACTTATTGAAGTGAAGCAAGTTAGTGCTTATTGAAGAACTTATGATAGTCTTAGATACTTTTAATATTTTAATCCTAAGACAAGTTTTATGAAGCTGATGGAACTATAGAAATAACAAAAACTATTATTATAGTTGTTAAAAAAAAAAAAAAAAAATCCACTCATTATTTTTATCTCAAAACCTTAATAGTACTCGGCATTCAATTCCAGTAAATTCTGAAATAATACTACTATATACAAACCAAATATAAAATTACAATAATAATAATAATAATAATAATAATAATAATAATAATTTATTTTTTCAAATTTCAGCCTAACAACTAAATTAAAAATAACTCATTAAAATAAAAAGAAAATGTATTTTAAAAAAAATGGATTTATAGTGGGAGAAAGAAATATTACAATAAATTGTCTTGTAGATTGAAGTAACTTGGAACATTTTTTTTTTTAATTGATGTTAAGCTTAAAATCTTTAAAAATTATAATTTTTCTCCTATTATTTAAGAAATTGAATGAAAGTGAATCAGTATTGACAAATATTACAAATGATGCAATTTTTACAAATTTCTTTTCAGTAAAAGATTAACTTTAATTTTTAACTTTTAATTTTTTTTACATGGATTTAAATAGAATTATGTGTAATAATTTTTATTTTATTTCTAAAAAAAAAAAAAGCATTAAATTCGAACAGTTGATTCTATATAAAATCATGCTGCCGACAAGATGCGACGTTGCGAAAAGATGAAGCATACGATTACAAAGGTTATAACAATTCAGAATCATGCATCTAAAATCCCATTTCTTGAGCTGATCCATTATTACTTTCATTCATTTATGCAGATAATGATTAAGTATTTGAACTTGATTTATTCAATCTTATGGATTCGCCGAACATGGTATCCATTTTGAAAATCCTTGAGGAATACGTCACTACTCTCTGATTGGCTCTTCGTTCTCGCACACGATTGTGCGATTGGCTGATATTACATTTCCACGGACGGAGAGCTAAGTTGATTTCAGATCAACGGCAGCCATCAAGTCTTGTGATCTTGAAGACTAAAGCAATTCTCTTACATAGACGTAGATGGAAGCGTTATGGTGCGCATAGTCCATAGAGTTCAATATTTTAGAAAGACGATTTTATCATTTATATAGTTCCAAAAAAAAATATTATTTATTATGAATAAAGAGAATATCTGGCCGTTCCGGCGTGGCCGAGCGGTCTAGACGGCCGTTGCAACTGCACCTGGGTTCGAATCCCGACATTAGGCATCGCTGTTTCTTTCTTCTGTGTTTCGTCCGTTTTTCTACCTGGGACTTACTATCTCAGTGTTATTCTGGACTTGATATATATCTCGTCACCGCCCCCCTTGAGATTTACTAGCTCCAACATGACGGTCGTCATACGAGGCTACTGTCCGTGGTCCTTAATTGGCCCAAATCGATAACAGGAAGGAAAGAGAATATTTATATTAATAATGTAAAACAAAGTGAAACTCAGAAAAAAACAAAGGTCTCTATCAAGACTAATTCTAGACCCCATTTCATGCATTTTTTTATTAAAGGATAAAATAACATGTTTTTTAATCTAAAATATTTTTAACGTGTGCAACTGTAACTTAAATAAAAAATAATAAGAAACAGAATACATTTGAAAAAAAGAAAAAAAAAATCATAAAAACATTTAAAAATACTTAGGAGCCTTTCGAGTTCCTCCGCGGAACTCCTCTTTAACACCTGTTGAATTATACTTACTAGCTTATAATTATTATTTTTTTTACTTATATAGTAACAATGTAGTAACGACAGCAACTTTCATTCTTGCGTACAATAATTCATATTCACAAAATTACACAAAACGCAAGTATAAAACTACTTTCTTAGCCTATATATGAATACGAAACTATATGACAGAATTTATAAAAAAATTAATAGCCAATTGTAACATAAGAATTAGTAATTACAAGTCACTTGCAATTATATCATTATAAAGACAAAATAATATGTCTTTAAATGATAATACTGTTAGAAAGAAAGGCTAATCTTTCTTATAAATACTTGCTGATTTAAATTTTGTTTATATTTTGAAAAAAAAAAAGAAAAAAAAGCTTAATTAAATTGAACCTACTCTTGGATTAATGCATCCTCAAAAGGTTTTTAAGTTTTAGAGGTAATTACAGTTATTCATCTTTTTTTATAGATACGTAGATCTTTGAGATAGGTTTACTGTCTGCATATGCATTATTAGCGGTCCCTAGGTTACAGCTTGCCTGTAAAACATAGGGGACTGCTCTTGCTTCTATGCTTGCTGGTTGTCACACTCTGTAGTGGCCAAACGGTTAGAGATATTAGAATGAAACCTTCCCCATTGTGTTCAGAATCAAAAAGTAGGTGACAACGTCCAAAAAATCAGACCTCTAGGACCACTCTCTGACCGGAAGTTGGAGGTCAAAAGTGGTCACTTCCGATAAAGAGGAAAACGGCGATAGACTTCTCCCCAATATCGACCCTTCTGAACACATTTTGTTTAAAAAATTGTACATATTACGGGGCCGTTTTGCTTTTGACACTGTCTAAAAGCATTAATTTATCTTGTTTTTCTACGTTAACAAATTGTCATTCTGAGAATAGTATCTTTCACCTTACATGATGGATATATTTTGTAAGTGTATATCTTGCAGTCTTTCTTTTATTGGCATTTGTAATTAGTGATTTTGTTATCTTCTCTCATCTCCTTACTCTTAATTTTATTTACTAGTGTTTAACTTTCTATGGGTGTTAAAGTAAAAATTTGCTTAATGCAATGTAAAGAGATAAAGAAGGGGTTGTAAAGAAAAGGGTTTTAAAAATTTTAAATCAAAGTGGGATATTTTGTCCGTCTGTCATCACGATAACATAAAAATATGAATAAAATTTCAGTTTATAGGTTGTTACAAAAAAAGATCTCTAATATGATAGGAATAGGATCAACAGGTGCTTGGGCAAAAATAAAACCTACCGATACAGAAGTTATTCAAGGTGCTCACAAATAAAGTTCACATTTCGAAAGGCTGTAACTGGAGTACCAATTAGCGGAACGATTTCATATTTCACATGAGGACAAAGAAGGCGATGGCATTTTGTTTGGCGCAAAAAAAAAATACTTCCGAAGGTGGCCGAAAGGGCGATATATGGCGCTGCGATAGTAGTGGATTCACATGATTCGTTGTGTATTATAGAAGGAGACATGTTCGATATGGAATCGAGCCCCTGGTATAGGCAACCTACTGAAATCGCAACCCTAAGCACGTAAGAGTGTCACTCGTAATCTTATGAATATGGCGTCTTCAGGTCCCTAAGTTGGCTAGGAGTTCACGATAGACAAGGTCTTTGAGCTGTTCCCACAGCCAAAAGTCGCAGGCCTTGTGGTCCAATGGTGGTCAAATTACACGAAAATGGCGGTTGATGATTTTATCATCGGTAAAAGTAGTCTGACTGATAGGGATGGCGATGTGAGGTGGACACCATCCTGCATGAAAACTATTGCATCCAGACATTGACGCTGTTGAAGTGTGGGAATCATTTGGTTGGCTAACAGAGATGCGTAACGATAGCCAGTAACTGTACAGGTGATGGGACTTTCAGGACCGAACTCTTCGAAAAAGAAAGGTCCGACGATGAATGTGGATGTGAAACACACAACAAACAGAGACCTCTGGTGAATGAAGTGGCAACTGTCGCAAGACGTGTGGGCTAGCAGGTGCCCAAATTCTGTAATTGTTCGTATTACATCACCATGTTCACCATGAAGTGAACTTCATCAATCCAAAAGAATGTTCCATGAACATTCGGCTTCGAGTTCAATTCGAGTAACTGCAGGGCAAATATTTCACGTGTACCTCTGTCGGGAGTCTGAATTGCTGAACATTGCAGATCTTGTAAGGATACCATCTCAAAATTTGTCGAAGAACTTTGTGAACAGTGCTTACACGTTTTGTTCAATGACCGTGCAAATGATATTCATGCTGTTGACAATGAATCATGTGTATCCAGAACATGAGCGCCATGTATGCCCTAGTGGCCACCTTCGAAAATATTTTTTTTTCCAACAAACAAAATTCCATCTTCTTCGATGTCCTGATGTGAAATAGAAAGTCGTTCCGCTGATTAATTCTCCAGTTACAGCCTTTGGAAATGTGAACTTTAATTATTAACACCCTGTACATTCAAATAATCTCAATTTTTGTAGTAGGTGAAAAAATTTTAACAAATCAGCAGAAATTAGCGGTTCAGCAAAGGTAACATAAATGCTTTAGCTTAAAAGATTTACAGGAAGTTTTAAAACTTAAGAAATATATTATACGAAGAAAATCTTGTTCGAATTGTATTGAAGAAGTTCGCAATTTATAGTTTCTTTCATGTACTGTACTACAAACGTTAATAATTTCAGCAAAACTTCGTATATATTCATAGTTTTCATAGTTATGTAAACGATGACATATAAGTTTATTTTTATATTATTTATATTACTTATATATTTTTATATTTTTATTTTAGGCCATCAAAGTTAAGGAATACTAAAATGGACAAGAAAAAAATGAAATTTCCAGTTAACTTCTCTTATGCTTGAAGTTATTAGTAATTGTCCTATTAATAATAGACAACATTTTACAAAGTCTGTTCAGTAATAATATTATTGATACATTCAAATATGAATATCATAATTCAATGTAAGCTTTTAAAATATTCTCTTCAGCAAATAATCGTGCTTTACAGCCAATTGATAAATAAGTTTCTTTGTAATTATTTTATAAGTGAAGATTGTTATTAATTATACTGTAATTATTAGCAAAAATACCATTTCTTCGCTCGGGTTACAAATAAAGAGTTGATGTGTTGTGAATGATGAAAAAATTGTAATTGTATGATCACTTTGAAGGTTTTCCAGTTGGTAAAAAAGACACTAGGTAGTTAAAATTAATGTTTATTCCTATTTTGTAACTTGAGAAAATCCTAGATATGAAATTAATATCGAGATCGGAGAATATAAAACTTCCCACCCGTTCGTCCTTTGTCTCACACCTATCAATTCAAACCTTTCCCAGTTGGTAAAAACATCACGTGATGATTACAAAGTAATGTTATATTCTGATTTTGTAACCTGAAAGCCCCTTAAAGTATCCTTCGGTAATTTTTCCTCCGCCCCGACCCCCGTTTACATCCCTTCCCCAAATTAAAAAAAAAAAAGAAAAAAAAATCCATTAAACCGGTTTCGGAAAACCCCTACGTTCAAAAAAGTCCCCCCCCCCCCCTGTTTACACCCTTTACGACCCGAAATCGAAAATTCGTCGAATACTTATCTTTTCGATAATGACAAAGAATGCTCATGTGAAATTTCGTGTTTCCAACTAAAGCAGTTTCAGAGATATGTGTACTCTTCAAAAAAGTTTGCCCCTCTGTTTACACCCGGTAGTCTGGATCCGGGCTTTCTTTGTTTTTAAATTAAGAATATTTAATTAAAAAAAAAGAAGTTAATTATTATTTAATATTATTTATTTCAAAGTAATAGAAAAAAAAAAGGATTTCATTATCATAAATAAAGAATGAAAGTAAAAAATAGGAAAAAAACGAATCAAAAAAATAGGAAGGAAAAAAATATTTGATTTGAACCCACTAACCATACCTTCAAAGGACAAATTTTATCCGCTGCTCCACAGCAATAGCTCTAGTTTGACGACAGAAGTAAGGTAAAAAGCCATATTTGAAAATTATACAAAAATGTGAATGGGATAAAATTAGGGGGAGGAGGAGATGTGTCCAGGTTTCAATTGTAGCTTGTTATTTCCGCAGGGCCCTAATGAGTAATTCTGCAAAGTTTGGTCCAGATAGGTCAAAGGGCCTAGGAGTGTATAGTGAACAAACAAACAAATACACAAACCAACAAACATCCTCCTTTTTATATATTATTATAGATTACAACTATGTTTCAGACCTAGTGATGAAACCTTTGTTTTTAAGCCTCCATTCTTCTTTAAGTAGTTAATATACAAAAGATTATTTCGTGACAACCCAACCTAGAGTCCTCTAATGGACTAGTCATGTTTTACAAGCTTAATCTAACAATAAAACTTCGATAGTCATTTCTCAGATATAAAAACCTTAGATGTTCAACATTTCCTGGTTTCATAATGAAGATTGTGTATTCACTGGATAAGATGTCATTTAATTTAAGAGATGTTACCGATGTAAGCAATTGAAGGAAATCCAATCAAGACAACATCAAATATCTCAAAATCGAGCAGCGGATGCATAGTGACTTCGAGATTCTTATATTTCTTGAATATTTTCATTGATTCGGCCCATGACATAATTTTCCGATAAGTTATGAAATTATACGATTTTAAGAAAGGTCATTGATTTTAAGTTTTGGTTTGGAAGAAAAGTTGACATTCAATGTACAATACTTTGGTGTTGCAACAAATGTAGACTGTAAGTTCTATTTTTTTATTATTTCATCTTAATTCATCATTAAAGCATACATGTTGGAATGTTCAGGTATACCAGGAATGTTAACTGATTTCTTGTAATGCTACCTCCTTATACATTAGAGACATAAAAAAAAAATGAACAAAAACATTTTAAAAGGCAATTTTTTAAGTAGATCTGCCCGAGTATGATTATGATACGTCACAAACTCTACTTAATAAGTTGAAATTTTTGAAGTAGGTTATTACAAGAAAGAGTCAATAAATATATTGTGAGGAGTTAAAGAAAAAACAAATTCCAAAACACATTTTCATTAAATATCGATAGCACAAAAGTTATTTATTTATTTAAACATCTGCAAATTGTAATGATAGATAAATTTACCAGATGTAGTCTCCATATTGATTTTCATAGAAATAGGACCTGCAGAGGAAGAACACTACGAAGATATTAGTCGTCAAAGAGTGAGGCCACCCTGATAAATAAACACAAATTACATAGAATTGTTTAAAAATTTGCTAAAAATGATGGTTTAAAATAACTGACCAAAACGCTCTGAGCAGTTTCAGGGGATGAAAAAGGTTTTTTCCGATCGACAGACAATCATTAGACCACTGAAAACTTGTGGATATTTCAAAGTTAAATAGAAAAATATTACCTAAAAATATCCCTTGCAAATAATAATTGAAAATTAAAAGTGAATAAATTACTATTAAACAAAATTAGTGGATCTTCAAAGTAACTAAAAGAAACTAATTGCTGACTTACGAAGTAACATTATTAAATAAGAATTATTGCGTAAGATATGACATGCTATTATTGAAACAATAACATGAAAAGAAAGTTAGTGTGTTTGTGTTGTTAGAAGGAATACCGACGTGTTTTTTCTGACTGATGTCGATATATTATGGACTGAAGTTAAGTTACATTTCTCTGGAATTTACAAAAAAAAAACAACATAGAAATAAACATGTCAAACAAGTGAATAAGTTAAATGCAGCCGAATGAAGACATACTTAAACGTATAGAAATTGTCCATGAATATAAACGGAAAGAAAAATTCTTTCACAAGGTTCAGTTTCCAAGGGAACATAACAAGAAGGGCAATCGGACATATTTCAAGTCATGAAAGATCAAAAAGTGCTACTAAGGAAAAGTAAACTTTTAAGGGATGCAAATTATATAAGAAATGCTGAAATCTCTGAAGATAAAAAGTAACGGTAAAAGAAATGACATACATTTCTTTCAGAGAAGCTATCGATAACAGGATAAAATATGGCATTTCCTTGAACTGTTTAAATGATTAATATAAAATAAAGGAAGATAAAATTAAAGTTTACAGTCAATCGTTTTGAAAGCGAACTAAAGATTTAAGAAGAAATACTTTTTTTTTCCACTTTAACTTAAAATTATTAAGAATAGTTAGTGTTTGACTGTAATTATATAAATACAAGAATATATCACTTCTATTGTTATCGACTCAAGTTAATTCATTTCTGCGATTGATTTTCTAATTTATTTTCTATTTATTTATTTTTTTCTACTGATACAAATAATACTTCTATTTGTTGGGAAGTTAACACGTACTAAGTTTTTTAATAAGTCACAATTAAACAACAAAACTTCCCTTCAAATAATTGAAACTTAACCGAGATGGTCTTTGGCTGGATAATGCGGCATGTTTTCATGCGTAGCATGATTTTTGTTACTGTTTCTCTATTGAAAATTAGAATAATTTAAATTGCATTAAAAAAATGCTGTTTTTTTTTTTTTTTTTTTTTTCTTTTTTTTTTTTTTTAACAAAAACAAAAAAAAAACTGTTTTCATATTGTACACGAAGCCATAGAGACCTCTCACATGTTTCATTTCTCACAGGAAGTGACCGCAAACCAGAATTCGTAGTTTTTCCCTCTCTCTGTAAGTCATACTAGTTTCAATAATGTATCAATGACGTCTGTCCGACTTGTAGTTTGGAGTGAAGAAGTGTTGATGTGTTTCATATCCGACTACTTCCACTTCGTGTGAGACACTTCCTTATAGTTTGGGTTCTAGAGGAGGTTATGGATGGAAAGAATCTTCTTAAAGTAGGGGAACACGATAAAGCAAGAGCTCTTGGCCACCGACCACAGGTCGCCTGCGACAAGTCTGACAGCCAGGACCGGATCTAGTTACTGCCAGTCCCCGCATTGCGGGAGAGCCTGCTGAAACGGGGAGCCCTCGCCGTGGCCTGGGTGCTCGAAATAGCTCGGTATGGCCCGTGAAGGATTTTCGCTGGGGGGGGGCCAACAATGTTTAGATCCGGCAAGTTAGATCTGACAGGTTTTCGAGCAACCGTTGGTCGGCCGAAAAGTAACCAATCAGAGTGAAGCTTTGGAAAATGTAAGCCGTGACGTCATGCCCATTTGTAGAAATGGCTCCGCTACGAAATTGTTTCCACTTCATCTGAATGGAGAGCAATTACATAGTTATTATCACAGTATTGAGATTATCTTTTTAAAATAAATAAAGTTTATACTTAAATGCATTACTTTTAGGCGTCAGAATTTATCAGAGAGTTTTTAAAAATGAGATTTTTTTCATAATTTCCCATCATTGGCTGTATTCGCATTGAATTTTGGGATCGCCGATCTCTCGCTATAATAATTCAAGAATTAATTCTAACAAATCTAAGAATCTTAGGATGGATTTGCTAAATTTGTTAATTTCTGAATGTGAATTCTGCTACGATAAAGGCTTCAATAATTATCAAATTCAAAAATTTTTTAAATTATTTTCGCTGTTTGATTCATAGATTAGAAACAGACACAATATCATTCAATATCGTTCGAAACGCCTTCTTCAAAATGTTTTCTAGCGTATTTTAATGCATGAAATTACTATATTTCAGTGTAAAGATAGTTTCCTGTCGAATGACGATATTTCTTATTACAACAATAGCTTTTTGATGGTTTTCAGTGCAGTTGAATTGAGAATATTCAGCGGAGCAACTATGAATGATGTCATCAGTGACTATTTTAATTCTGTGCTTTATTGGTTGGATTCCCGAAAGACATGCATTGAATGTCCTGTCGTGTTCTACCCTGGAAGTCGCATCGAACACGTTTCATGTCGCCCGACCGGATCGAATAGTGTTCACTAGCTTAAGAGCTTTGCACTTTATGTACGAGGTCGCTATAAAGAGAGATTCATAATAAAGCAAATAAATATCCTGACTTCAATAATATAGATCCAGGACATAACTAGAATGCTAGGTTAGAAGGACTATACGAGGTTATCCAATCATTTATCCAAGTTACGCATAAGTATGTCCTCTATTTCCTTCCACAAGTAGTTATCGATTTTATTGCCCCTAGTGGATTTGCGAGGTCCTTTTAATAAGTTTACATAAAAGCTCTAGGCCTTATTTTCTTAAGTTATGTATCTCGATTTATTAGCATCCAACCAGAAGAAAATTAGTATAAATTCATAAACGGTGCCCTTAAAAGCCTGAGGCGCAAGACAAAGGCCTAGCAGCCTATGCCTACAACGGTTCATAGACAGATGAAAGTTCAATGATGGAAAAAGAGAAGTGAACTCTGGTGAATTCTGCAGGAAGGAGCTGTAAAGCGTCAGAGAAACTTCTTTAACGCAAATGAACTTCTTTGAAACCATTACAGAGTTACCTTAAAGAGGCCAACAAGGTCTAAAACGTGTTGGAATGTTATTGATCGTCCAAACTCAAACAGAGCACAACGATTGTTTCATGTTCAAGTGTCTAATAAATGAAATGAAGTTAAATTCAAAACAGAATTAACTAATAAAATTACTGTCTACAACAGATTAAAAAAAAAAGAAATTTAACATTTCCTAACATAATACTAGTTAATAATTTAATCATTAAACAATAGATAATATAATCCCTTGCAAATAGTTACTAAGAAAATTACGATTTTTTTTTTTTTTTTTTTTTAAGTTTTCTTATTAAGACAGTTTTTGAAAAGAATGGGTGCGTTTCTTCTATCCTACAAAAAGAAATAAATATTTCCAAATTATGTTATGATTCCTCGCCGAAAAGATTTATTAAGAATCAAACAGACAAAAGGATTCATGTTAGAGACAGATTATCAAACTTAACTGGGAAGTCTTTAAAGATCTGAAAAAAACAACAATAAATAGCAAAAAAAAAATCGGAAGTAGGATGGCTTATGGAAAATTAGAATAACAAGGTAGTAGACCATTACCATAAGCATAATAATAAAAACAGATAAAAATGCGCTTGTGTTTTTATTATTAATGCTTAGTGTGGTAATTGTCTACTACCTTGTTATTACAGTGGAACCCCGCCATTCGTCCGCCTCTCTATTCGTACAACTCGTTATTCGTACAACTTTTTTAAGTAAAATTGAACTCGCCATTCGTACGCTTGCTCGCGATTCGGACAGCGTGACCTTGTTACTGGCCGCCCCACGCGGTCGCTTCAGTTCAGTATCGTGCTAGCTTCCGTACGCTACGCATCATCCACGCAAGAATCGTGAAACTTTGTGATATTTTATTGTTGTTTTTTGTTATTTTTATTAAAAATAGTGCAGCCATGGGTCTAAAAAAGATTACTGATTCAACTAAGCCTAAAAGGAAAGCAGTGAAAATATTTCAATTGAATTGAAAAAAGAACTCGTTGCGAAGTTTGAAAGTGGAACTCGTGTCTCTGACCTGGCAACTCAGTATGGCATGGCGAAATCAACCATATCGTCTATACTGAAAAAGAATTAAATAATAATAGAGGCCTATACATTTATTGTTTTCATAGTTTTTATGTATTTTAGGCTTAAAATATTATTACAAAGGTTTATATAAGCAATCATCTGTGGGTCTGGAACGGATTAATCCAATTTACATGATATTTTATGTGAAAAAATGATTCACCATTCGTACAAATCGCCATTCGATCTGCCTCCTGGAACGGATTGTGTACGAATAGCGGGGTTCCACTGTATTATATATGTTAAATATGTTTCATGTAAATATAAAACTAGAATATTAAAAAGTGTATTGTGAGGCTCTATTAAGATAGACAGAATAAAAATCAGAATGTACACTTTGTTAAAATATAGTTATAACATAAAAGCATAACGGGGGGGGGGGGCAATTATTTTATTTTTTAAGCAATGGAATATTAGAGGTGATGCTTACACTGTTTTCTTCTCCAAAAAAAGAAGGGATTCCATATTAGGAATTTTTGTTTAATTGTTTTTTTCTGGGAATTCATTACGTCACAGTAAATGGAAAATGGCGTCCATGCGATTTTGAATAAAAAATAACTGATACTTAATAAAGGCATTGTGAATAAAACAGAATTAAAAATTGTTAATAATAATGAGGATTTTTAGTTGGCTAAATTTCTAATGAAAATTTCGAACATTACTTATTTTCTTCTGAGCTATCAAATTCACATAGTTTAAAAAATCGCCACCAGATGTAGCATAAAATACCTGACATGATCAATTCATCAAAAATGACCAAATGTGGAATCTCTTCTTTTTTGGCGAAGACAATAGATGTACTTTAGAAACGAAGAAATAAAGGAAAGAATAAGATAGAAACTAACATCATAAACATTGTAGATGCAAGAAGACTTTTGCCATAAAAAGAAGGATTCAGGATGAAAAAAGAAACATTTTCACATTTACTGAAGGATGCTTTAAATTAATTCTATTACACATTGTAAAGTTTTCCACGTCAATTTTCAAAGCAACATTTCAATATACTTGTTGCTGCTATGAGAGGCATCTTTTATTTGTTGATTTTGACTTCCCAGATAATGATATTTTGCTTGTTTATGTCAAATGTTGTCTACTTGAGTGGAATAATGTAAAGAACTTACAAATGAGACAAATAATTTTGTTTAATATCTTGTAAACTGAGTATTATGTATTGTTAAAGAGATCCTATAATGATACAAATGAAAAGGTACAAAATATTTTGTGCACAAAAACAATAAAAAAAGAAATTGCATAAATTAAAAATAATTAAAATTGCATAAAAAAAATAATTAAAAGAAATTATATTTACTGGTTAAATTGAATGCATAAGAGCAGAATTCTTGAGCCCTCATTGTCTACTGAGCCATATCTTCTTATACAATTGTATCCAGAG
>JAFIDM010000002.1:19419976-19433843 GCA_023159025.1 Thereuonema tuberculata
GTTAGAGCGTCGAGCTAATAAAGCGAAGGTCGTGGGTTCGATCCCCTCATGGGCCATTCTTATTCTTCATTTTTTTCTCCCCATTTTAAATCTTTTCACAGTTTCTCAACTTATGACATTACGAGATATTGATTATGTAATCCTTTAGAATTGGAATTTTGATAACTACTTTATTTTTTCTCTAAAATTAGTATCACGTTGTTTAAAGTAGATACGTAGGAAGCGACTATTTTAGGATTTCTTGAATGTTGTAGGTAGCCTGTTAGCTCAGTTGGTTAGAGCGTCCTGCTAATAACGCGAAGGTCGTGGGTTCGATCCCCTCATGGGCAATTCTAATTCTTCATTTTTTTTTTCTCCCCATTTTAAATCTTTTTACAGTTTCTCAACTTAAGTTTTTTTTTTTTTTAAATCATTATTAGAAATTCAGTGTATTTACAAGGTTTGATTATTCCATATAAATACGGGTGGGTAAGATAGCATGGGGTCGCAAAGAGACTCGCGCCCGCATTTTCTAGACCACGCCAGCGCAGTCTATTCTAAAGTAAAGGTGAATCAGAAGCCGTTGCGAAGCACTGTGATTGGTTTACTAATCGCTACCCTACCTTGTTTAATTTGGGCTGCAGAAGTGGTGACATATTTCATTTTAAGACACTTCCACTTCTTGTGAGACTGACCGTAGTGCGGAACACGTATTTTTCTCCATTTCTACAAGTTCTGCAATCACTCATCCCTATACAACTTATAGTTTGGGTTGTAAAGACGGTGACGGACTGAGAGACGGACAGAACTTTCTTAAGAGTTCTCCTTTAAAAATAACCAGATCTCATACGTATAGCTCTCTTTCTAAGAAATAATCCTTCTATGAGGCTTCATTATGAACAACAGTAAGAAAATAATCTTGTACAGTGTTCTATGAATAGAATATTCAAGGAAAAAAAATCAATCATATGTTCATTAAATTGCTATAAAGTCAGATGAAAAGAAGTAAATGGGATTAGAAAAAGAAAGAAAATAAAAAAAAAATAGGGAATGAAAGGGACAAGGAGAGATTGAACTGAAAATACTTTTTAACATACAAAAAAATAAAACCAACAACACAAACCCAACTAGTTAAAGCCAACTAGTTTTCTTTTTCATGTTCAACCTCTGATAAATTACAAAAAAACTTGTTATGCTGAATTGTTTAGTCAAGTTAATTGTCATAAATTACTATTTAAAAAGTTATGACGAAAAGTCCGCAGGTTAAGAATATACTGAATTTGTTGACTTGTGTTTTCAGTTCATCTACATCTACGAAAATTATTATTAAAAAAACAATAATTTACAATTTTATTTATTTATTTATTTATTACTTCGTGCTTTCATGTATTTTTATTGCCTTCACTGTTTATTTTAATTTTACACAAGAGAATTTCATTATTTCTTAACTTTGTGACATCTTCAGACAGAACTTTTTGTTTATCGTATTGACACAGAAATTGCAATTTTGAGAAATTATTAAAATTTTTGTATTTATTTTAATAAAAAACAATAAATAAATAAAAAACAAAGAAGAAAGTTTCTTTGCGAGTTTTCAGTTGTCTATAGTTATCTTTTTCATAAATTTAATTAACTCATAACTATTATCAACCTCAATACTTTACAGAGAGTGGGCCAGGGTCTAATTACCGAACTCACAGTTTCCCAATACATTCTGTACCTTACTTGTTATTTCTACCAATTACATCAGCAATAATCACCATCCCTAAACTTAACCTGAAAAAATTCAAACAGGCATGAAGATTTCTAAAAGTAGCAAAATTAATTCAGTTAACAATTCTCAGTTTCTTTTTCTTTCCGAATTAAATAAAGGTAATTTGTAACTAATTAATATTATATTATTATAAATTTACTTACAAACTGCACAAATAGTTAAAATTTTAAACTGAAATATTTCTTATATGATTTGGAATCCAAAAATATTATAAACGAATTAAGTCTAATTTAATTCGTCAAGTTTTCAGTTATTTAAATACAGTCGGACCTCTATTTAACGAAGTCGCTAAATCCCGAAAAAAAGTTCGTTATATGGAAAATTCGTTAAATAGAGAAATTAGAGATTCACCTTTTAAAATTACTTTAAACTATATAAAACAGATTTAAAATACATAAACCAGATTTAAAATACATAAACAATAAATATTATTAAAAAAAGTGATTTTAATGACATAAAGCATAAATTTCCCCATGCGAACTTACTAATAAAGTCTGTTAATTTTGTATGTTTTTTTTTTTTTTGAAAAAGTGTTTTCGCTCATAGTACATCTCGCATCTTTGCAATGCACCAAAAACCCCTTCAGTATTTTCTTTAAATTGTTATCCGCATCGGATTGTTTCAAATGATCATAAAAAGGTTTTTTGATTTCTGCATCATGATAATTTCCATTTTCATCATCATTTTTTTCTTCGCAATTCATAGCTGTATTGTTCTTATTTTTCACACTGTCCAAAATATCCGATTCAGTTAATGTTTCCGAGGTCTCAACTTCAAAATCAAGTGAAAGATAATCATCAATCAGCACATCATCATTAATTTCTACTTTTTCCCTCAGCTGTATCCACATTTCTTTCATTTCCTCTAAGGGAATATTAATAATAAAAACATTTCAAGGAGAAAAAAAAATAGATACCACGAAAAAGTTCGTTAAATAGAAAATGCACTTCGCTATTTGGAGGTTATTTTACGAAGAAATTAGCAAAATGTTCTTGGTTCCAAAGAAAAGTTAGCAAAATAGAGAAATTCGCAAAATAGAACTTCGTTAAATAGAGGTCCGACTGTATTATTTAAGAGCGAGTGCCTACTGTAATGAATTCCTAAAATAAATGTTTACAGAACTGTAAGAAGTATTTTCCAGAAAGTTTAAATATATAAATTAAAATATTTATATAAACAATCTTAGTATAACTTATTCTTCATACTATCACATGTTGAGAGCAATGTTTGGTTTGATGATACGAATTGTACTGGAACTGCAACTGATTTGTAGGATCATTGCAGGCTATTCAGAGAAAGGTACAAACCTATCATTGATATACAACATAATAAGTCAATATAAAATATTAATTTTGATACACAATTCACAGAATTGTAGTTTGGTTGATTAGGTATTATCCATTTCTCATTTTATTAACACGTGTAAGACAATGAGAAGCAAAACATATAACTCCACGCTTAGTTCTTGGAGCCCTTGCGTAGAATGTGCCCCACATCCTTCCATGGGAGTATCGGAGAAAGCGCTTCAACAACAAGAAGACAATGAAATCGTGTTTTTATTAAAGTAATATTATGTTATCTGACAATTAAATCTCTATATAGCAAAGTTCAGAAGGTTGGTAGTTATAACCTTACAATTTCTTATTATACTGACTTAAAGAAAGACTGTTTTACCTGTCTTATAAGTAATTGGATTTTTAAGTCACCGATGAAATATTGTACTGGTGTTTGTGGGAGAGAGTTTGGAATCTAAAGACAACGAGTCAAGTTCTGGAATTAAACTGAATTAATTTATTGAACGAAAAACATTGTTTGTTTTTTTATAGTATTTCCATAGTGTAATTTGATTGGTTAAGTAATTAAAAATATACAGAATGATTGGATAAAAACATAACGAATTTAAATTAATTAACTGATTTAACGGAAAAGAATTTAAAAATAAACATAACATCAGTAATTAGTTATTAGGAAATGAAAAGGAATAAATAACGGTTAAGAATTATAAAATGAATACAGATAAACACACATAAATAATTTGTAAAAAAAATACAGATAAATAAATGATTTCTAAAAATATTTACTTACAAACTATTACAATACAGTAACACCCCGTTATTACGCTCCCGCTTATAGCACTATCCCGTTCTTTACGCTCCTTTCGTGCGGTCCCTGGAATTTTCTATATAACTCTCTATACTTTTACCCTCTTATAACGCTTCAAATCCCGCTTGTAGCGCTTTTTTATATCGGAAATTTTGTATCGAAAAGAAATGTAAACTGTAACGATTCTTTTCTTTCCCTGGTAGGAGGGAATCTTCGAACTCTTTGAAGTGCGGGTCTGTGATACAGTAAGTTAGTGCAAAATGTCGAAGCGGAAATCTCTTTCTATAAGTGAAAAATTGCAAATTCTTCGTAAGTACGACGAGAATTCTACACTAAGTCAGAAGGATTCTAGGAATCTCTAGGAATTCCCTCATCCAGTCTGAGAACAATAATAAAAAATAAGAATGGAATTATCAATGCAGCGAAGGATGGTTGCAAACGTAAAAAAGTAAAGTGTGGAAAATGTGAAGATGCCGAGGAAATTCTAATTGAATGGATTCATCAGTCCCGTGATGCATCAGTGCCATTAAGTGACCCAGTGCCATTCAAGAAAAGGCGCGTGAAATAGCGGGCAGTGCACTAAATCTGCTCCGAAAATATATTTGTATTGCTCCTAGTGGAGTATCAATTGATGTTAATAGTTTCTTGAACCGCATTGAAAATGTCATAATTTACAACAGTAGCATACACACACGGCAAACCACAATCAAAGATTTTTTTAATAGGAAATAAGCTCACATTTGCACTATATCTATTTCAGAATCAAGTATCTTTCCTGTAAAATGGTGTCTAAATGTTTCCCCATCATATAAATCATTCCCCGTTTATAGCGCTATCCCGCTTATTACGCTTGTAGGTCACGGTCCCTTGACGAGCGTAATAACGGGGTTTTACTGTATATACATTTAAAGCAGACGATCAAACACGTAAACGATGAGGTTATCTGCTCATTTTTTATGTATCAACTTTACTATCGTTTCATTTCTTTCATTTTCACTATATTGCAAAGTATTGAAATATTCACAGTATTGAATATAAATATATATCTCGAATGGCCAAATTCATAACCTTAAGAGTTTATCTTGGCAAAAACTTCATTCAAATCACATACAATTTTGAAATAGAAAATAATGTAGAATAAAATTAACTTATATTACGAAACTACATAAAGTCTGACAGAAATGTGAAATTTTTAAATTTTCTATTTCTGCAAGGCTAATGGCAATTGATCCTTGCTTCATCAGCGGCACCTGGTGTTAATTTTAAATAATTTGGAAATTCTTACTAAAACACAATTAACATTCCAAATTATTTAAAATTCACACTAGGAGTGGTTGATGAAGCAAGGATAAATTGGCATTATCCTTACAAAAATATAAACTATGTGTAGGCCTAATGGAATGTATTATCAATTGTATATCTTACTAATAAACTTTGATTAAATTATACACCGACATAGAACTATCTTTTGAAAATATTCCAAGTGTATCGTTAATTGCTATTAATTCATTCATTTTACACATTAAGGTTGTTTCTTATTCTGTTTAAGATTTAAAGTAATCTCAGTTTGTCCTTTTGCTTTGAAATGAACAGTGGCTTATCAGGTCATTATCTATTTCTACGATTGAAAGCCTAACAGCGAAATCACACTAAAAGGGAAATCGGTTAGCGTTGATTACAATCTCTTAATGACAGCTGCCTTTATTTCCAGTTGCAAATGCGGTCAAAACATTTGACAGTTAAAACAGACAAGATATATACGATATCCGTAGCCATTTTAAAACGCTTCCGCCAGCGGTCTTTTCTTGCCTTTCCAATCAATAACAGTCATTAATATTCTTATCTTTGGTTGGAAAATAGTTTAATATGCGTGATACCTATTGTATTTACGACGTCCATCTGTAGTAAGACTGCTTCGTTAATTTATGAACAACAGCAATTAACACTTTTTCTTTTTTTTTTTTTTCTCCTTTCTTTTTACGAGGCCATTATTTGGTGAGCCAATAAATTACAATTCCCGCCTCTGCAGCCTCCACCTCCTCCCCCCTTCCCTATAATTTTCTTCGTAATCTTAAGGCCCAAAACTCTTCATGGCCTCTTTAACTGTTTTAGGTCGCGTCCCCGGAGGTCAGGAAAGGTGATTTGACCTTTGATCTTCCGGGAACGAAAGGGTTCGAACCTAATTGTCGTAGATATTAAAAATGAATTTTATTTAATTGCAGTTCACCAGTGAGAGAAAACTACCCTGACGACCCTAACGCATTGTTTTTACAGACTCACACTAACCACTAGTATATTCTGTTTATGGGACATTCCAAGCATTAACCTCACACAGAATAATTAGCTTTTTCAAGAATCACTTTTCTCCATTTTGGGTCAAAGAGTTTTACTTTTTTTGTAATATCTTTTTTTCTGTATTCTGTATATTTCTGTATTCTGTATATTTCTGTATTCGGCAACTTACTCGAAACAATTAAATTTATTAGATAAATCTACTTTTGATCTAATGAACAGATATTCTTCAATCTTGACATGTAAATTTAAGGATAAATATTTTCTCTCCTCTTAATTTTTTTTTTTTTTCCGTTCAAATCAAATCAATATGAAGGCGAGATGAAATCGTGATTTTCTGGAGCTCTGATTTTAAATTTAAATTCTATACATCGATCTGAAGTATGGTACATTGTTCACACGCTTGTCAGAAACAATCTCTTGAACTATTAAGCTACACTGTACAACTACAATAATGCCGACGATATAAAGATGATCATAAATAATTTGCCTTATTTAAAAAAAAAAAATAATATTTTTTAATTTAAAGTTTTTAAAGTAACTTCTTGCTTTTAATTCATCATTGTTAAAAAGTAAATAGAATACACAAATAGGCAAGTTAGTTGCAAGTTAATAAACGACATTTTTTAAAATTCAACTCCTTTTGATGTACATTATGGAAAATTTAGTAATAAATGTTGTCAGTTCTCCCTATTTCAACATAACCAAAGATCATTATTAATCTTTCTTTAACGTGCGGAGTGAACACGTTAAACTAAGAACACAATTGACACGCACAATTTACGCAAAGGATTCGCACCCCGAGCTGTCATCGTGAAGAGACGGGACGGACCGTTTCGCACTTATTAGTGCTCATCAGCCAGCCAAACTCCACCGATAACATGCTCAGGAGGTGCGACACTACTAGCTATCCCGGCTCTTGCTCCCAAGAGCGGGACCTCTCTCCGAAGAAATACAAAACAATAATTAATAAAATGAGAAAATACAATACTTCCTTGGCCTGCAACTCGCAAAGCACAAAAGGAATTTAATAGCAGCATTAAATAAGAAATACGCTGTAAATAGAAATTATTAATCTTTCTTTAACGTGCGGAGTGAACTCCCCTTCTTTTAAAAGGGAATTACTGTAAAAACGGCATATATCCCAACCAATGAGCAATTTTCATTTTATTACGGCACTGAATACTCCTGCTGTCATCTGTGCATCCAATGCTGTATTATTAACGTGGTTGCGACACGCCAAAGAACTCATTTAGTTACATATAAAAATCAACAACAATGGGAATGGTAGCAGACAAATTTTGAAAATGTAGCTTTTTGAAAAAATACCTCAGTTGGGATAGCCATTGTTATTAATGAACTCTCAATTATAATGTTTTTTTAGTTTTTATCGAAAGTAGCACTTATAATAATTACAGAATAAAATCAAATTCACAAAACGAAATCAGAATGAAAATGTTTTTTTTTTAATATGTAAAACATTAATTGACTTTTATATGATAAAAAAAAATATACTATTATAAAAATTTACAGTATCATACTGTAAATTCAGTAAGTTTTGCCTTGTTATTCATTCTTTTTTTTTCCCTCATAAAAATCACTCCATTTGTGAGTGTGTCTGCGTGTTTACCCTTAACAAGTTTTTAACCTTTCAGTAGATCTTCCTAAAACATAGCATGTATATTTACAGATAAGAAAAAACAAACATTTTTGAATTTTAAAATTTTTGTGAGTGTACTTCTTAACAATTATTGCAAAGAGTCCCTTAAAAAGCATAAAAAAAATAAATGAGTAAAAATAAAAACTAGCAATGCAGTTTGGAAGCTTGATGTAATTCTTAATGTAAAAAGATGATCATAATCGCTATTATTACATTACAGCAAACCTTTGTAACTTTAAATCAGCTAATTATTCAAATTAAGTTACAAAAATCGAAAGTTGAATTGAAACTTTTAAAGAAAAAAATAGAAAGAAAATCTTTATTTTAAAAATAAAATAAAATTCTACTCTAAATCTGTATTTTTCTAGTCATTTTTTTTTTCTTTTAAACCTTCTTACAATAATTTAATATATTATTAATGACAACAAAATTTAACGTGCATTAGAGCAATAGCATGAAAATATAAAACATTAATTCATATTCATTCCATTAATAATATATTTAATTATTAGAATCGAAAATAATTAAAAAAAAAAATACCAAAACTACAGAAAATAATTTGTACGTCCGTCCATCTGTACATTCATTCGTATGATTTGTTTCCCGTTACTCGAAGGGTTCAAACTAACAGTGAAAAAATTTCTTCTGTAGATGCCCGAAATTGAGGGATTTTTGGGTTTCATAAAAATGATTAACTCTCCAGATGAATTACTAATATGAAGGGTATTGAATATCAAGAATTATTTTATTCTATAATTTGTGGTGCATAGAAACATTTTAATTGGTAGTTACAATAATATAATTAGTATTTAAAAGGTAAAAGTATCCTACTGTAGGCCTATGTTACCCTAGGGATTGCGGAGGTAAGGCTCCCGGCGTTCCAGGACCAATGGTACTAAGTTGAGGTTGGGTTGTCATCCCGACTCCTGCCCACCTTTAACCACCCACTTTTCAGAGGGCTGGTTGAACCCTAGGACCCGTCTAGAGGAGAAAAAAAAATACCCTGAACCGCCGCCTGTGAATGAACCCGGCTCCTCCAGCTAGCAGTCAAGCGCATTCCCATTTGGCAACAGGACCCACATAATTAGTATTTAGATTTATCATTTTTTTGTACAGAATAAACCACGTAAATAAATCTTATTTATAAAGACGTTTGGGCGAAGCTGACCAATTTCGGCAGCTTTCCGGTCTTTACGGTTATTATGGCACCTATTGAAGTATTTCCCTTTCGTTTTATTCTTGTCTCGTCTACAATAGAACTTAGTACCTTAACAAATATTTAGTCAACAAAATAAGGCTACATTTACTGCCCTTCGTTAAGGAAAAGTGTTATAAAAGCAAACGATTTTATTAAGCAAGTAGAAGCAAGAGAAATTGAATAATTTTGTATGGAATGTTCCATACTTTCCATAATTTGGGGATATGATGTTTCTTGTAATTTTATATGAGATGTAATGTTCTCTATGGAAAAGTTGTGTTTCATTAATAATAATACATAACATATTTCGCCAGTTCTTTTCAATTCACCAGTGTCTTACTAAGGATAATGCACATCGTGAATGGAAAATATTCTTGATATCGTAGGTCTATACTAAAAACCAAATATTTAAGCATTTTTTAACCCAAGCATTACTTAAATTACAATTGAATGGGTGAGTTGAAAAAGGTACATATTCCACAAATGTAAACTTTTGGAAAACTAAAAAAACTGTTTATTAAGTAAACTAATTTTTTTACAAAAAAATTTTCTATTATCGATTTATACCTTTAAGTGAAGCGAACTCATTGTGCTTTGTAAATATATAGATATGTAACTTTTTATAGCATAAAACTATGTAAATATGTTGAGGAATATGTTCCTTTTTCAACTCAATGTTTAAAAAAAAAAAAAAAAAAAAAAACCTCATAAAATTTTATTTTTGTGTAATTTATGTTACATAATGTAACATTATATCACGCCATGTATTGTGCTTTGTAAATGTTTAGATATATAAATTTTTATAGCATAAAACAATGTAAATGTGTTGAGGAATATGTTCCTTTTTCAACTCAATGCTAATGAGGCTTTGAGTTGACAACAGAACATATTCCTGGAATATGTCCCTTCTTCAACTCAATCATTTTTACATGGCTCTGGAAAGCAGACTTAAAATTGAGAAATATGTTTCTTTTTCTGTTTAATGGATGTATACATGTGCAAAGAAGAAAATGGCTATCTCAGTTTAGTTGTCAAATTTGTGGAATATGTACCTTTTTCAACTCACCCATTCAATTGTAGACTTTATTATTATTAATTTTGTTAATGGAACGAATAATAACAAGACAAGAGCATGATTTAAAAGTAACTCCCTTTTTCTCGTTTAGGATTCCATTTTAAGAAATTTTTTCTTACTTTAAAGCAATATATTTTTCCATCCAGTAGATGTCTAAGGCAAAAACTGGAACGCAGATTGAATAAAGACTGCTGTAGATGCTGTAAGAAACAAGGAGATGGACGGTTTTAAAGGTGCACGTGTTTTTAACTTTCACTTGGAGAGATTTAGGAAGAGAGACCAAATTCCGACTAATTTACTGGGCGCAACTAACTAGTTAAAACTATGTTATAGAGTTATGGTCGAAGGACCCATCGTAAAGTTAACCCAAAGGAAAGAAAGCCGTTACCCAATTGATAGAGGGCTGGATAAACCCTGGGATATGGACAAGGAATAACTAGGGAAAAAATTCCCCTATCTCCGCCTACTCCTACTCCAGTCTGTAGACAAGCGCTTTTTACCACTTGAGCTACCGGATCCTGATTCTACCGCGTCCTGATTCCCCTAATTTATTCTTTTATTAGATAGTTTTTTTAAGAGCTTCAATTTAGAAATTCTTATTTACCTACTACTAAAGTTCACTGGCATCTTGGAGTTATATATTTTATCAAATAATGTGGTAAAATCAGCATGAAGATTATTGGAGAGAAGTAATATGTTAATTACAGCAAACAAATATTTTATCTTTCTGTACTAATAACCCGGAGAGATATTAATCACTCACTAAGTAGTTACAGATAAGAAACAGAAATAAGATAGGGGAAATGGGAACAAGCAGCCTAAATAAAAAACATGATTAAAAAACTGTTCTGCCTATTAATTTATAGGTGACTCTCTTTTGTTTTTTTTTTGTTTTTTAATCTAAATCGAATTGTTTTTCATATTGGTTGCTCTTCCCTTTAACAAATACAAAGTTTTAATTAGGATTATCACAAAATCGCCATCTTTTACTTCATTTTTTATTAACAACCTTTTACTAAATTCTATGCTTATGTAAATTCACCTTATGAATCGTGCTTAACCAATATTGTAATAAAAATTTATATTTTCGAAATCACTTCAAAAGGACAATGGGCAAAAATGTATGAGAAGTTGCCCCCCTCCCCTCCTGTATAGTGATAAGATATATACATACAGAAAGATCTCCTTAAATAGAACATATTTTACTATTACGACTCGTCTCAATTATTAGTCCGTTAGGAGTTATATACTGCTAGATGTGACTATGTAGTTGACATCGTAATTCTAGAATTTATTATCTAATTAACTTTTAATAATTATTATGCATTAATTAATATTATTATTTATTTCAAGTAAATAATAATTATTTACATGTAATAAATGAAAATAATATTTACTGTTACTGAAAATAATTATTAAGTGATAATTAATTAATACATCTGGGAATTAAAATGTCAACGAGATAAATCATATCTAGAATTAGGTAACTCCGACCGGACTAATAATTGAGATAAGTCGTACTAATAAAAAATGTTCTATTGATGGAGATCTTTCCTTTCGTATATATCTTATCGCTATACAGGAGTAAGGCAGATCTGCCCATTCTCCTTTAAGCCTAATTTTCAGACGTTGAGATTATGAATCTCCCAAAAAAAAACGTACAAAAGGAAACATCTAATTGGAGGACTTCCTCTTACAGATAAGATGAATAGTAGCCTATAGAGCCTGCAATGAAATGCGATTTTGATTTCACAATCAATACTAAAGAAATGACCACGGATATCGGTGAAATATTACAATCAAACACTAGTTGAGGTATTTAAAGAAGTCACTGGAAAAGTGACTCGTAAGTTTACAATATTTAATAAAAATATCAAAGTCTTAACAGCTGTTGTGTTGTGAGTAATTGAATCCAAAGAATGATTCTGTCAGAGGACAGTAAAAGCAGATAGAAAAGTGTACGATTGGATGGTAAATATATTTTTCTGATTTGCTCATCACCTGGCTATCTGAAAACATATCCTACAAACAGTTTTGAAAAAGGTCAGGAAATCGCAAGGAATAGCAGATTTTTATTATTATTATTATTATTTTTTTGTTAATTTTGGACTCGTAGTGAACACGTTAATCCTCCTGCATACGATGAAGTTAAAAAAAAGAAAAAAGGAATTCCGTTTAAGGGAATATGATTATAGTAGCTCTGGGATGTTTTAAAGGAAATTTAAGACTTTTTTAAAACGATTATAAAACAGAACCTTACTACATTGAACAAAAGGTAAGTTTATATGGGGATGCATTTAAAATTCAATCTATTAAATATGTTCAATTTTCTGCGCAATTTAAGACCAACTGTTTAGTTTTCTGCAACATAAATGCAAGTGAAGTGATATTATATTCATTATGTGCGTGAACAGTTTCATTTTTTATATCAAGAAAGTGAAATAAATTTTTAATGTAAATTATTATTGTACAGAATTGTGAAAGATAAAATATTTGTATAACAGATATACAAAAATACAGAATTGCTTTTATCTGTAGAGGTTGATGTAAGGAATATTTATACATACATTGTTTTTCCGAAATTTGCCATAATAAATATTTTTAAAATCAGTTTAAAGTGCATTAAATCTGCATTCCCTGAGAAAGTAAATTAAAGCGTCAATTAACAGCTAGAGCCCAGATGTTGAAAAACAGATTTAATCCAAATCACGTTTTATTGAATTAAACAATTAAAAAAAAGCTGTAAAACACAAGATCAACATTCTTGTAGTACGTTAATAAAAAAAACTTCAATGGGTGAGACCAAATTCTTTGCCTGGAACAGCTGTTTCACGCTCTTTGGCGATCATCAGCCAGCAGCAGTCACCAGTAAACAACTAGTTCTCAGGACTGAGGTCAATACTGTACAATATTAAGGACTGCAGGCGCATGAATTTTCTCACTAATATTTCATTAGCGAGTTTTTTATTGTTTATTTTTGCTTTGATACACCACTAGTCCAGTCAAATTAATGGAAGGCCGTGCCTTCCATTAATTCGTAAAAAGCTGGAAATGATTTTATTTCATTTTGGGCATCGCAAATAGGAGTAATATGAGCTTGCGACGGTTTCTGAGGTGAGCTAAATTTTGGGGAGCCAAAAAACCTCAAAATTTTGGCACTTTTTTTCAGTTTTTGCCTTGTAACATCTAATGGGTGCATCGTACAGAAAATGTCACTCTTACCAAAATTAAAGAGCATTAAATTCTGCGTCGAATGATTTCCTTAAACATGAAATTTAGTTCAATGGTTTGGTCAGAATCAGTAGTCAAAGATGAGCAAATTTTTCCATTTCTGTTGACAAGTGCGTAACGCTCACTTTCAAACGCCTGTGACCCGAAAATGGCTATTCCAAATGAAAAATGTTCTAGAACATCAAATTCTGCGTTCAGCGAGCACCTAATTTTAAAATTTGGCTCATTCCTACCCATAGATACATGCATAAACTAAAAATAGTCGTAGCGCTCATTTTCCGCAATTCGTCTGGGGAGTCGAATTTCTATGTAATTCGAAAAATATAACTACCTGCTGTACCTGTACCTACCTACTCAATTTATAATATTAGGTATATCTAATTATATTAAAAAGTGGAAGTTCAAATGGTTACGAAAAGGGCCTTCTTTTCAGACAAATTAAAGTATCTATTAGTTGTAAAATTAATAGTAAAGGATTCTGAAACAAGAAAGCCATATCACCAAAAGTGCTTTTTTAAATACAGCAAAAAATTACTTAAAATCAATACTATATAC
>JAFIDM010000002.1:19438843-19451320 GCA_023159025.1 Thereuonema tuberculata
AAGAGGAACGACTTGTCTTTTTGGTCATCTAAACGGTTTAGAAGTTATCTCATGTCACGTGACTTCCAGTTGATTCATGTCGATGAAAAATATAAAGTAACCATCCTCAATATAAATATCTAATATTTGACATCTTATTTGTATTTCTGTGTCATATAGTTTCGGAGGAGATAGGGTTAGAAAAAAAAACAATGTTTTCTTTTATATATATATAGATATTCAGAGATCCCATGATTGGTTCTCATGTTCCCAAGGGATTTGGATATCCCGGGTGAAGAACCCCTGAAATAGTAGAAATATACTGTTTATATTCTACGGGTATTTTTGTCATCTTCTCGAACTAATTTCTTTGAAAAGTTATTAAATATAATTGTCTCTTGTCCTAAAGTATGCATACCAAGTTTCAAAAAGATTATTACAGTCGTTGAAAAGTTTTTAGAATGAGAGCAACATATGGACTGATCTGTGTTGCTTTAATTTCGTAGAATATTAATTTGAACAACAGAGAGCGTAAGGAAATACGTTTATCTCATATAAAAAGCTAACAGCATTTAATAGATAATTATAGTGAGTCATAAGATAAATTTATCTCAACTCTTCTTCTGTACGGAAGAGAACAAATCTATTTCATAAAATAAAGGAATTCTTCCGATCGTAAAGACGAAAGAAGTGTTAAACAAGGTAATTAATACTTTTAGACAGTGTCAAAAGCAAAGCTGTCCCATAATATTCACAATTGTAAAAACGAAATAATTAAAAGCAAGAGGATATAAATGCAAGACCGTTCCTTTGTGTTTTACAGACAAGCTGTAATCTTGGGGCCGCTAATACAATGCTTAGTGCATCATTTGCATATGTTAAAGAATTTATGAAACAATACGTTTGTAAATATTAACAATGACATCCTGTTGGCAATTGTTAGTATTGTTATGTATGAAGCATCAGTATTATTACTGTGTTAATTGTTATCTTTATAACTAATACTGCTATGGAAAACGTTAATTTGGGGGAGCAGGGAGTAGTCCTACAGGTCTGATTTTTTTTATGTGGTCACCTACTTTTTTGATGCTGAACACAATGGTGAAAGTTTCATTCTAATATCTCTAACCGTTTGGCCGCTACAGAGTGTGACGTACAGTGTGACAGACAGACAGACAACACAAAAGCAACAGCGGTTCCCTATATTAACTGTAACATGGGACCGCTAATAAAATGGCAGAAATTGATCAAACTATCTTTTATAAGTATGAAACACATATGAATCCACTTGAACATTTTTCTTATTTGATTTGTCTGTTTGTAAAAGCGTCAGACTAAAACGGCAGGACTAATTTCCTTAAAATTTGGAATGATTTTTTTTATTTATGGTTCAATTTTAAACTATGAGCACGATATTTAGGTCTCACCGCCCCTCCCTCTGCATATGTCTACATTTTCAGTTTGTAACTGCGCAATAAATACTTGACCATATTCTTAGTATATTATTAATTAGCTACAAATGATCTATATTTAATTTGGAAAAAAATATAAACTACGAATTGGGGACCATGAATTGTAACTTCATTAATTTTGATACTGATGACAACTTCCTATTGTTAATGATATTACGAATTGTTATTTGAAATAGATGTGTATTATATAACAGTATAGCATTTTAATGAAATTCAAAATATGACGTTGAATTCTTCTGTCCGATAAAGGTACGTTAATATCAGAAGAGAATCACATTAACTGCAATTATTTTTGGGTTCCATTTCCTGCCCTTGTCCCTAAAAATTGACCTCCCCCCTCCTCTCATCGTTGCCACTGCGGTCAGTTTCCACTATGAGGTACCAATAATTTAACAAAATTATTATTACCCAATAAAAAGCTGAGCGTATCCCTAGTTTCATACTAGGTATAGTTCTTGAATATTTTAACACTATTTGGATTGCAGTTTATAATTATACTTTATAATTAATAAACAACGGGTGAGACCAAATTGTTTACCAAGTGACATCCCGGAACAGCTGTTTCACACTCTTGGGCGATCATTGTTGATTTTTCTTTTGAGGCACCACTGCGCTTCCGATGATCATTCCTATTAGCCTCAGTACAGAGATCTTGTTGTTTTACTGGTGACTGCTCCTGGCTGATGATCGCCAAAGCGCGTGAAACAGCTGTTTCAGGCAGGCCCCCACATCAAATTCCGGGCCCAGGTACCAAATGCAATAACGGGCCTTTTCCCCCCTCCCTGAATGTTACGAACAAAATCAAGAAAAAAAAAAGAGAATCTCCAAATCAACAAGCCCAGGCCCCCTTTGGATCTCAGCCCGGGCCCCGGTGCTGAGGGACTAACTGACCCCCCCCCCCCCCCTTGTGGGGGCCCTGGTTTCAGGGTGTCACTTGATAAACAATTTGGTCTCACCCATTGTTGTTTATTAATAATTCAAATGCGCAGTTGGAATTTTTATGCTTTAAAAATATCCATTAAGGCCGGCGAACGGCTGACACATGAATTTTCTCACTAAATTTTCATTGGTGAGTTTTTTTTGAGGCACCACTGCGCTTCCGATGACTTTATAATTAACTTTGCAGTTTATAATCATAATCGTAGTTTCTCATTGCAGATGACTTCTTACACGATTTTGAACGAATACTGACTTGATCGATACTCATCCCGAAATAATATTGAGTATTCTGAATTGTTCTGGAGATTAAAGCATGGCTGTCTTTCATTTATTTCTTATCTCTCTCATACTCCTACAGCCACAATTGGTGAAGCGTTTTTGTTTTGATCTTTGTATCATGCATCTGTCATAAAAGAATCCTGTTACAATAAAGCGAAATAAGATCAAATGTCTAGTTTACGATAATGACGAAAGAAAAATGGCTTGAAATATCAGAAAATAAGTCAAAACTTACATCAATATAGTAATATGGTAAATAAAAATTAAAAGAGAAGCGGTAAAAAGTATTTAGCAAATATATTATAATCATCAGAAACAAAGGAGATATAGTATTTAAGTAACTAACAATTCTTTTTTTTTTCCTTTTTGCTTAATAATAATTGTTGACTGAGCAAGAGAAACATGCGAAGTCCTCTTATTCTATTTGAATATCTTTCTTCTTATCTATCTCCATCAGACTTGATACTAAGTTATTTATAATTTAAATTAAAACATAGACACATTTATTTTAGTCTAAATCCTTTCCAATCTTAAAAAATGACTCGAAATTCCACGCTTAAACAACTGGACTGGTTTCGTTAAAACGTGGCTTATTGATTGACCAACTTAAAACTTGAACACGACTGAATGGGTTTCACCCCAGTGCTTAAAACTGACCCCTTCCAAGTGTTGTATTCAAGAAACAGTCTCCTTTGAGGTGTCACATGATATTTCGTAAGTACACTCAATTAAATATTGAACCGTTTAAGGGCGCTGTTATGATTTTAATCAGACTCCATGACCCTTTGTGTGGGCTTCTCATCAAATGTTGCGATAGTTTTTAAAAAGTAAATTATGATATGATCATTTATTATAAATATATACATTTAGTATAATTATTGTTTACTTTCGAAAGATAAATTTCTAAAATCAAAGCCATATCGATGGCTTGAAGCGGTAAAAAAAAACATGGCGCCTGTTCAAATCGCTTTGCTTCATATTACGTCATCTCCTAGCACTTGTGATTGGCCAAAGATCTTCAAAACAAATTTAAAAGGCAAATGAGAACTCCCTTAAAAATCAAATCGAAAATATCGATTTTTAAATGTACTTAAGAATCTTCTAGCAGGTTTACTAATCCTCTTTAACCCACTTCCGCTGCACCTTCTGACTTCGGCATTACATAAAACTAGCCTATGTAAAATAGTACAAATAATATGAGAAATTTCACTACAGACAGTATGAGTTGTTAGATAAAAGTTTATATATTCAAATTTTATAAACTATAAGTGGAAAGAGGATTGGAATTCGTCTCCTAAATCCAACTCTGCTATTGTGCTTCATACTTTGTTAGGTTTGTTTGTTTTCGCTCAGCAAAAGTAGACAATACAAAACGAAATTTAGGAGAATAGATAGGAAAAAATGATAGGATTAGAAAATGGCGAGTATCTTGTTATGTAACAATTGTCTGCTTAAATAGGTCGTATTACATTGTGTAGATATGTCCTACGATTTGAAGGTGAAAGATTTGAAACCTTTAAGGTTCAGGTCAAGGCAAGACATCGTTGAGAAGTGGTCAGATCAGTTACTCACAACGGGATCTAAAAGTCCATATTTTGACTGGAAAAAAAATCTAGAAGACACACTTGTCTTTCCTAAAGCTTGTTAACTATTTGACCCGCAAACATTTTTTGATTTCAGTCATTTACATTGCAATGTAACTTCCGTATAGAATTTGAAAGGGAAATTGATAGGAAATAGATGAAATTAAAGCTAAGAAATTAACTTTCAATGAAATACGGCTCAAGCTTTTCGTTTTCGTGGACTTTCTTCTTCTGAAGCGTAGTTGATCTTTTCATCATGCTTAAACCTTATTGGAAAATCATTATTCATAAGTAAAAATAAACAGAAACTTTAGAAAAAACAAAACTTGAGAAATTTAAAATCATTCTTCTTTAAAATAGGTAAAAAAAAAAAAAATTCCTCTTATTAAGCATTAAAACATTTTAGAATATTTTCAAATAAAAATACTGGCAAATTTAATTCATGCGTTTATTATACTTTTGTTTAAAGTTTTTATAAAATTGTCGGTGATTCTAACGTGCGTTGAGGAATTTTCCAAAATGAGACGGCCAAACACACAGTATTAGGAATAAAACTTTTAACTATAAAAAGATAAAGCACATACAGTTTTGATTTGCTGAAATTTGCTGAAATCTTTCTCAATGTAATTAGATCAGCCACAGAACCTCTATAAATACACCTCCCTGGTGAAATGTATTTATAGAGTGTTCTGTGGCTGAGCTACTTACATTGAGAAAGATTTCAGCAAATTTCAGCAAACTGTATGTGCTTTATCTTTTTGTAGTTAAAAGTTTTATTCCTAATACTGTGTGTTGGCCGTCTCATTTTCATAAAATTGTTAGAACCAAATTTAATGTTTTCATCTTTACATAGTCTGAAAATATAAATATGGAATTTTTTTCTTATTTTTTTATATAATAAAATAACTTAGCTAAAACAATTTAGTTTTAAGTTTTTATACCATAAATTTATTTTCTGCTACTTCTTCTCTAGATAGTTTTAGTAAATTAAGGAAATAATGTACAATTAATAATTAATAAAAGAATTACATCTTTGAGTTTGCAAAATTAAAATTTGTAAATTATAATTTTTATTAAAAAAATATGTTTCAAGTTCCACTTAAACATATTTTTTAGTGTAATAATCTCTTGGAGTTACTAGGGATTTTGCTGGAGTAAAATTTTCTGGATCGGCTAGACCCTGTTTCCCAACGTGGGGCGCACGCTCCACAGGGGGGCAATTTGATTGTTAAGGAGGGCAATTGGAAAATTGGAAATTGTTTTTTTTTTTTTTTTTTTGTTTTAACCTTTAAAATTCTTTTTTTTTTTTTTTTTTTTTAAAATTTAAAAAGTGTTTTTTTTTTTTTTTTTTGTTGTAAAACTCAAAAAGTCGTTTTTTTTTTGGTTGTGAAAATTATATCTAATTTGGTGGTGCATAGCATACTTTAGATACTTTAGGTGGGGCACAGTACAAAAAAGGTTGGGAAACACTGGGCTAGAGAATAGGGAAAAAGGAAAGAAATTACTATTAATGAGATTAGTATAAATGTAATACCTAGTAGATCTTTTAAAGTAGTAGATCTTTTCTATAAAAATTTTTATAAAAATTTTATAAAAATTTTTATATTCCTAAGCTTTATAAAAATTATCAATATTGATAATTTTTATAAACATATTATTGATAATTATTGATAAGTTTTATAAACATAGGGATATTCTTTGCACTTTTTTACGTCTTTAAAAAGAAAAAGAATGATAAAATGCCATATTAGAAGGAAAGTAGACTTCAAATTCTTTCAGGAAATATTTTGTTTAGAAGCATCTACATTCATAGAATTAAAAAAAAAAAAAGTTAATAACAATCATAATTTTTTGTTTCTTTTTGTGTAGTATTTAGGCTACTCTAACTGTGTTCTGCTGGACTCTGCATCACTACTGCGTAAGTTTCTCAATTGTCACAACTTCCTACGCCACAATTTTCTAAATTGTTATTACATTAGATCCCAGCCTCAAAAAAAGTTAATAGTCCTAAACAGGGAATAGAGTTTGATCCATCACTGATAAACTACTAACTATTCCACAGGTATTTTAAGTAGTGAAATAGAAAGCATGTAGCTATAATTTAATAGGATGGACTGACATAATAATTGTAATTGACAGCTGACATACAATTGCAGTGTTTATTCCTATAATTGCTCTCTTTACCAAATCACTCAGACAACTTATAAACATGACCTATAAACACAAAGGAGGCTGTCTTAGAGTAGAATGGAAGTGGCTTACTTCAAATAAACAAGCTAATAACAAAACAAAATAAAATATTTATTACTGCACAGGATGTATTAATCAAGAATTTAAAGAATTTTAAACAAATTTAAAAGATTTTAAAAGCTAAAATTTAAAACATATATAAAATTAAAATCATTTATCTTGCCTCTTAATCTTTTGTTAAGATTAATTATTATTTTTATTATTATTATAAAAGTCATTATAATTTATTATTATAAAGTCATTTCTTTAAACTTCCATTTATCGCCTAAATAATTAATCAATACATTCATTTTAGGATTTTTTTTTCGCTTAGAAACATCTAAGTTCTTTTGAATAAAAAAAAAATAAATAAAAATAATTATAAATTTTTATAAAAATAAAAAACTAATATATATAGTTAGATAGATAGATAGATAGATAAAACTAATTAATTTTATTCATTTTTACTAAAATAAAATCAGAAATAATATAGATTTAATAAACAATAAATAAAATAAACAATTTTAAATACTATGAAGGAGTTATATGGAGTTACTTTTATGCTTTACAAAATATGAAAAGAAGAGACTTTGTAGAAGAATTTAATATAGATTTAAATTTAGATTTAATTTTATTAATATTCCTTGCATATTCAGAAACGCATAAATGAATAAGCATTTTATTTTTCATTCTTTTTTTTTTTTTTTAAATATAATGCGTAAAAGTAATTTCGCTTCTATTCGCTTTTAGCAGCATTTATTTAAAATATATACAGTCGGTCCTCTACATTTGCTGGTTTAACTTTCTCGCGAGTTTGCCATCAATAATTAAATGGGATTTTTTTTATTATTATTTTTTTTTTAGTTTTGCGGCCTACTACGGAATATTGCAGACGACCGCAGGTAAACTAGAAAATGTAAACTAAAAGAAAAAAGTTTAATACGTCATAAATGCATATTAATATATTTTATCATTTATTACAATAAATATATTTACAAATTCATTATAAAAAGTTGGATTTTCTTAAATTTTTCCTTATACGGAACATGAAGAAGACAATGAGAATGAAGACCCTGACAATCCACTTCCACTGGTCGAATGAATGAATGAATATAATATCATATAGTTACAATACAACAGTTGCTGTTCTAGAAGAGTGTATTGTTTTACTTATTGTGTGTGTTAAATACGGTCAAAAGTATTAAGAGTTAAAGTTTGGCGGCCTACAGATATTCATAGTTTTTTAAGGGTCATGTGCCCTCAACACCGCAAGTGTGGATTCTAATTTTGTCATTCTGTAAAAATATTTATATATGAATTCGCACCTGTCAGTTTCGCGTGGCAAAGATTTCATTCAAACAATGCAATTTTGAAAAAGTAAAAAATTTAAGAATAAAATTAGCTTATATTACCAAACTACATAAGCCGGACAGAAATGTAGAATTTGTTAAAAACCCAATTCAAAGACCAAATTTCAGTTTCTGCAAAGATAATTCCAATATATCCTTTAATACTGTGTTTTTAAGTTAAATTAAAATTTCCATGAGATGCCGTTGACGACGCAAAGATAAAATGCATTATAGTTCTTATAATATATAACATATATTAAATACAGTATATATTTAGTTCTTTATATATTTGTTCATGTATTGGTTTAATAACATATATAATTGGTTCATTCGTTTTTTATATATGTAATAACTTTGTAGCTTTTATATCAGGCATTTTTTTTCATTTAAAATTTAAGATATTTAATGACTATTATATTACAAAAATATTAAGAGGAATCACAATCTCTTAAGATAAAACCATCTTTTTAATAATAAAAAAGCCACTTCTTTTTCTTTTGCATAATTGCAAGGTCTATCCTATCAAATAGAAAGATGTCTCGAGGTAAACGGGTTAAAAAACTATAATCTTTCAAGTCAACTTCCATTAGTAATCAACGCATGAATTGGATTTAGTTTTCAACTTTAGCTTGAAAAACTGATTTACAATGAAAAGAAGAAAATAGAAGAACTGATTAAATTATCGTCCATCTATAATTGCCTTTCAGAACTCTGCAATAGCATTTGGATTAAACTCCCGATAAGAGGTGGGTGGTTCTGGCCTTTCAGTTATTCGAATCGGAATTATTTTGTTCAAAAATTATGTCTTAACATTTCTGTGCTCTAACGTTTCCCATTCCTAAAATCACGTAACTGCAATTCCGATTTGGATAAAAAGAATTATAATCATAATCTGAATAATAATAATAGTAATAATAATTCTGCCCATTGATGGGACTGGCCTAAATTAGCAGTAAGTACAACACCAAGTACACTCTCAGTAACATTCAACTTTTTGGATTTTTCTTTCCATTTTTACATTGTTAACTTCAATCAAAATTTCTACGTAACATTCGCATGATTGTTTACATGGAAATAGTACAAAATGTATTTCTTGACTGAAGTTGATATAATAAATAATTTTAAATATTTATGTGTAAATGATTTTTTTACATGGGATAACTACATATATATTTTATATAAAAAATTAAATGTAACCATATATATATTTTATTATATAAAAAAATATCCTTCCACTTAAGATAAAAATTTTAATTTATTTTGCAATTTTGATTCTTTACTAAATTATGGAGTTAATATATGGGCAAATGTAGGAAATATACATTTGGAAAATTTAAAAAATTTACAAACCAGTTTTAAAGTTGATATTTCCTAAAAATATTTGGAATAATATTAATAAAAGGAAACAAATATTATTAAATATAATATATTATATCCTAAACAAAAATTTATATATAATATAATAATAAAAAATCTATATAGTGTATTTAAATTAAAAGATGAAAGTATAAAAGAAAATTATAATTTGAGAAATAAAAATAGATTAAAACTTGATTATCCTTATATCTATAATGAATATGGTATAAGAAATTTAAATTATATAATTGAGAAAACCTTTAATGATATAAATTGGAATATATTTAAAGATTATAAAAGAATTTCAATTGTAAAAAATAAGGTAAAAAGTTGGATATTGGATAATATTGATTAATAATTTGTTAATTTTATGTTTGTGCTAATGTTTTTTGCTAATATATTTGTTTTAATATGTTTGAGGATAAGTTCATTTTGTAAAATTTGTAAAATTTATTTAAATATAATTTTTTTAATATAATTATTATGTATTATAACAAATAACAGCACCTGTTGATAGGAATTTGAATTCCTAACGGGACTGAAATGTAATTTAAAATAACTAATAAATAAATAAATAAAAAAAATTATATACATAGAATATAAATATATATACTAATATATTAATATTAATATATATAATATATTAATAATATAATATACATAATATATAATATATATTCTTTTTTTAAACCTGTAATTTTACGAAATTGGAAGCTGTTGTTCTCGATTTTTTTGATATTCAACATAAGATTGGAAATTTAAATAAGAGAATATCTGTAACTAAAAATATAATTTAGTGAAATTTTAATGATATGTTCATTTTTAATTTTCAAGAAAATATTGAAAAAAAGAAAATCTGGTAATCGAAAGAGGCTTTTATTCGGCTGTGATTTAGTCTTTGTTTTAACATATCTCCAGAAAAGAAAAAAAAAGGCCATCGGAAAACCAATTCCAAATACTATAGCCTGTAACATATAGAAGACAAATGGGGACCACTACCTACAGAGCAGATTTCGGGTCCCCAGCGGACACAATACACAGAAGAAAACGAAAGAAACAACCATGCCACGACCGGGATTCGAACCCAGGTACTGGCGCATTGGACGCCACGGCTGGCCGCCGCCGAGACCGCACGACCACGCCAGCACGGCAATTCCAAATACTGAAGGAGCATTTCTTGTTGAGAAATATTGTACATCTGAATTCTGAAACCTCTTTGATTAAAGAACTATTACTTACGTGGCCGTTTTGGTCACATTTCATTTCATCTGTTCCATAAATGGCCTATATTTCAGTCCTTCCTACTTTTAATTCTATCTGTTTGATTCTTTCTTTCGCTATTTTATTATAGTTTGATTACGTATTTAATAAAATATACTGATTTGAGTGCATTTGTGGTATTAAGAAGAAGTATCCCAAAAGCTGAGGTGATAGATTAAAATCTACAATAAGAACTTAAGGATGGAAAGTATGGAAAATATGTATACACAATATTATAATAATTTCAAAAATAAATAACAGTAATAATAATAATAATAATAATAATACAAGTAACTATAATAATATCATTAATAACAATTATCCTAACAATAATGATAACAACAGTTATAACAATAATCATTAGTAATAATAATAATAATACTCAATAATAAATTTCATAATATATTATAAAATTTATATAAATAAATTTCAAACTAAATAAATCAAAATATACATAACAATGACATCAACAATAACAGTTATCATAACAAAGAATTTATCTTTGTTTGTTTGCTTTTTTTCCTTCTTTTTTCAATTAAAATAATTATAAATTAAAACAATTATAAATTTTTCTAAATTTTTCAATAATCGATTTTTGTTAACTTTCGTTTAACAATTGAAATATAATATTTTGATAATCTTCAAATATATTTATATTTGTGTTATTTAGAAAACTTTCTATATTATAGTATTTATATTTCTTAAATCATAATTATTATTTATATGTGGATAAATTAATTTAATATTATTTTCTGTTCTTAAATTATAATTTTGTATATTATTATTTTTTATTTTCCATACATCATAATAATTTTGGAGCATTACGTTGTAGAAGAATTTTTGGTTTGGGAATAATATTCCATATTTATTTAAGATATAACTTTTTTTTTTTTTAAATTATTCCAAATTTTCTTTGAAAAAATTAGTTTTAATACTTTAGTTTGTAGTATTTTTAAACTTTCAAGATTAATATCATTCGTTTTTGCTCATATGTTTATTCCATAATTTAATAGAGAATCGAATAAAGCTTAATAAATAATAATTTTTGTTTTTCAGTGGTAATATATTTTTTATATAGTGAAAAATATAGATGGAAGAGTTTAGTTTTTTATTTATAATATTTATTTGGGTATTCCGTGTAAATAAGTTACTTATAGTGATTCCCAAATATTTAAAATTATTTATAAGATCAATTCTAGAACAAGAGTTACAATTGTTAGTTTGTCTATGTAGACATAAATGTGAATGAAAATAGATATTTGGATGGAAGTTAAAGGGTAAGTGGATGAAGGTGTTATCTTAAAATTTCTGAAAAACTGATTTTTTTTTTTATGGATGAAAAAGTTTTGTGCAGCTTTAACACATACTTTCGTTTGGAGAGTGTTTGATGCATAGATCCGTTGATATCCGGTGGATAAAGGTATTTCTAATACAGAAAACTTGCTAGAACAAAAATTTAGACAGATTTTTCTCACAAGTACATTTTTGTAACATAACACCATCCATTTGCTCTGTCAATTGGTTTTTTTTTTGGTCTGATAATCATACTTTTTGTTTTTTCTTTATGTATTGTTAATTTGTTAACATGCATTCATTTTTGAACAATATTAAATTTTTTTGAATAATGTTATATGCAATTTGTGGATCAGTATTTACAGCATAGAGTAAATAATAAGTTCTAATAATAACAATAACAATAAAAATAACAATAATAATAATTTTATCAGAATTAAATATAAAACATGAACGTTAACAAAAGAAAACTGATTTGGACATTGTAATAAAGTTATAGAGATTCAATCACTTTATAAAATAAAAGACAGTTTATAAGTTTAATGCTTTAGAATAAATTAAACCTTAATGATGAACTCAAAGAGTTTTTTATTAATGTTACTTGTTAAGAAATTAATAGTTAACGTATAAGGCATCAGCTAGCCAAATACGTCAAAATTAATTAATTAAAAAAAGAAAAAGAACTCCGACGTTTGTACTCAGAAGTTGTGGCCTATTCTCAAGGAAAACCACCAAGTT
>JAFIDM010000002.1:19456320-19467569 GCA_023159025.1 Thereuonema tuberculata
CCCCCCCCCCCCGAAAATTTATTCTATATTCGCCACTGATACATGAATTATAATTTATAATAACCACGTGAATTTAACAATGTAGGTATGTCAATATTCTGAATAATTTTATCTGTAGTGTACCATACAGCATCATTTTCATTTTCAAGTTTGAACTTGAGTTGATGTAGGAATTAAGCATTTTATGAGATGCTGGCCGCTACAACTGTCTAATATTATTCCATGAAATTTTTCATCTTCATAGACTATTTGGACCCATTGCCCAATCCAACACTTCCAACACTTGATGTAGTTGCAACAGGTTGTACAGAGTTATTTTTATTACAGACATCTTTTAATATTCCTGTGTAAAAATTGAACTCTTTTATTTCTTGATTACCACTTGTCATGCTGCATTGTACAATACCTGGTTGGAATGATCGAAAGGAATGAAGTTTTCTGGTGCCTGGAATACTATGAATTTCTCCAGTTGTTGTCTTCCAAGTGTCGCCCAGCATTTTTTTATTATTATTATTTTCCACATCTATGGAAGCAGCATGTAGAATATTTATGTTTGGACATATTTTTGTTGCCTCAGTGGCAAAATTTAAGGAAGTTGTTGGATCAATTTTTCGAGCTTTTACTGCATCCCTGATTCTTATTTTAACCGTACCACCTATCCCATCAATGCAACCTTTGCCATGAGATGTGGCTGAGAAATTCCACTTGGTAGGTATGCCGCTCAGTGTCATATCAAATATTGTATATTTTTGCTTGAAGTGCTGTGATGTGCCATCTGATTGAAATTCTATAAAAATGATGTAAGTGGTGAAGATAAAACAATTCCTTAAATGTGTGGAAGAATGTTCATAATAGCTTTAAGAATAAACACAGAATGAAATCAATAACTTTCCAACACCCAAATGAGTTTGGTGTGACAGTAGAGCCATCTGTTAACAAAAATGCAAAATAAAAACGTTTGTGTTTGTTTTAAAATAAAAAAAATGTGTAATTTTGTAGAGCTTTTTTTATGTTGACAGAGAATTGTGACAGACATGACAAATTTAAAACTCTATTATTTTAGTTCCTGTTTAAACCCTTTTAATAAATTTTGAATGAATATCTTATTTTGACATATTAAAAGAGAAAATGAAGTGGCAAGCATTTTGTATCAATGGTTTTTTTAAAAAATAAAAAAAAACCTATTTTTTTGTGACAGACATGACATATCAAATGTTCTCAGTTCTTTAGTATTATTGGAGAATTATTTTGATAAAAATGAATATTTTTTTTCTTTATTAGAAAGGAAACATGTGCTACTTAAATAAAAGTGATGAAAATTAGAGTTATATTTAAAAATTCAAGTTTGGAGAATGAAGGAAATTTGACCAGGTAGAGCTAATACTGTGAATATGAAATGAGTCGTAAATAAATCTTTTCCAAATACTTTTTCATTTAAAAAATATAAAAAAAACACAATTTTTAGAAAATATGAACCTTTGTCAATAAGCTAAAACCAAAATAAATACATTTTTATGACATTTTAAAATTAGTCCATAGGTTGACATTTACATGAAATTAGCCATTAAAAATACATATTTTTTACGTGCGTAATATACATTAAAATATATAAATTAAAGAAATTTCTTTAGGTGTAGTTTTAAAAAAAGGTCAGTTACACAATAATTAAAAAACATAAAAACACATTAAAATCTCGACTAGGTTTCGATCGGATCTGCCGATCTTTTTCAAATACTTTTTTGACTTGAAAAGTATTAAAATCATTCTATACACGTTAAATTTCTACAGAAATTTCTTTTCTTTTTAATTAAATCATTTTCATCTGTTGCTTACTTCGAAATAGAAATTATTAAAAAACAGGACCATAAACACGAATCCTGTGTTCGTGGGTATGGTCCTGTTTTTTAATTTGATCCAACACACAGTTATTAGGAATAATAAATAGAAATTATGTTAATATCCAAACAATAACAATAAAAAAAATCTATCAATATATTTTCATATTGATAGATTTTTTTTATTGTTATTGTTTGGATATTAACATAATTTCTATTTATTATTCCTAATACCTATGAAATAGATCAAATTAAAAAACAGGACCATACACACGAACACAGGATTCGTGTTTGTGGTCCTGTTTTTTAAGAATTTCTATTTGATTTCTGGAATATTTAAATAAATAAAGAAAGAAATAGAAATGTAAGTTAGATAATATGCAATAAAGTAATTGCAACACATTTGTTAATCTACAATATAAAAATTTATCTAATTAATCTATTAATTTTTCTTTCTATGAAGCATTTTTAATTACAGCAAAAAATTTTCTGAACCGGAATTAAAAGGCTTTCTATAATTTCTCAGGATTCCAGAGACCTGAGACATTGTAAAAAGCTCATTAATATTCATTATTATTTAAATTTATGCTCGGCAATTGCAATTAGGATTATTACCCCTTTTATTACAAAAAAATGAAATAGGAAGATTATCATTAGTTTGTACAGAAATTTTTACTTATAAACTGCGAATGAAAACATATGCATTAAATAAATCTTAATTAGACTCCCCGTTGGAAGAGTCCATATAATTAATTAATGAAGATGAGGGTCCGCGTTTTTACGACCTTTTCAGTACTAATTAATTGTACTTAACATTCACGAGTGAACAACATATCATTAATTCTCCTGTCTGATTAAAACAAGGAATCCTTTAAACTTTACTCGCCACTATACAATTCATTTATGACGTTTATAAACTTGTAATTGTGTTGGTATTTTTTTTTTTTTTTTTGCCCTACCTTTTATAACGGCAATAAATTAAGAATTGCTTAAGAAGTTCGTTATCGTAAAACGTTTCTGATAAGTTGTTAAAACGCATTCTTATTTTTGTTTATTGTCTTCTTTTAGATCTTAAATTGTCCTTCAGTCTTCGGTCTTTAATTTAAAAGCATTATTAAATCAAACGATTTAATTGAATGAAGTTGCTTTTTCTAAATAAGAACGTGGAGTTTTTAGTCGACCAGAACTTTGGGTTTCCAGCAAATAAAAGTTCCAGGTCTTGGTAAAACTTGAGGTAAACATGGCCGTTGGAGAACTATAACCAGACTTCCCGTTAATTACAAGCAGAAAGACTAGCACGATTTAACAGTTGTTTGCTTTTGCTTATTGATAAAAAAAAAAGAAGTGTAAAAATGACAAATAGTTACTATTATGAAATTATTATTATCATTGTAGTTCATTTATTATTTTTCTGAATACATGTGATCTCAGTTAACCAATTATTATGATGTCTTTCTTAGCTCGAGTTATTGCTTAGTCGCGTCTGGAATGTCGTTGTAAGTTACTTCAAATTCGTCATCGCGCTACAATGTTTAATTTTTATTATTGTTGTTGGTTTTTCAATATTAAGATTTTTTTTTATTTATTTATTTCGATTTTATGAAAACTTTGTTTTTAGTCGTCCATTTCTGCTGTAGATACAAGGAATAACTACTGCCCAATCGTTCACCATATATGAAGTTGTCACGTGTCTTCACAGATATAATAAATTGACTATAATTTGACTATATATATCTACTTCAACCACAATATTGGAATCATAGCAGCAATGAACACTTCATTTACGCTTTCCATGTAGCCTATAGATGTAGGTATGAGCATATTTTTCTTGGAGATCTTGTCGGATCCTAGATGTACAAAAGTTCTATGACTTTTGAGGAAAGATTCATGACTTAAATCTGGCCCTAGGATCCATCATCTAACTTTTTAGAAAAACTCGAAATGTGTAGGGGGGGGGGGGCTGTTAATGACTATCAATTGCTGAGATTCACTAATAAACTTAATATTTTAAAATTTAAAATTAAAAAAAATAACATTTATCTATTCAAAAGATCAAAATATCTCTTAATATTATAAGTTATAAGGATAGAAATTTATCAAATAGAAATTATATAAAAGAATCAAAACAAGTTAGCACCTGATTAAAGCCTTTCTGTTTCAATTATGGAACAGAAACAACAACAACATAATTTTTCGATTGTCCTATTATGTTCTAAAAAAGAAACAAAAGTCTGCAGAAGAAAGATTTGATCAACACATATGAATAATAAAAATACATTTATACAAGTAAAAATACAACCGGTTTCGTCCCGATCAACGGGACTTTGACTTTCTTGTACAGTAATCTTTAACAAAGTTACATTTTAATCAGAAACAAAACTCGTAAAGTAAAAAGAATATAATAAATATTTCAGTATAACAGACTCAAAGCAAACAATTTTGTCATAAAAATCAAGCCTAATTTATACTATAATTAATATATTTTCTACATTTACGATTCATACGTTAAGTACAAAACATCTTATATATCCGCTTTGAGAAATCCTTCCGAAATAATGTTTTCTATTACTTCTAAAGATTTGTGAAATTTTTGTGGATCAGTTCTTTACTTATTTTCTAAAAAAGTTAATAAAATGGTTACTGAATAGATAAAAAAAATAATATTAATCAAAGTATCAAATCTATCAGATATTTCCAAATGCATCTGGAAATGCTTAGGCTCACTTCGCTCAGCTTCCATTTTCTTAATTCTAATGATATCGCTAGTTTTATCTACAGATGTATTAGGGACGGTGATCATAAATGCAATCTCATAGTCTGATTTAGGAAATCGCTGATAAAAAAACAGAGGATCTTATCTTCTAACCAAAAAGAAATAGAGTAAAGATTAGGACCCCTCCCCATTTCCTTATTTTGCTACTCCCTCCTGCGCTCTTTGATGTCATCGTCTCAATCGTCTCCTATCGTCAATACCCTCTTACTGTAATCTATTACAAAGTTATGGTGATAAAAATGTTTCTTTAATAAGTAATTTTTCCATTGATACATAATAGGGTACTATTCCTATGAGTAAAGCTCTATGAACATTATTTTCTTATTGATTCATCTGTTAAAGACAGGATATTAAAATATTTATATTTTAAAGCACAAAATGTAATTTTCATTTATAAACAATTACAACAACAACAAAATTCAAGTAGCAGTGTTTGACCAATAAGACACATTTTGGACAGTGACCTTGAAAGTAAAGATAATAATTCGTCACTCAATTAGTAGGAACAAGTAATCAAATTTCTCTCATTAAATAGATGACAGGTTTTTCTAGAAACTTCGGCTTGCTAATGAAAGAACATTGACTTCTACCTCCAGCTGCTCTGTTTACATTCGTCCAATTACTCCATTCTATCTATCATCAATAAATCTAACTAATGATAAAGGACAAACATGACTTCAATGCGCAATCATCTACAAACTGCCATTTTATTTACAATTTATTAATAATTTACAATAATTCTCTGGAAAGACTGATTAAACTTTATTTTTATTATTAACATTAATTCATTGACAGATTTGCATAATTTACACATGAAGATAAAACTTAATTTGATTTCCTTTATCCATCAAGACTTACAAATAAAAAAATTGCTAATACTCGCAAAAACATCAGTAAACATGCTAAATGTTTTCCAACACCATTAAAGAAAAGTTGTATAGAATCATTACTACATCTAAAGAACGTTGTTATTACAGAAGAAGAAGAATTAAATATAAATAATAACAATTAATGAATTTTTATACATTTTACTTACAAGGATAAACTTGAATACGATATTCAAATAATAATGTACTTATCCAACAAGAAATTAAGCAACTTAGTAAGATTTATTAAGTTTTCATTAAAAGAGGTTTTAAGTCACTCCTAACAGAAAAAAAGGAATTATTCTTACTTATTTTAACTGTATGATAAACTTATAAAAAAAAATCGCATCAATTTAAATTTGACAAATTGGATTTACGAAGGATTGCTTTCGAATTGTTACAAGCAATTTTCTTTACTAAGTGTACAATAAAAAAAAAAAGAAATGGGAAAGTTATCCTTCAATTTTCGAGCATTTAGCGATCTTAGCTATTCAAAGCGTAGCTCTCATACATCGTAAGTTTTTAAATAAACGACGGTAAATAACATAACTATTTTGAAATAAATATTGGAAATGAATTTTATTATCAAAACTTCGACTCCCTAATAACATTTTTTTAATACTGAGCAAAATACAAAGAAGGTACTTGACTAAATAAAAAACAGAAAGTTAGTTCACACAAAAATACGTAAGTACGAATGAAGAATGATCATTTATTTCAAATTCAATTTTCACAATAAACAATAGTAGTTGTATCAACTTGAATGGTAGTAAGAAATGGGAACCCACTGCGTTTCCCTCCAAGCCGAAACTATGGATAGTATAAATAGGGAGCTATGAGTAATGGTGGCCAATCGGGGCAGGCACTTGATGACGAGAAAGCAGTAGATATTGAGGCAGGACATCTTAGAATTTATTTGTATCCTTGAATTCTCATCGACAGTATTTTCTCTTTTTACAACCTGATCTATTTGCGATTGAGTGGCCCTGACTGTTGAATACTCGACATCACCTTCTTACGTATTGATCAATCAAATTAAATAAGTTATATACAGGCCCGTAGGTAGGGGCTGGCGAACTGGGCTGGCACCAGGGGCGCGAGGTTTAAGAGGACGCAGAAAGGCTGGTGATTATAATTATACCTATCTTTTCTTTCAAAATTTATCGAATACTTGTACATTTTTGATGAAAATTGCATTAATAGCAGGTCTACTGTAATTAGTAATAATTATAATGGGGTTTGAAAATGATAAGTAGATGCTAGGGCGTAGAAATTGTTTATTGTCATGGGCGCCATTTTGCTCACTAAGGCCCTCTCTATATATTCATCTAAAGTTAATATCAAAAGTTTACAACCATTACTTTTGTTTATATTTATGTAAAGACATTTACAACATTTTCCAACATTTTTAACGTATTGTCTTGAAGAAATGAGATCATTAAATCGATATGTATTAACAAAACGTTTCCTACTGTCTAAATCTTCCTTAATAACTGTTGATTCAATAAATAAATCTTCTTGAAGCTTGGCGTGCCTATTTATGGAGATGCTTGATCTTCTTGTATCCCCATTTCTGTGAGTGAATCTCCTGCATTTGGAAATTAAAAATTGCCAAAGAAAAATATTATAAGAAAACAAATACCCACGATGATGAGTTCCTGTCTAACTATACATATTTTTAAATTTAAGTGTTCTTAATTTATTAAAATTAATTGAATTTAATAAATTTCCTCTAATTTACTTCGAAAATCAGTAAATATTAGATATTAGAGTTTTAGAAGAAAAAATAAAAAAAATAAAAAAAGCTTAAAATTTAAATAATATTAGACTTTGAGACCTTTCGAGAAATTCTTGTTCATATTTTTATTTCTGGAAAATTGATCAACATCTTAGTATTGAAGTTTGTTTCTTTATTTTTAAATGTTACACTCAATTGTCTGAGGTATCATATTTTTTATTTTAAGTTCCAGAGAAAAAGATTTTGATATAAAAAAATCATCGCATTTTATCACTGATGCATTAATAATTTAAAAAAAAAAAAAATAATTACATAACAATGAAATAATTGTTGGAATTCATTTAATAGATTTATAAATGAACTTTTATTAATTTCTTTTTCTATTGTTAGTCTTCAATTGTAGTCAGTATTTTATGTAGTGAATAGTCCATTTTTGCACATTGGTGTACTGCAATCTTTGCGTGTTTTAATTTCTGATATTGTATGCAGAAAATTTTCTTATAATTTCAACTGCAGTTTGAAGTGTAAATTAAGGAATGATATCAAAAATATGTAAATAAAACAATACCATGGCCCTTTTTATTAACAATAAGGTCGACATATAAATAAATTTAACGTGCGTACATTATGATTAATGAAATAAAATTAAAGCCACCGCACATACTAAAAATACAAAATATAATAAAAGCATAACAGCTTCACAACTTACACAATCGATTTCGTAGTGGAACTACTAACATCATCAGGTGAAAAATATAAGATATATAAAATTCAGTCTTTATATAGGTGAAAGAACAGTTCATTAAATATTCAGATGTGGGTGAGATCAACTGATACTTGCAGAGAGGGATGTGAGAAGTCTCGAACCAAACCATTTTTGTTGTCCACGAAATCGATTGTGTAAGTTGTGAAGCTGTTATGCTTGTATTATATTGAAAATGTCCGTGAAGCCCAGCACAGAATAAACAAAAACACAATTGCCTTTTCCGATTCATTTTACGGGGAGGATTAGGGAATAGCTGTTTCACCCTTCTACGGGATCATCAGCCCTAACCCGCCTCCCTCGATAAAATGAATCAGAAAGGCGCATCCTAAGGTAAAGTCAACAGCCAACCTGGCTGCGACCTCCCAAAGGCAAAAGGCAATAACCCGTAAAATGAATCGGAAAAGGCAATTGTGTTTTTGTTTATTCTGTGCTGGGCTTTACGGACATTTTCAATGAAATTTGTCAGCATTTATTATGCTTTTATTTTGCTTTTATTATATTTTGTATTTTTAGTACGTGCGATGGCTTTAATTTTATTTCATTAATAAGGTCGACCTCATTGGATTTTCTTTACTGTGATCTTTATTCCACTGGTGCACATGCAATCTAGACCACAGTATCAATATTGTAAAGTTTGTTAATTATTTATTTTAAACGGCGTTTAACGAGGATAATTATAATAAGAGATACTAACTGTCTAACTTACACTAAGGTTAAAACTAATTACTACCAGTATTATAAGTCCAGATCTAACTTCGTTCTCGATCTCAAAAGAAAGAATTAGGTGAATGAATTTAAGAATTTAAAAACGTTTAGATTCAAAACATGAAATTTGAGGGACCAAGTCTTCATCACAGGAGACAAGCACCTGTATCGCCTCCCCCTCTCCAATGGCCCTGTGCTCACATACCTGTTTATATCAGTTTGTGTTGCAATACATTCTAAGGTTATCTCAAAATGTGCTAGGCAACGCTCCACTGATATTGATGCATAAACAAATTTTAAATCGCCTATTACTGAACATTTAAGCAAATTTCCAAATCATATCATTAATTGGGATGACATCAAGATTTTAGATATTGATAATAATTATCAGAAATTACAAGTAAAAGAGGCCTTTTACATTAAAAAGTTTTCCATCGAATTAATGAAGCGAAAATGCTATTATCGATTTATTTAATTGTTAACTTTTTAATTATTTTTATGATGTCTTTATTAGTCTTCTGTATGTTTTAAAGCTTTTGTTATCTTTGAATTTAAGTTCATGAAAGCTTTTTGTTAACATTCAGTTTGCAGTTTTATCTTGTTATATTGTTTCTTAAGAATTGTGGTTAATTATTTTGAAACTTGATGTGGTATGTTCATATATTATTTTAATGTTATTCAATTCTATTTCAATTGAAAATACAGCAAAAGTTGCTGCGAAACATTTATTGTTTCTTAAATTAAATAATTTTTATTAACCCTATCTAACCCTATCCTATGAAGTTCAATAAAAACTACATTTATTATTATTATTATTATTTATTTTATAAATGTTTTTATAACTATGTGTTATTTTTAATACTGCTGTTTTGAGTTTAAAACAACTCTTAAAATATCATTCAAGCAGAAAGTATAATATTATTATACAGTCTTCAATATTGAAGACCAAAGATATAGCAGAATTTTAGTGGTTTTTGCAAAGATAGTTTGAAACCATTACCTTTAAGATAAGTAATATTACATTGGTAAAAGCTTGCAGGATATTAAAATTACGTACCCTTATAATAAGCCACTACCTACTTCACAACTAAATATTGATTCTAGACAATAATTGTCTAGATGGTTAGCTTTAAGGACATCTTATATGCTAATTAATTTCCTTGATTTATTAAAGAAAATCTCTAGTGACCTCTTAGGATTTCTGGTTTTTCTTTTTTTTTTTTGATTCTTCATCTTTTAAAGCTTACATCTCAATGATTTTTAAAGGTTCTGACCACTTCGAGTGCTAAAAGAAAATATATTTAGAACTAAACAATAATGTATTACGAAAATACATAATTATATTTCGAATTTCCATTAAAATATACGATAATCTTTTAAAAGTCTCTGTTTGAAAATGATAAATTATAAGTTGACGAAATGACAGACGGAAGTATTAATTAGTCCATTTATGAAATTGTAGGTTACACATGTCAGAAGATTTTCTTGTTAGTGGAATTGAAATCCTTTATTTAGAGGCGAACTTTAGACACCTGATGGAACGTTTATTGCAAATTTTTAATTTTTGTGAATATTTTTTTTGAAAATTCCATTACATTTATGGGAAGTCACATTTTTTTATTTTTCAAAGTGTAGTTTTATGTTTGTTTTTTCTGGTGGTTTAGTATTAAATCGGCATTTCCCAATATCCGACTTTATCAAGCTTAGTTTGTTGGATACAAAAGCAGATTCACAACTAGAGATCATAAGTAATAACTGTGGTATGATGTTTAGCAAAAGTGTTCTTATTAATTCTCGTGTGATCCTGTTATGTGATTTTGATAAATTATGCCAAAGTTAAATATTGACTATTTTATAGATGAAATAAGAATTGCTGGCCCAAATAAAATACGAAATCGAATGCTCAAATAAATATATATATTTTTAATAAATACAAACAAGTATATATTAAATAAAAATAATTCTAAACATGAAAACATCTGAAGAATCTTCTTAAATATCTGAGTTGTTCTTAACATTTACATTTCTTTGCATCAGATCAACTGAACAACTGGATATCTTTCTTCAGTCACTGGAACACCGTTAAAGTTCTTGATTAAACTATCACTGCATTAATCGTGTTATCACTTTGACTAAATCTTAATAGTTAACACTATATCAGAAATAGTTCTTTCTAGTCGTTACGATTCCTACTTATGATAGCATTTTAATCTTTTGTATGATTTCACTTCCTTTAATTTAATCTGAAATATCTGTAGCACAATTATCACAGTTCTTAATAGTTCTTTAATTTCAGATCAATCCGTTCACTAGAAATCTGTATTTGAATAAAACGGTCATTTAATTTCTTTCTTACTTTAATCAATCTTTTTTTATCTTTAAAAAATCCTTAAATCTCCAACATGTTCTTTCTTTTAAATTAACTTTTAGCTCGACGATCCTTTACTTGAGTTTTTCCAGGACGCATATAAAATACTTTAAAGAATCTCTTCCAATGTTAATTATCGTCTTACGATACAATCATTAGCGTAACTAGAGAATTTTTCGGGGGGGGGGGGGGGGGGGC
>JAFIDM010000002.1:19467969-19487333 GCA_023159025.1 Thereuonema tuberculata
TCCTCGTGATGTCCTTAATGAGTTCATCTAAGCCCCATTTTGTACCATTCGGGCCATTCTGACTATATGTCTACTGTGGTAAAGATTCATTTTTAAAACTTATTTATAAAATAAAAACAGAGATAAGCTAGAGTAATCTTAGGATAAGGAAATTTAATTAATTGTATTTTTCATTCATAAATTAGATACCTAGAAATATGAATAGAACAATAGAAGAATTGAAATCAGTTCAGAATATTTCTTATTTATTCTGAATCAACTAGGATGTTTCCTCCACATTCTATCTTTCGAACAACAAAATGTTGTTCTATGGAGATTCATCAAGTTATATTATGGCTTAAATCTGTGTTACAAGTAAGGAATTTGTTTCGGATTTGTTTACGAGAGCCTTCAACGCTTTTGCGCATGCGTCAGGTCTCCTTCGATTTCTTCAAAATAGGGGCGAGGAAAAACAAAGATGGGATGTTTACTTTTTATAGTGTTAGTTTACTAGTAGCTGCGTTCTATTTGCGCTTTTCGGGAAAGAATTATGGAAAGAATAAATACTATTACAAAAATGCTCACGTTATTTTTTTTCTTAAAAGCGAAAATGTTCAAAAGAATTTCTTAGGAAAGTACCATCTCAGCGTATCACACGTCTGCGGAGTAAAATCGTCCGGCAGTGATGGCTCTGTCTTTCAAAACCGCACAGTAACTCTCAACTGATAACAACTTAATAATAACAATGATCATGTTTGATGTTCATACATTCCCTTACGAATTGTTTTAAACAATTACTCGTGTATAACATATCATGCCTCTGTTGTTAATAAAAGAATCAAAGCAATTGATTATTGCTAACAAAAAAAATTGATTCTAAATATAATACCCAATACATTAAAAACAAAAGTAACTATTCAGCGAATAAAACATAACTACTTATATTATCACAGCTAGTGGTCACGTTGAACTGGAAGAGGCCACATCATATTCGTTCTCAGCATAGTCGATTCACTATAGACAGACCTCAATTTTCACTATTTTCCTGACCCGGTCATAGTCATCTATATATGTGATCTGGACAAGAAATTGGATTTTCCACCTACAGGCCATGGGGAGTCCAATAAGATATGACTTATGGGGCTCCTACTCCCGGTTGTGCTATGTTGGGCGTTAGACACATATACACACAAACAGATACGGAAATCATAAACAGCTCTTCCCTAAAAATGACGAGAAAAAATTCCAGCTATAGATAATCGCTAATGTATTTGGAACAAATGACTGCGAGAGTACCTATGAATGAAAAACCTCTTTTATTATTTTAAACTTAAAAAAATAAACCTTAAGAAAAATCACTATAAAACTGTAATATACTACACTGCAAAACACATCATAAAGATATTAACAGAAAACCTATAATTAGCTTTCTTTAAATTCGTAGACATGACATGAATGATAATTTTTTTTCCGTTGATGAAGAAATTTACTGAATATACCAAATACGTTCTTCTTTATTTAATGAAGAGTTTTGAATTGCAGAGAGGAACAAAATAAAATTTTATAGCTAAACTAGGCAAAATATAAATTTCAAAAGACTTACTTTATTGAGGCCACCATCCCTTTAATGTCTTGTCGGCATGTTTAACACACGTATTTATTTTTATTTAAAACCTGAATTTTAATACTTGTGTGGCTAATAACTCTTTTCTCGCAAGTTTACAACATTTAAATTTAGGATCTTGTTAGCAAACAAGAAAGCTTTTGGAGATAAGAAATTTGTGACTGTTTCACAATTAAAAGATTTGCAAACTGAGAAAAGAAGATACGTATAAATAAGGTAAGTGAAATAATAATGAAAGAACGAAAAATATAAGATAATTTTCTTTGCTTTCACTTAAAAAATATTCTTAGAGAATGTAAATTGAATAATCGAAAAGGAAAAAGTTTCAAAAACGAAACTTACACATTATTTATAAATAAAGCTTTTTTTTAAGACATTTCCCCCGCATCGTGTTCAAATTTCAATGCACATTTTATCAATTGACCTTAGTTATCTCTGCCTGCTGTTTCATTCTTATTAGGCCTCATCAATTGCGTATTTGAATTGTTTATTCTTGTTGATTTCATTTTATTCTTAGCGAAGCAGAGGAATATCTACGCGATTGGTAAACAGTAAAATTCGCAATGTATTATACAGAACAAAATTTTGCCCTTTCACCAAGCAAACTTCTTAAATAGCATTTTACTTTCTTTTCGTGGGGAGACGAATAATTTGGAAGGCTAAAATAAACTGATTTATAGCACAAATATTGTATAAAATTTACAAAAACTGAATTAGTTAATCTTTTTACTGTATTTACTTTTTTTTAATCTTCAAAACCTTATATTTAAGATGGTACTGACAGTGAAAACATTTGAGAATTATTGCTTTAATCAAATGGGTTAAATCAGTTCATCACTTTTAATATAACAGTGAAAATAAGACAAATGTCTCACTAAAAGTGCTTCTATCAAAGAATTTCACGCAAAATGCTTTATTAATGTTTTATCAAAATACAGTAAAGGGATTTTTTTTTAAATACAAACAAAAAAAATCTTTACTGAACAATAAATTCTTTTATTGAAACACAGAGTATTCCATAAAAGTGTTATCAGTTGCATAACTATTAAAATAACTTAAACTCATTTTAATAAGTAATAATAATTATACTAATAATCAGCATCTAAAGCTAAAAGTCCATAAAACTGTTATACGTATATTTTTACTTAATTCTCCAAAAACAAACTGACGTCAACAAAATTAAATGCCGTTAGTGTGATACGGAAATTAGAATGTCAGTCGTACAAAAAGATGTGTTAAGAGAGACTCTCAGTATATCTATGAACATATACTAAATCACGTCGCATCTACAAAAGAGGAAAATGGACAAATCATTATCTAATGAATCAATACCAATCGCAATCAGACTTTTATACAAAGAAAAAATAGTAAAAAGTAATCTAATTAAAGCCATTTTTTATCAGAAACCGCTAATGGTGAGCAAAATATAAAGATATAAATAGGAGAAGATTTTAGCATATTATTTAATAAAATATTTGCATAAATAATCTTTAATTACTTGATGAATCGCTTAACAATACTGTAATAATATGAATCATACTATTAATAGGCAAGAAACGGTTGTTTGTAATCAATCAAAGTGGAGAGATAAATACTAGAATTGCAAACGTCTGTTTTCAATTGTTACCTATAACTCGATGCGTAAGGTCAAGTGTACTAAAGGTTGTCGGTTCGAATCCGCACCTCGTCTTTTTTTTTTTTTTTTACTCTTAATCTTTTTTTCTCAATGTCCGAGTGTTTTTTTTGTTTTTTTTTTATTTTCCTAACGTTGTAAAACGGATGTATGTTTGTTTGACATCAAAGTGGAGAGAGTGGGGAGAGTCGGAGAGAGAATATTTTTAATTTTGTTACTTAAAATTTTATACAAAAAAAAATCTTTAATTATTTTAAGTCAATCCAAGTAAAAAAAGGAATACTTAAGTATAAACAAATTATTAACTTTTGCATACATTCATTCTCCATCTCCACTTACCCCAAAAATAAAATGAATCAGATAAGTTTATATATTTTGATTGTATTAAAAAAAAAAAATTCTCTTTTTTAAAATACTTTTTATCTTTTTTTAATTTCATTTTTATGTTTAAAATATACATTTGGTGTCTTCAGATTTTGTTTTTAACATTTTAACGATCCTTTCGACAAAATAATCAAACATTGAGGAAAATAACCAAATTGAAGAACAGCGTGAAAGAAGGCGATCTGCTGCTATAAAAAATGCGAAGAATTATATTGTCAATTTTATATTTAAAATATATTTTAAACAAAAGAAAATTTTAAGCAAAAAATGAATAAAGGTAAGGTGAATGAGGGTGTTTTGGTGAAGGTGAAGTAAGGCATTGTGGGACACTCTCTCATAGTCTCAATTTGATGAGCCTATTATTTTAGGGCAGGAGGTTAACTGTTTTCGCCGAAAGTGCCAGGAAAGCATGTTGATATTAAAAAATCAGGAATCGTATAACGATGGACTTTTTGTCAGCGCTGTGGCTCTATGTAATTGAATATTAATTGCTTCCGTGAATATTTCGGGTTGCACCTAGTCTTTTATATGATAAATGATGAAAATGATCTGAAATTATTGGAACGAAAACATCCTTATTATTATTGGTTGTGTTAAACAAATAAATCTGTAGAGGCAACGGTTTTCCAGTTGTGCGTTTTTTGTGTACCAATGATTTTGAAGTAGATCATAGATGTACATTTGTATATAAATGTTAAATAAGTAATGTAATTAACGAACTTAACTGTCCAGATATGATATTAATATTTAACTATTTTACTGTCCTCCAAATGAGAGATGGCCGCCCTGTTTTTGTGAGATCTGCGCATGTATGATCGATTAGTCTGGTCAGGCACTTCCGTCTGATTTTATGACAGGACGCCGCCATTACAGTAATTGCTTGTTACTTTGCAAAAGAGCATTGTATTTATAAATAATATATATTTATTTATTTATATAAATACTTATTGTTAGCAACTGGTATTGAAATAACGCTGAATAGTCGAGAGAAGTTTTAATTTGGCGTTATCAACATGTCTTTCTCAGTGAAAACAGACGCCATCGTCCATTGTGACAGGAAAACATAATTGATCAGCTACCGGAAGGGCTGCGCAGTTCAAACTTCCGCCGGCCATCTCTCATTTCGAGGACAATAGATGCATTACCTACACTGTATCGTGATACAAAGTATTTCCATGTGGTTTGCTATGCTGCAGAAATACCCTGATCCTAGAGCTACCAAGTTTGTATGTTACCCAAGATCTTAAGAGAAAATGTAGGAGCAGCTTCGACCATTTTTTCAAACTAGAAAACAATTTGATTTTTGATAAAATTTATAAGCAAGGCGTGGATACTTTTGATTTCAAAATATTCTTGGGAGTGTCTGCTATTAAACTATTATGGGAAATCCAAAACGAAGCTGAATTATTACAACATAGCATTTGGTATTATTTATTTTTCAGTTTCCCAGTTCCATTAAGGATGAATCCTCAGCCACACCGTTACCATAATTGTCAAAGATCAGGTTGGGTCGACAAACCATCGCTGAGGATGCGAAATTAATAATAGAAAAGTTAAAGAAGATAGACATGGATATCCCAATGGGAAATAATGATATAATGAATAGAAAAAAAGTAAAGCTAAGACTACTCTGGCATTACATCAATGAATCAAACTATTCAGTAATTTTTAGCAGATTTATTTATAAGAGTTTTGTTTGTTTTTAAGCAGGATAAAAGGAGCAAGTGTTATCTATTTATTTCGCATTATTCAATTTTTGATTAAATAAAGTTATTTGTTTGTTTTTGTTCTTTTATCATTTTTAGAATTAAAGGAAATTAACTTGTAAATCACAGCTTGTTAAATAATATCAATAGAATTAAGACTGCTTCAATTATTAATAATCAACTTCTTCTTCTCCTACAGCTTTTTCCCACACCGCGTGGGGTCGCTGATGAGCAAGGCGCATTTGCTCAATAATCGGTTTTGGCAAGGGAGTTTTACGGTCGGATGCCCTTCCTGACACCAACCCAGAGCAGAGGGTAATCCAAAGATGCATAGACGGCGAAAGAAGCAGGAGTAAACAACACAGGAAAGAAAGCAAACATCCATGTCCTCAGCCGGGATTCGAACCCAGGTTCCGCCACATCCTCCACACGGCAGACCGCCGCCTTCGACCGCTCGACCGTGGCGGCACGGGCAATTATTAATAATGGACTGACGTAATCATTATAATATCATAGAAATATCATAGTGTCATTGTGAGAAATATCATAGTGTCATTGTCATTTTAATGTACACTAGTAAGTAGAACTGTGAGGGTATGATGTTAAAATTCAAATGCTCATACGCCAGGCCAATGGTTGTTAACTACTTTTGCTCAGAATAGCCTTGTTAGTGACCCATGTGGGAGCTATTGCGATTGTCCTGTCCATCCCTGTCTGTCCACACCTAACAACTCCCGAACAAAAGGTGGATCGGCAAACGGATTTTACCATGGTGTTCAGAGGCCCAAACAACGTAGTAATAGGGTATTTTCAGGGGCCAACGCCCTCCCCCCATGTTCGAGATATTTGGCATTGTTTTCATTGGATTAGCTTAAATGTTAGTAATGCAACCGTCTCATTTCAGTTGTTAGCTATAGCTTGATCGTTAAGGTCTCGGACTCATAGTAAGGTTGTGGGTTCGAATCCGTATTTTTTTTTTCTTTTTCTCTTAATCTGTTTTTCTCAATGTCCACGTGAGTTTTTTTTTTATTATTATTTTATTTTCCTAACTTTTTTTAAATTTTTTCTTAAGTTAATATACTTCCTTTTTTTTTATTATTATTTTTAATTTTTTTATTATTATGGGTTGCCCTTAACTTTATGCTTTACCACAAAATTCTATTCACTTGCTTTCTTTTGTTTTGGTTTTTCAAAATTTTAGCAAAACCGAAAGCAAAGAACCACAAATCCCTTTACTCCTCCAAAAAGCAAAGAGTTAAAAAAAAACAATACAACTCAGAAATATGTCGGAGTTTCAGATCATGTTCAAAAAATCATGTAGCCAACACAGTCTAATCTTAGACTGTGTGTTGGCTACATGATTTTTTGAACTTAATTCACACACATTAATCTTATTGAACAATCGCAGATCATGTCTCAAAGAAGTCTGGTGCGGAACTTCTGATGATACAGTACTTAGGTAGATGAAGAGAAATTTTGATCTATTAAATCCTGTGGTAGTAATAATCAATTTAATGAATTACTTAAATGTTAAGAAATTTTGAAATATCTAAAACCTCCCTTAATTTAAACAATTGTATTAAGCTTTTAAAGTGGGAAAACTAAAAATGCTAAGGTTTCTTAACGTTCGCAAGCGACGAAGTAATGAAGATGAATGTACAGTGCAACTTGGATAATTCGAAGCTGAAGGGACCACTACAAAACTTCGAATTATCCAAGACTTCGAATTAAATAAGTTACATCTTTTAACTTTAATTTCAGGTCCACTAAATGCTTAAACAGATTATTCTGTCAATAAGTAAATATTTATTCAGAAAGATCATGGTATGAAAGACTTAAACACTATATGTATGTAAACAAAATAAGATTTATATTACGTAAGCTACAGTACATATTACATTCAATACAGAAAATTATAGTTTTTCAAAAAATTGTGCAATGTCTGATTGTTTTGTAGAATTCAGTCGCTTAAGGTTAGCAAACTCATCAAGCATATTTAGTGAACGGAAAACAGTTTCACTTACGTTGGTTTGTCCTTCAATGTACCGACGAAATTCAGCGCTATCCCGTACTCGTTGGCGATTTGGCATTTCTTCTTTACACCCTTTTCCACCTCGCGAATGACGGCGACCTTTTCAGCGAACGTTAAATTCTTGTACACGCGTGGTTTACTGAAAGACTTGGTGACACTGACAGCAGGAAGCTCGAATGGGGTCTGAAGCGTCACGTGTCGAATTTCTTAACGAAGAAACGCCGAAAAGCCGTTATGTTTCGAAATTTTTTTGTAAAAACTTCGAATTATACACGATTTTTTAACTTTGATTTAATAAGAAATTCACGGACTAAGAGAAATCTTCGAATTAACCACGATTTCGAATTAAAGACGTTCGAATTATCCAAGTTGCACTGTATTTCATTTCACGAGTACTTTAAATGATTTTTTTCGTAAAAATGAAATTATGATAGAATTCAAAATCAAATCATAGGCTATAACAATTTGAATACAACTACGCTATTTTAAAATAGATCTTTACAAAAAATTTCTAAAATGAATATAGAATCCGTTATTCTTTAGATTTCAGTAAATAGAGCTTAGAAAATACACATTGATTTCCAGAACTTGTTGTACGTCATTCTCCACTTTCTTCATTCTGGCGTTGTTACTGAAATCCAGTTTCATAAGTGCATTAAATAAATGTGTTTTGGCTCCACTTCAAGCAACCAGTGTATTATAGATAAATGCGTAATATAAATAAAATTAATGAATTTAATTTTTTCTTATCTACTTGAGCATTTGGAAACAAAATACAAAGACAGAATTCAGATTTGAGTTTCACATCAAGAATTGAATTACTTTGTTTAAAAAAAAAATCAGATTTCTCGAACAGTCCATAAAAAAAAAAAAAAAAAAAAAAAACCTTCTTAACCTATCAAGAATGAGTCATAATTTTCAACTTCATCAAGAACGGTGACAGAGAATGACTGATCATAGATGGTAGAACATATCGTGAACTTGTAAGATCAATTACAGTTTCTTTTTGATAATTTTGAACACTTATTCTTTTAGAAATTTCCGGTCCTGATTCCGTTTCTGTGATTTTTCGTCGATATTTTTTAAAAAAATGCTTGCGCTATGAACGGTTAGTCTTTTTTCTTAGATGCTGTCGACCAGTCAGTGAGTGCTCATTAATCGAAACCTATTAAAGAACAAATCGCTACATTCATATAAATAGATAGATGAATAAATAAATAAATTAATAAACAGGGGCGTACTTACCCTTCTCGGAGCGGGTCTTAAACCGAAATAAGAATTTTTTTTAAAAATGCCATATACTGTATAAATATAATTACTATCCCTGGATAAAGTATTGTTTTGATTTTTATTTATATAATCTGTTTAAGTATTTTAATTTGATCTTGATATTTATTATTGTAAATTTTTGAAGTAAAATTCATAAGTTATTAAAAACTTTTTGTCAAATTTAACTTTTGGAGCCTCCAATATGTGCCACGTTGGCGTCACAATCGCCTGTGCATTCATACGACCCTACCAGTAAGTAAATAAATAAATAAATGACTTTTATAAATCATGTGCCTAGCATATTTTGTAGAATCATTCCATTTTCTGCAGAATATACTTCAATGACATTGTAAATGGGTTAAGAGAAGGATTTTATGAACACCTTTATTTTCATTTATGTTGATTTGAAATTACAGTAATATTCAAGCATTTGTGTGTTTATGTCTGTGTGTGTGTAATTTTTTTCGTTTTTAAGTGGCTTGAAATAAAAAATATGGATACAAGCATTCATCAACATTAAGATTACAATTAAAAACTACAAAGTTTTCTAGTATCACATATAAAATAATACTTTTATCTATTTGAATCTATTTTTTTTTTAATAAAAAAATAAAATAACCGATTTTTTTTTCTTGTCATAGAGATTATTTTTCCTAATCCAAGATGGCTTATCGTTTAAACCTTCTTAATTCGCACACTGGGTTATATGGAACTAGTACAACTCAACCTAATTGGGTGTAATTCCAACCCCAAATACATACGAGTGATTCGCGTTCGGAGAATCTCAAATTACCGTTTTTTTAATCAGATCCTACAGTTTTGCGTGCGATGAATTGCATTGTTATTGTTGTTTTCACTTGGAATGAACCACTCTTTGATTACTGTTGCCCGAGGGGATAATGTCGAAAATAAATCTGCATTGAGGGATGGAAAACAAGAAAAATCGACCCATTTCACACGATGTAATAAAATCCTCGGCGAACTTCAGTGAGTCTGTCATTATTATTATTATTATTATCGTTTTGGGTCACAGTAATACGGATGACTTTCATCTGATTAGTGAACTAAAAATAAACACTGATTTAATCGAAAATCAAAAGTGAAAATGCAAATAGCATTTGTGGAAGACATACTGTAAATTACTGGTTTTAACTTTTGAGCAATCTCTGTCGATCTATATCTCAAAACGATTGTCGAATTCTCTAACCTATGCCGGTTGTTTTATGCATTGTTCCTCTTACTTATTTCTATTTTATTTATTTGTTTGTTTTAAGCTTTATTTGGGGCAAACCTATTCGAATTGACTACTTCTCGATTTACGATGAGGTGTCATCAAAAGAATGGTCGTAAAGTGAACAATTCAGAGAATGTATTTTTAAGACAATACGATCCTACAATACGATCCTACAGGCCATCCAGTAGTTTTCTGTTGATCATATTTTTAGGCTACTTGACTTTTGCAATCATTGATAAATATGATAGTATGTAGTATATACAATGATAAATATCCTTTTTATATAATGAAGAAATAATAAATGAATAAAAACGAGAAAAAAATATTAATCTGGAACATTTTATAAGTAAATCACAAATGAAACAATTGAGCTTTTGTAACAACGAAGCTGCCGGGAATTCAAGGTTTCGGAAATCTCAAGGGTCTGTAATTACTTGACGTCGTACTGTAATTTTGTGGGTTTTTAATTTTTTTTTTAAGGCCCTTAAAACTGCCATGTATTTATTTTTTTCAGGGTTTCTTACATATTGCCGTATTTTTCTCCTATTTCTTTTTTTCTTTTTTTTTTTTGCTATACATTTATTTATTTATTTTTTTACTTATTTGAAGGAAAGGACTGTTGATGGATTTAAATATAAGGAAAACAGTTGTGATTGGAATGTCGTAAAGTGAGAATTATCCAAATAAACTCAGTCTCTCCAAGCCGCGCGGTTGGCGATGTCGCTACGACACTGGCCTCTCACCTCTGAGTACCGGGTTCGGTTCTCATGTGGGTTTCGTTGATGGTGGCGATCCGCGCAGGGCAGGTTTTCCCGGGTTCTCCCGTTTCCCCTGCATTTCTCACACCATCTTTTCTCAGTCTTTCTCTCTGTCTGTCCTTTCCGTGGAATAGCACAATAGCTTCAAGCCACCCACGCTCACCACATTACATTAGTCTCTTCAAACACAAACAATTTTCATAGTTCAAGAATTATTGACCTTGTTAAATTCAGAGGAAATGTTAATTAATACAAACTATACTGTAAGAAAATTAAAAAGTAACTTACAAATATTAATAAATAAATAAATATATTTGACTATTACTGCTAACCATGATAACGATACTAAACATATTAGCAATTTATGTTTGCTGGGCAGAAAATGTAGCTTTTTCAAAACATTAAATTACGGTAAAAAAAATTTTTACTACGAAAATTAAAAAAAAAAAAAAAAAATGGGGAAATGACGGGTTCTTGAATAACTCGGGGACATTAAAGCTCAGGATTATTTTTCGATTTTTTTATTATTTGATTAGAAGGAATTTCTAAGCTATCACCATATTCTAGGGTCCGTAGATTAGAAAAAGTAATGTCTTGCTATATTTGTAGATAAGTATTAATTCCGCCTTCATACTTTGTATCTTCTTTATATTTCAAAGAAAATAAAAATCTAAAAATCTACTAGAAGTATGACTAACTTCCTGTTTCTTGTCCCTTTTCCGCTTTTTGTACTTTTCTGACTTTCATCTTTCCATCCAGACTGAAGAGAGATTTCAACATCAAGAAGATCTGCTCTAAACTCATGGAACTGTTGTATGTATTCTTGAATTGAAACTGATAATTCATTAGATAAAAATTTCCTTGAATGATTAATTTATAATTATTTTATCAAATTAGAAATATCAATTTTTAAAATTTCCAGAAAAATAGATCACTTTAGCACTAATAAAATCCATTTAAGATGAAGAAAGTTTAATTTGTAAATGCATGTCAAGAAAAAACAAAAAACTGACAATTGAAAATAATTTGGTTTTATATGAATCAAATAGGAAATAATACTGAAGAATAAGGAGAAGACGAATGAATGAATGAATAATTAAATAAATAAAAAACATAAAATTGGCGCCTAATCAACTCAGGATATGTAATATGAATGAAATATTTCTTTTTAAAATATACCTTAAGAAATATTTATACACATTACATACTATACTTAAGAGATTCTATATGTATCTAAGAGATTCAATATATACAAATATAAGATGAAGTTGATGTACAAATTTTCAGCGTGCTGAAAAACTCATGCATACATTCACTAAATAAAAAACATTTGTCTTGGTGTTCCCGATTTCCCGATTTTTGTACAGAGAATTTTTCAGCATTCTATATATCTTAAAATATTTCTAATAATAAGGATATTGTATTTGTATTTTTATTATAATTAGTTTATAGGTCTACACTATTGAACATGTACCTATCAGTAACGTATACCTGCTATTGTTAGTATTATAGTAATAATATGTCTATGTTAGTAACATTCATAATTTCAGTATTATGTTTTGTTCGACTGTATAAATTAAACTTGTATACATTTTCAGGAAAAATATAATAGAAGATAATAATTTTCTAAAGAAAAAAAAAAAAAAGCATGCATATTGTCGTTGTTAACCAACTAGTCTACATAAAGTTCGTTCGGTTTTAAGTAAAAATAAAAGACATTTTTTTCATTGTCTCCAATTCAACAACGTCTTCAATGGTTTGTTCCACTACCTTCTGCCATCTTTCATATTTGAAACACTACCTTCATAATTTATCTTTCCAAAACTTTTATCTTTTTGAGCACAAAATAATGTTTCAGGTGCCTTTGGTGTCTTCCAGAGAATTGATTTTTTTTCCAATAAGAGAATTTTTGTGAAAAACGAAATAAATGGAAATCCGAAGGTGCAATGTCTGGTGAATAAGGCGGATGAATCAGAACTTCCCAGCCAAGCTGTAAACATTTTTTCCTGGTCATCAAAGAAACATACGGTTTGCGTGCTTATTGTCTTCCTTCTTCAATATTAAATTGGCGACACAAAATTCACTAATTTTGATCAGTTTTGTTTTATGTGCACTCTGATATGACGACTGTCACAAATACAATCTAACAAAATGGTGTCGAATGACGTTAAAGACACCTAAGCGATACTAGAACCAACTTAGGTAAAAAAAAACCGAATGAACTTTTTGGCCAACCCTATAAATCTAATCGTAATGAATGATAACTAATGTAAGTTTATTGTTTTCAATATATAAGCAACTTGATTACAACTTACTCTGAATACTTGTAACAACTCGATTGTTATTAAGCATTTGCAACACATTCGAGGTCAAAAAATTATCTTAAATTAAGACTTAATTTAATTTCTGTTAATTCTTAATTAGCTATTTATTTAAGGGATAAAATTTCTAATTTCACTAATATTAATTTTTTTTAAATCTTGCAAATGCCAAAAAATCTTATGTTAGTTATTTACATTTTGTTTTAGATCCAAAAACTTGAAATCTTATATTGTAAAAGCTTTATTCTGTCTGTCATTGTCATAAGACTTTACTTTTGTCCAATTTTGTGACCAAACTATAAGAGATAGATTGGTCCTGCAAATGGATAAAATGTAGATCTTTTTAAGACAAACAAAATGCTACAAAAATCTTTCGAAAAATTTTTTTTTGTTTCCAAGATGTCGCCTTTTAAAGGGTCAAATTTTGACCTTTTCTCAATTTAAACGAAAAATATAAAAGTTGGAAGAGAACATTACATTGAGAAAATGTTGATATTTGAAAGTTCTATCGAACAATATATCAGTCATTCATAGACGTTTCTGCGTTTGCAAGATACAATATAAAAATGTGTGTGACGAAACCCCAGCTGTGTGGCGCCAACCCGCAATACACTTGAGTAAAGCGGAGAACGCCTGAACGGGCTGGGAAGGTGTATATTCTCCGATCTCAATATTAATTTGCTAAATAAATAGATTTTTTTTAATGCTAGACTATATATGCAAGGGTCCCGGAGCGAAGCGACGGTACCCGGCTAGTTAATTATATACAAATTGGAATGCTTGAAAGAAGAATGGTTGATATTTACTAATTAATTTATTTTCCGATGCTAAGACAATTAAAAAAAATAATGTTCCATTAAAACTGGAGGAATAATAATAAAAAAAAAGCCTAACCAAAAAAATTAATTAGGAACAATTAACGTGTGGAAATGTACTGAAGGTAAAAATAGCCAAACACACAAAGTAAAACTAAACATTACAGAAATTTAATATGCAGACATGCTTCAAAATGTCAATAATACATTTCTTTTTCAATGCAAAGAAACAATTGCAACACATTCCATTTAAACATAATTCCACCAATAAAAATGAAGGGCTGCAAGGACTGTAAGGACACCTAAAAAATTAGAATTTGCTTTAATTGAATTTCATAAACATTTTACTTTCTGTAACATTAAAGATGGTAGTTTTAAGTAATAAATTTTCACTTAAATGCATTTCATATTAAAAATCATTGTTTTTGAAGGAATTTGCTGTTATATGGACATGGTTTTATATCTTATGTCTTTATGTTGTAGATAAGATGTGTCTACGAGTTTTATCAAATTAATTTATTCATGTTATTATTCATTATCGAATTAATTAATTTATATTATTATTCATTATCAAATTAATTTTTATATATTATTATTGAATAACATGTATAATCAATATATATTAATCAAATTAATTTATTCATGTTATTATTCCTTATTAAATTAATTTATTCACAATATTATTCATTATCGAATTAATTTGTCCATATAATTATTCATTATCAAAAGAAGAACAACTTAATGAAGTACACCTCTAAAAGAGAATAATACAAATTTTCACAACAAAGTCCTCATAGAAGGAAAAGGTTTAAGTAAATATAGCAACTTAAATATAACGACTGTCACTAAACTTCATTTTCATTACCGCTTTTACCGCTTTTTTTCCGTTGTTATGAATTGCAAAAACTATTTATATATTGGATTCTGCACAAGTAGGCTATATATTCTTGGCAAGGCCAAGAAATACCATAATAGTTCAATTTCAGTTTCAGTGATCAATAAATAAATAAATAAATAAATAAATAAATAAATAAATAAATAAAGCTATAGTGAGCAGTTCCGGCTCTCGATTTTCTCGGATAATATAAATAAATATAAAATAATAAAAAAAAAGCCCTCATAACTAAAAATAGAAAAAAGAAATTTTGAAAATGAAATAGGACAAAATAACATGATTTGTTGTTATTTTAAGAAAGCTGAATGCAAATGTTAAAACAAGGAAAAAGTATTTAGCTTTGTTTCCTCGTTCATTAGCGTTTGAATCTCTAATTATTCCATTTTCGTCAACGAAGCGAAAGAAAAACATTTTTAGAGAAAAGAAGGAGGTCCGACGGAAGCTTGATTTGAGCCACTGGGGTTAAAAGAACTCGTTGATCATCCAAACCCCCTTCTGTCCTCCCCCAAAGAGCCGATGACCTTCTGAACACTTTATAGCACAGGTAAATCTTTTCCCACTGACAATACCAGTGGAAAACACGAAGGACCTCGGCCAAAAAAGCATTTGGAGTCAGTTCAAAGGTCAGCGTGACTCTTCATAGCCATTATTTACAGGATTATCATCTATATCATTAGCATTAAATATATCAGCAAGTTTTCTTTTATTAATGATATAATAGATTAGAAAAGGAAGTCAGCCATTGTTGGAAGAGGGTGCAAAACCTTCAAAGGTCTTTTTGCCAAGCAATGTTTTTTTCTATATTAGTAGACCTACATTATATAAAGATAGTAGTTTTAAAAAGATTTTTTTCTGCTTAACTAATGAAGTTCTTCATATAAAATTCTTTTATATTTTCTAACAGTTAAAATGAGATGCTATTAATTAGAATGAGATGTTTTATTTCGATAAAGATTATTTAAAATATTAAAGCTAAAGATATTTTAAAATTAAAGCTAAAACTAATAGCAGGGTCATGCAAACTTTCTTTTATTAAAAATCAAACTCAAATTCGTTTAGTTTCATTAATAAGAAGTTGTTTAGAAATTAACATTCTTTCGCTTGCTAGATGGCGTCACCTTTTCTGTTAATTCTATAGAGAACGATTGAAAATTTGTTTTGAATTTTGCAATTTAAATTTTAAAGCAGTTACTGGTAAAGTCAAATATGGTCTCACGCCTTATTGTTTATTAATAATTCAATGTGAAGATTGAACTGTTTTTATGCATTAAAAAAATTCATTGAGGTCGGCGGACTGCTGGCCATGAATTTTCTCACTATTTTTTCATTAGTGAGTTTTTTATTGTTTATTTTTTCTTTTAAGGCACCAGTGCGCTTCCGAGGATTATACTTATCGTTCTCTTTCCGAAACATTTTAAAGCGCATTTCACATGGAGCCGAAAATCGGACGATGAATTCATCGTTCGGGTTGTCTTCTCAGTGGTTTTCGGAGGCCGTTTCACGTGACTCCTAAATCGTTGATAATTTTTCACAGGAAATGACGTTAATATCCGGTCTGAAACGGAAGCGAAAATTACTTCCTTTGCCGCGAAGCGAAGAAAACAACTGAAAATGGAAGCTCCAATTGTGCCTTCTCATTTTATTAATACTAACCAAAAGTACATTATATTGTTAAAAATCCTGAGAGCTGTACTCTTTCTACTTGGGATATCAGCTCCTCATTGAATCCTCAAAGAATCCGATCGCTCGACGCCATGTTTTCAATGAATGATTTCTGTCGTTTGCTTGCGCAGAGGGTCATGGAATTACAGGAAATCTCGTTACTGATCGGTTCAGAAAACCGTCGTTCGTACTACGTCACAAAGACGACTATTCCATTTGGACGTGCCTGAGACATTCAAATCGTTCGTATAGACGACGTCGGAGAGAATTTCGTGGCCATGTGAAATAGAATACGTCCGATTTTTAGATCCGCCATCCGATTGTCGGATCCATGTGAAATGCGCATAAGTTAATTTTTGAAACGAAGCGTCTTAATACAATTTCAACTTTATGTAATATTAGTTGATATCTTAATATATTTGCATACCATACTGGTATAGAGTGTTTAAATATTGATGAGGAACAGACAGTCTTAAGAGATTTGTTACTATTATTATATTATTTTATTTAACTTTATTAAGAACTATCCAGAAAACTTTGGAAGAATTGTTGTATTTTAGTAATATGTAATCAAAAGATTTTTATCTGAACGATCTTAGAAACAAAGGTAAACCTACGCGGCTCCATATCTTGAAAACGAGCAGTTTTTCCCCTCCCCTTGATAATAGGGGCGCCATTTTGCTTATATTAATTCTTCCAGTTCCAGTTCCAGTTATGCATCCGCGTTAACAAAGAACGGAAGGTTATTTTGCAGAAGAAATCATTGACCAAAGAAGGCAGTAGAAAGCAATGACAATAGCCCAGATAAATAGCGCCCAAATCCGAATCCTGATCATTAGTCACGTGACAAGCACCACCATGACAGAAAGGCAGTACTAATTCTGCTTCTCTTTATCTCTCAAGACTTGTTCCCTGTTCAAAACACATACAATTTGGTACTGGCGCATCAGAAGTTAAAAACTTTTCGAATATTCTAGGATGGAGCAGTTTCATGATATCACGTACACAAATGATATTTTTAAGTACATGCATTGATGCTGTCACAGAATTTCTCAACTGCATTCCAGAAGGGTACCCTTGGTGGCCATAATAACTCAGAGTCCAGTTTTAATAAACACAAGACTCACAAACGATGTTCTAATCTAGACTAAGTTCTACTCGTTAAATAATGTTGGGAATATTACGGAAATCATTTGAGATATTGCTACCATGTTTTCGTGTCGGGCACGATCGTACGGTGGCGAGGGTAACGGAATGCGACTGAACACAGCGGTTCGTAAAATAACAGATTTTTATTTAATCGGTAAAGTTCCAATACAAGTAATGTCAATTTGGAATTATCGATCTTCGGAACATATGCGGTGTCTTCCTCCAAATGGCGGAACGTCTGCGCTGTCTTCCTCCAATTGGCGGGACGTATGGATAAGTCCACAGCGGATGAGACTCCTGAAGTCGGTCACAGAAGTCTTTCCCCGTCGTCTTAAATCGTACACCGGACCTGGACGGAACTCTGCGGTGAAAGGATCACTTCCCACGGCAAGGGTTGTCTTCTCCGATGCCTTTGAGTGGTTACCGGATCTGTTCGAATCTCTGCGGCGAATGGTTCACTTCTTTCGGCAGGGGTTGTCTTCACCGATGCCTTTGAACGAATACAGGACCTCTTCGGTGACTGGGTCACTTCTTTCGGCATGGGTTGTCTTCACCGATGCCTTTGAACGAATACAGGACCTCTTCGGTAATAACGTGCTTCGTTGTGGGGCTTCACAACTGAAGTCTTTTCTTCTCACGGTCCCGGTTGGGAACTCTACCTGGGACCTTTGTCCAAAACTTCCAACTAGTGTTTCCCGGATGGGAGTCTTCTCGATGCTGCACGCCACGCAGTCGTATTAGCTCCGTTCTTCGGATAGGAAACTTCTTTCACTGGGCACCTGCCCACGACTGGACTCGAACGCTTTCCTCTAGATCAAGACCTTCCTTCTGGGCTCCTGCCCAAGGACCAAGTTGATCGTTCTCCTCCAAGTGGAGACCTCCTATCTGGGCTGCTGCCCAAAGACCAACTCGTATGCTCTCCTTCTAATGGAGACCTTCTGGCTGAGCTGCTGCCCCAAGACGAAGTGGAATGTTCTCTTCCCAATAGAGACCTCCTAGTTGGGCTGCTGCCCACAGACGCTTTGAAGTTCAGGCGCTCTGCATCTCGTTTTATGGGCGCAGATTGCCTCGCTCTTGGCTCTGGAACGGTCGACTCGACATAGGTAGGTCGGATGGATCGAGTCGACTCCATTGAAGGGGAGTGGTCCAAAACGACAGGTAACAATATCAAAACAAATGAATATATTTTAGAGAATGTACATTTGCTAAACTCTCAGTGAAAATGCAGGGATACCTCGTTCAAAAATAAACTAAATGAAACTGATTAAATTAACCCAGTTTCTGAGCTCTAGACTTTTTCTCTTAATATTCACATAAACTGAAATGGGTATAAATTATCGGATAAGAAATAATAAAATAAAGTCTTTCAAGTTTACTACTGTCATATTTACTATTTAACAAATTATTAATACAAAGTAACAATTTTTTTAAATGGTGAAAGGAACTTCCACAAACTTAAAATAATGTTAAAAATATTTACACCAAGCAATTTAGTTTTGTTTTTAAATTGTTTGTATTATAAAACTTTTTAACATAATTTTAATGTTTGTTTGTGGAAGTTCCTTTCACAATTTAAATTAACGATTTATTACAACACACGTAAAACATCACTTATTTGTACAAATAACAAAAAAAAAAAAAATCATGAAATTCATCAATTTTTTTTTTTTTTCAATTTCTTTGCTAGCATTTAATTTCTTTAATTTTCATTGGTCTTCATTGAAAACGCAGTCAATGTAGTTAAAAACTACAGTAGAACCTCATTAAATTATAACGGACCCTATTATAACGGACGTCGCTTATAACGGACAGTTTCAAAAAAAATTGTCAGCCTACAATTAAGGTAAGCGAAGTGAAAGACCATTTAAATTTTGTTATTCAATATGTTGAACAATCGGCAAAT
>JAFIDM010000002.1:19503677-19528206 GCA_023159025.1 Thereuonema tuberculata
TATCTATCTATCTATCTATCTATCTATCTATCTATCTATCTATCTATCTATCTATTATTATTATTATTATTATTATTATTATTATTATTATTATTATTATTATAATATAATAAAGAAAAAAATTGATAATTCAATTCCAACTCTTATTGTGGGTGACTTAAATATTGACTTATTCAAATTGGAGAATAGTAATCCAGTGTTAAACTATTCGAAAATTCTAAATTCTAATGGCTTTAATAACTGTATTTATGGCATAACAAGAAGTCAACAGCGCATTATTGGTAAATCAAACACATGTATTGATCATATTTTTTTTAATGACAATTCAGTAAAAACAAGAGGAATTATTTGTAAAGAAAACATATCCGATCATTATATTACAGCTATAGACATTTTTTATAATGAGAAATTAAATAAAGCAATACATAATACAACATAAATAAAGAAAAATTTAATAACATATAAAAAATCAAAATAAACTAATAAATAATTTTATAAATTTATTGAATGATAATACCACAGAGAATTTAATGAATCCGAATACATTATATAAGCAAATTATAAAAAACATAAATGATAGTTAAAATTAAAAAAACAATAAACATTATAGAAAAAATTGAAAGGAATAGAAAACAAAAACCTTGGATGACTGAAAGCTTATTAAAAGAAATAAGAATTAGAGATAAACTCTACAGAAAGCATAAAAATAATCCAACTCATATTATATATAAACAAAATTATAAAAAGATTAGAAATAAAATAAATTCTATAATTAAAAAAACAAAAAGAAATTATCATTATAAAGAACTTTGTAACAAAAAAAACTCCTCCCAGGAGTGTTGGCTTATGATTCATAATATTTTAGGAAAAGATAAAAATAATTCCAAGTGTACTAATGTCGAATTAAATAAATTAATTAAACAGTCAACTGGTAATAACAACGAAAAAAGGATTGCAAATAAATTTTGTAATTATTACTGTAATATTACTTCAAAAATAGATAACAAATGTAAAAAAACTATTTTAAATGAAGATTACTCAAAATGGACTACTATTAACTCTATTACTTTAGAAAAGCCCTTATTTTCAGAAATTTATGCAATCATTATTAATCTTAAAAATACTAAATCTGTTAGCATAGACGAAATACCAGTCTCACTTATAAAAAACAATAATGATATGTTTACTGTTGTAATTACTTTACTAATTAATAGAATAATTGACAGCAAAAGATATCCAGAAGGACTAAAACTTGCTAAAATTGTTCCTATATACAAAAATGATTGCTTAAATATAATTGAAAACTATCGACCTATTGCTATACAACCTATTATTAATAAAATAATTGAAACTTACATAACGAATAAAATAAATAACTTTTTAAATAAGCATAATATCATTCATGCACATCAATTTGCTTATCAAAAAAATAAAAATACGACTAGTCTTTTAGAAACATTAAGTAATAATATCAATAACAATTTAAATAATAACAATTTCTCACTTGTCTTATTTATAGATTTAACAAAAGCATTTGATCTAATAAATTACCAATTGCTTTTCAAGAAACTTGAAAATTTAGGAATCAGAGGAATCACATTGGAAATTATAAAAAATTATTTTAAAAATAGAAAGATTTGTGATTATAAATAAAACTAACAGTAAGAATAAAAAAATAAAAACAGGAGTTCCTCAAGGCTCAATTCGAAGACCTTTATTTTTCATCATTTATATTAATGTTATTTTCAGGCATATTGCTAATTGCTCTATGTTTATTTATGCAGACGACATAATCTTAATGAAAAATGGAAAAAACTTATCAAGAATAAATAAAGTTTTACAAAATGACTTTAATGTACTACAGTGTTGGATGCACGATAATAAACTGCAAATTAATGAAAATAAAACCAAATGTATGCTCATACATCCTAGAAAACAAATAAATACTTTTTTACCAAAAATATATTATCATAATCACAAATGCCTACATGAAAATTTTTCTGAATGTAAAAAATGCCACAAAATCACTAATGTAACATCAATTAAATATCTTGGAATAATTATAAATGATACATTTACATGGGATACACATATTAAACATTTATATGCTAAATTAAATACAATAACTTATATGTTTTATCATATAAAAGATTTTTTGCCAATTAAAACAAAAATTATAATTTATTTTGCATTTTTTGACTCCCAAATAAATTATGCAAACTCAGTATGGAACAAAACATATAAAACACATAAAAAAAAATTAATAATCTTCAAAAAAAAATATTAAAATTAGTTTTTTATTCTTGTAATAATAAAATCAAAAAAATTGATGAGGATGTTCTGATAAAAAATAAAATACTTACACCACAACAGAAATTTTATTATAATTTGATAATTAGTAATTACTTCACTCTAATTCATAAAAGCAACATACCTAGCAATAGTAATTACAATATGAGAAATAATAACTACTTAAAATTACAATATCCAAAAATCTTAAATAGTTATGGAGAGAATAATTCAATGTATCTATTACAATCTATTATTAACAAAATCGGTTTAAAAAACATCAATAATTTTTCAAAAATTTCTTTGTTAAAAAAATTTGTTAGAGATTGGCTAGTAAGACATAACAATATACTGAATTACAAATAGAATTTATTTTTTTGTTTTTGTTTTTTTTTTGTATTTCTTTAGTAATAAAACAATGACTTTAAATCTGTAATTTTCTGTGTGATTAATTTCTGTAATTTTTTATATACTGTTATTTTATGTAATTAAATAATTTGTACAACATAATCTAAGCACCTGTTGACAGGATCTCTTTATGGGAGATCCTAACAGGACTTCAATATTGTATTAAAGAAAATAAAATTTATTTATTATTATTATTATTATTATTTCGCACGACTACGGCCAACGAAGGACTACGTGCTAACCCAACCTGACAACGTCAGGATGAGGCTTGGAAATTCGGGAAGGGTAATGAGAATTCACAACTAGTCGAGAAGAACCCTGAGAAAGTAAGTCCCAGGGAGAAACGGACGAAACACAGAAGAAGAAAGAAACGGTCATGCCAATGCCGGGATTCGAACTGTAACATCAGAAGAATATGTAGTAGATAGAGAGTACGAAAACAAACAGTTTTAGTACAAAATTTCCAAATTCTTCTTTCAACTTCTTCCTTTTCATCTTTGTTTATTAATCAAAAAGAAATTTTAAATTAAATGTTAAAATTTTATATAAGGAAACAGATTTAAGTCTAAGAAAAATATTAGAGAATTGTGTAATAAAATGTACAAAAGGAACTAATTTTAATAGATATGAAGGGGCTAAAGTAGACCCTTCTACGATTATATTAGTAAAGGACTTAATTAAAAAAGATGTAAAAAAAGGGGTTAATATTGATGATTTTAATTATTGAAAGTTTTTTGATTATTGGATTGTTAGTTAATTTAAAGGATTCAAAATATCTAAGTTATCTTATTGTAAACAAGAATTGATGTATCTATGTGTCATGTTGTTAGTTCATTTGGATTATTTGTTTTTTCAAAAATTGTAAAGTAATGTAAAAGCATAATTGCTATTTCATATTGTTAAAAACAATTGTAAATTATTTCAACATAGTGTTCATGTTTATCACTAGTTTGCATTGTTGGTTATTCCAAAAAACTAATTTATTGTTACATTTCGCTTGAAGAAGGGATGACGTATCATAATCCCGAAAATTCCGAAAAGTTTTTAAATAAACTACATATTATGGAGATGTGGTGTTTTTCTTTTTGATTAATAAACAGTTTTAGTGTTGTGGCTGGTAGACAATCATTCATGGAAGGGCCACCTGTCCATTTGGAGTGTTATGCATTAGAGGAGATGTTCAAAGTGAAGCCTCTCTTGCTCTTCGCAATCAATTGACTGTTTCACTAGTTCAAAAATTCCAGATGTAGTGTGGATGGTGTTGTAGGCTTTGACAGTTCGTTGACTCAGTTCATCGACTATATCGACAGATGTGACGTAGACTCTTTATATATCAATCGGATTAAGATTCGGCGATCATGAAAACCATGGGATGGGATCCCGATTTACTGATCAATAAAATGTTTCCATCAGGCGTTGTCGAGACAGGAGTGCGCATGTGCCCCGTCATGTTGGAGCCACATTTTGGTGAGCACAGCGAGTGGTACGTCTTCCAACAGAATTGGTAAGTGTTTGTCAGGAAGTCCCGGTACAGATTCCCCATAAACAGTCACAACACTAAAAGACCGTAGCGCCGTATCGATACAAGATCGGACACACATTACTTAATGAAAATTGTTTGTTTTCGTAACTTTTATCTACCATATTTTTCTATAAGTTCGGAAACACCTTTTATATTCTGTACATCTACACTATCATTTCAATCCACATCTACCTCGTGAACGCTTTCTCGGCCTCCTTTCATTCCTGGGAATCTAGTTTATAATTTCTGTTGACCATCTATTATCATTACGTCTTTGAGCTTCTTTGATGTTCAATTCCATTTGAGCTTCTTCTTTATAGTGATAATAAAATCAGACATTCTGTTTTGCTCTCTCAATCATACAATTCGTTTGCGGTTTTGTCACGTGATTCTTAATATGCATCTTTCACTGCTTCTTTGAGTTGTCTGCAGTCTTTAAATATACAGTATATACGACACTTTCAGTTAAAAATCTTCTCAATTCAACTTTTTCTGTGTTAAGTTGCAAATTTGGTTTTGATTTAAAATCAAAAGTCATTGAAAAGAAAATACGATGACAATTAATGCTATTTGTCAATTCGTAAGGACTGACAAGGTCATTAGATTTGTTCTTTTGAATGCGTATAAGAAATGCAAATTGATTTCGAAATAAAGTTATAGTTTATGGCACCGAGACTTTAAATACTTTCATTTACTTTAATGTTGTTGCTGTTTATCCGGATAATTTCTATCCTTTACATTGTACGGACAAGGACCACACTCAGGTGTCAATGCAGGGGGTTAGTACTGAGGGATAGGCTGAAAATAATCGTGCTCAAATTTTACAGAGTAATGTATTTAATTTAAAAAAAAAAATCTGCCCAGACGTTTTAAGGGAGCCATTTCTGGAGTCTTTTTTTAGATCAAAAGTTGACCACAATAGGCAACGTACAAAATTTTATTAAATTCCTCTAACCGTTTTATAATGTGCAAACAAGTTAAGAATTTCTTATAAGAGAGAGACCAAAACTTCATGTTTATCTTATAAAGTATCAATATTGATAAAAAATTTAGTTTTCTAAAACTGTAGACAACTATCTTCTGTTTCTATTTCTGGAGGAACATTAGATGATTATTCTTCAGAAGAAGTATGGCTTTTCAAACTTTGTATCAAAGTTAAAAAATTCAATACAAAACTTTCAATACAACTTTAAAATGTTGTATTTTAAAGTTAATATTGCAATTTTTTCGTTTTCTTAAACTTTATATCCTACAATCGTTTTTTTTTTCTAAAACGGATAAAAAGAGGCTCTTTTTTTCTTTACTTTTATTTTTCCAACCTAAGAAAAGACAAGACAGCTTTGGACAATGCAAATCCTCTTCAAATTAAAAAAATACTTTATTAATTGTTTCATATTTATAAAATTCAATAATACAAATAATATTTTTAATTTAATTTAATAAATGGAATTGCCTACATTCAGTAATTTATTTAGAATAGATCCAAAATTACAGATTAATTATTCATTAAGTATAACCATCGCGTAGTTGATCATGGAAAAATGACGGGGCTGATCAATAATCATGCTCATGTTTTCATGCATGTTTTAAATTGTATCACAAATCATCCGTAGATAGATTTGGCTTAACGTGTGCATATTTGAACTAAGCTTCATTAAATGGATGGCACACAAAACTAAAAGTTTAAAAATATTTTAAGAACACATTAAAAATTTTTACAGGACCGGTTCCGCCATTCTGAAAATGGCGTTATCAACTAATATAATACTATAAAACAAGTGCTTAAATACAAAGGGTGATCATTCAATTGTCTTAATATAATTTACACCATTGAAATATTACGGAATTTTGACCAATGAAAAAGAAGACAGTTCAGCTGATAAGGTGCCTTGAGTAGGCAATGGGAAAGGTATAAATAACGTATAAAAACATCATAAATCATCCCAGTACCTAATTTCAAAGAAATGGGCCCAGTTATTTTAGGGAGGCATTTTTGACGAATGGTGAAGGTGGAGACGAAAGTAAATGTGCCTAGGTTTTAAGATGTATGGCAAATAAACAATGTATATATCATATTTCACTGAAATCCGCCCAACTGCTTTAGCGTGATGCGGATATAAACAGGCAAATGAACAAACAGAAAAGCAAAATTTTTATGTGGACAAGTTGGAGTTCTTCGCTTGTTCAGCCAATTATAGAAAAAAACATTGAATGTAAAAAAATAAAGAAAATATGTTTTACACAACAGAAAGTTTTCTCAAAGTCTTTTCAAGAATTTCTCATTACTTTGATAATTAAATCACACTGTCTTTTTTTATTAACATTGCAAATCGATATCTTAATATCTGTTATTCAGACGCCCAATGATTGCAAATCCCTTTGATCATGTGTTGCAATAAAGACTTTCTTCGTCGAAATCATACAATTAAAGCAATTTTGTTTTCAATATGAATAGATTTGGTTTGGCTTTTAATTGCTGCATTGACACAAATGCAGCGCCATTCTAATGATAATTCGATCTATAAATAATAACGGATACTTCGATTGTCGAATCACGCCATTACGATTGTAATCTGCATAATGAGCTTTGAATCAAAAAATGGGCGCGAGATTGGCTCCAGATTAGTCTAATATCTTTCTTTGTAATTTGTTCAGAAGGAAAGGCCAGCTATTAAAGCTAAGTAAAAATAATAATTTCATGAAGACTTTCAAAAAATTTTAAGATATTTATAACTTTTGTCATACCTAACAATTGGTTTTTTTTTTTTACTATTAAGAGTTTTATAAATTATCAGGAAAGAATTCAGTATATTTAGAAGAATTAAAATTAATCCACTTACGTGATTAAAGAAAAGACCTCCGCAACGTTTCGAATCTTCAACTGAAATTAAGATTCATTTTCAAGCCTTCTACTTATTTAAAACATCCTCCTAACTAGGATTCGAATGTTTTAAATAGGTAGAATGCTTGAAAATGAATCTGACTTTCAATTGAAGATTCGAAACGTTGCGGAGATCTTTTCTTTAATCACATAAGTGCTATTATTAGTGGATTAATTTTAATAGTTTTAAGCAGCCAAGAACGTAAAACGTTCTTGGATATTTAGAAGAACTCTAATTGGCCAGTCAATTGCCAATGTTTTTCACTGAATTAGTTAACGGTATTTATTTTTTTTTATATGTGTTGAAAAGAATATTTGCAAAACAGCTATTTTATAAACTTGGGCTGTAGCAAGAAAATATATTAAAATAATTGACTGAGCACACGAATTCCACTTCAACATTTTTCTTTCCTATTTGTTTGTTGTATCTGCATTACGTTAAAATGACTGGATGGATTCCATAAAATATGGTACACGGGTTATCTGTAGTCCAAACTTGAAACAGAATCGTATTTATTCTAGTCCCCAACCCTTCCATTTCTCAAATTCTCTTGCCAAAATGAATGGATTAATTGCTTTAAAACTTGGTTTAATGCTTACTTATGGTCAACTTAAACGAACACAATTATTCTGGTCTGCAAGCTCTGCCCAATGCTTACAATGGAATCTTCCTCTTCAGCGCTGATATTCAGTTCCCCACTACACAATAGATAGGTGAGCATAGACTTAGTAGAAACAAATAAGAACAGTTTTAGTATTAGGAAACCATTCGTATAGGCAGTGTCTGCTGGCTGAAGAAGCTGGGTTCAACTGATCGCGAATCGTTCAGAATCTATATCTCCAGTGCTTCACGGATTTCTACCATAAACACTTGAAATATTTATTGATACAATCATCGCTGAATTGATCGATATCGAAGATTATTTTCTTGTGTATGCCATTCTGAATTACATTGACACTATCTGTGGAGGATCCAGCGAAAAGGGCTGTAAGCAGTACGGGACAGACAGCAAAATAAGGATTGCATTTTTTTTTGTTTTTGTACTTTCGGGGGCGAGAGTTTGATAATCGTGAATTGCAACACAACATAATATAATGTTCAATAATATCAGTTAAAGTGAAAATATAAGTTAAGAAATATTGTGACAAAGTCTTGGGATAAATTTTTGTAACACATTCTTTTTTTTTTTCTTTTGTAATTGTTGAAAATGAAAGTCAGCTATAGTTTGAAGCGCTTTATTAATTTCAATGTTAAAATTTCAATATAGAAATATGCTGATAAGTAACTTCCATAATTTTATTTTAATAGAAAAAAGTCTGTATGTTAATGAATCCACTTTTTTTTTCCTTCCTATCTAATTATATCAACCTTTTTACGTTTTGATATATTTTAGAACAAGAAATTCAAAAGAACTTGCAGCAATCTTTCCTCAAATGTCATTTCTTAAAATTTCTTAATTTTTTTTTTATTTTTATTTTCATGAAAATGACAAAAGCCAACATTTATTTTCAAACAAATTACATCTTAAGAAACAGCATACATTTTTCTTTTTAAAAATGATTTAGAAAAACATTTAAAAAATACATAGGAGCCTTTCGAGTTTCTCCGCGGAACTCATCTTCAACATGGAGGAAGAACTCCTCTTCGTCTTTGGTGTTGAAGAGGAGTTCCGCAGAGGAATTCGAAAGGCTCCTAAGTATTTTTTAAATGTTTTTATCAATCTTTTTATTTTTTTATAAAAAAAATGTCTGCTGTTTCTTATTATATTTTCAACTTTTTTAACTTCTTTTCGCACACTTAAAGTATTTTAAAATAAATTATATCTGCTGAATAAAAATAGAACAGATTACGAAAAAACAAAACAAAAAATAAATAAATAAATAAATAAATAAATAAATAAATAAATAAATCTGCATTATCTGCTTAAGTGATGCAAATCGGAGTAATTTTAATCATGGTAAAATCATAATTAATTATTAAATTATCTAAAAAAAGATTAAAATTCATTTATGACAATGGGATATAAATATAATAGGATAAAAATCCATTATTTAGATTCAATTCTTTTAATTGGGAATTTTCTGTTCATCCTCTCGCTCTAATTCCTCGAGAATGTCCCACTTGGAAATGATTTAAATATAAAAGTGCTATAATCTCTTGTCCTAAAATATGCATTGTAAGTTTCAAGAAGATCCCTACAGCAATCAAAAGTGATGGGGGTAGGGATTATTATGTGGTCACATAAAACGGTCTCACAGTTGAGCGATCTGAGTAGCCTCAGATTTTCCCAGTAAAATGGATTAAAAAATTAGAATTATAATATTGTAGTAATACCTATATCTTACAGGAAATGCATAATAAAGTATTAAACACACACGATATTAAATTGATAAGAATAATACATTGAGATACGGAAAATCGTCGATAGATAAAGATTCGAATTATTTTTATATGTATTCTTATAAATATGTACATATCTATTCAATTTCATTTCACGTATTCATTAGGAACTTTAAGTATGCAAGTGCAAGTACTAATAAAATAATAAATTTAAATGTTTCCTTCGTTATTACATTTTGCGCAGAAATTCTCAATAATGACTATCATTATGACTTCAATGAAATTGTGTTTTTTATAGACAATTACAATTAAATTTTGTATAACTTGATCTTTATAGTTAGTATTTTTTACGTAGCAAAATGAGAATCTCAAGTCACTATGTTGAAAAGATGTAGTTAAGGAAAAAAAGATAGTTTGAGATCAAAAAAGCACGAAAATGATTTCCGTAAATCATAATTTAATATTCCTTTTAATAGGAAAAGCCAATCCACCCTTTACTATTACCGGCTATATCTTTACTATGAATAGTGCTATTCATAAAATGTGATCTTACACCCTTGACACGGAATCGATTGCAATTCGTATGATAATGCAACTCCGACTATACTCATTTGAGTGAAACTTAGAACCAAGCGTATCTTTTCGATTTCGGAAGAGATCCTAAGTGCCCTGGGGTCAGCCGCAATCGTATAATTTTGACCTGTGATACCGTTCCTCAACTGTTCGAGGTCAGCCATTTTGCTGTGGTGACGAAACAGTCGTCTCTTTACCACATCACGCCAAATCGTTCTGTTTAAATGAGGCGGATCGTAATTTGAAGCATTTTGCACGATATACGAATTCACTTAAGCTATAACGGAGATGGAAACAATGGAGGAGGGCTGACGTCACAACACGAATCGCAAAGGCATGCGTAAATAGATGGTTGGAAAAAAAACCAAACATATTAAGTAGAGGGATTTCACCACTATAACATGCAGCAATTCAAAGCCATCTGATAAAACAAAAGCCCTCTAATCAATTTCTCGATCGTTCCAAAAAAAACACTTAAATAAAATCTTATCTTGTAAAGGCCTAAAAAAAAAGGGGGAGAGAGAGAATAGATGAGAACATAAGTTTAAATCTAATACCAATTTTCATGAAAGTTTGCTCTGTAAGTTTTGAGATTCCTTTTAAGTAGAAAATAAATTTTTATTCTTTTAATATTAGAGTAAAAGCAACAGATCATATGTTTCAACAGACCTTTAAATCTGATGACATCGTTGATTTCGGATTTGTAAATTTTATTCAGGAATTATTTTATAATGAGCGGAGTCTAAAATAACTTTTATGTAGAATATAAACTCTTATGAGTCTATACTACTGCAGCTCTGTGACTTTGTTTTTGTAATTCGAACAAGCATATGTCACTTACAATAAGTACATGTCCTCTTCATTTAAAACTAGTTTATTGACGTGCTCTTTTGAAATTACAGTTGTAGAGTTCTTGAGTTTCTTTTAAATATAAATAATCTAATCTATATTACTAAAATCTTTTATTTCTCTGTCTGTCCGGCGCAATTTCTATCGAGAATGGAAAATAGAAATAATTTTTACAATTTCCCGACGGGAATCGAACCTGCAATATTCTGATCTGAAGTTACACGTCGTATCCATTAGGTCACTGGGACTATAACTCACTTTATATTGTTTTTTGACTAATGTTTCCTTCCCCTTCCCCCATCAATAATGAATGTCTTCAACCTTTTCTTGGAATCGCAAGATTATTTATTTATTTCCGATCCGTCTGTTTATTTGTAATTCGAAAATGACAATTAGAACTATAATTGCCGAAACGGTTGCAATATTTTAAATATAATATTCTTACTCAACCAAATTCTATGTGATATAGAAAAACAAGCGCGTGTACACGGGGGATGGCCTAGTTATTTTCAATTGTGTGTTTTAATATGCTTTGTAGAATATGAACACAATATTAATGACAGAGAATTGTTTCTATGTTGTTTCGTTTCGTGGAAGACCTCTGGAAGAATCATGGATGGGGATCATCGACTGGACAAGGGATCATGGTAAACTCATAATTTACAATCGAGGAAAATCGCAAGATTTGGAAAATGTTTTCCTTGCTTATGCAAATAAGTTATTAGAAGGAGTCAACTGATTGAAATAAGCTGTTTCTGGCAATAAACCAATAATCTAATCTCCAGTCTCTAACTTGGCTACAGACATTTCAATTGCTTTCTTAATTGGTTAAGTGGTAGCTTAATTGGTTTCTTTTTATATCAGCTGCTTTGAGACAAACTACATTCTAATATAACATAACCTTCCTGCTACCTTGGTAGCATTATCCAATGTTCTATCATCAAGCCAAATTTTAGATCTATAATAACAGGAAGGGACTTAAAATGATGTGACAGAAATATCTGCGAATTAATAAATATAGATACTGGTATGAAAGAAGAGTTGACTGCCTTGAGAAATGAGTAGTTCCGGGTCTAAACGGACTTCAAATTAAAGCAGGGTCCTATTACTTCGCTGGTCAATTAATCATGTAAGTTAATTACATGATTAATTCACGTAAATTTTGAATCGATTTAAGTATCATTACAATTTTTATCAGTTCTGATTTTGGTGAACCAAATGTTTCAATTTACAAAGAAAAAGGATTTGTTATCGATTTGTGCGAAATTCCGTGCAGTGATTCGGTCACTGAGGTATGAGTTTTCATAAAAATTGTAATGGGTTTCGTACTGTACGAACCTATTAACGGCCATGTTAATATTGTTGTGTATGAGATTAGCTTTCACTCAATTCAACTGCTTATGTTTCTTAAGTTTTATAGAAAGCGGAAGTACGGAAGATATTCTAGGACAATCTGGAGCTTTACAGAAAAGGTGTAATTAATCAGATAAACATAAGAAAACACAAAGAAATGAAAACTTCTGACAAAAAAAAAAAAGCTGGTGACAAAAGTGAATTACAATGAAAACTCTAGTTTATAAGTTAATTATAATATATAATTATTTCAGAAAAATCCAAATACTATGAAGCATGATAAACATAATTTCAATATAAACAACACTAGATAATAGCAATGTCTGCATCTACAATCTCGTGCCGAATAACCCAATACAAGTGGCTGATCAATTCGAAGACTGAAAACAACAAAAAAAGAAATCGAAACTAACAACGAAGGAAGTGAAACATCATTGGTGAATGTCCTAAAAGTGAAGATACATTAACCTAGAAAATCCAATGCATATTTTACATGGTACTAAAATGTTTTTTGGGAAAAGAAGTCATGGTAGAGACATAATCATCATTGTTAAACAAAATTCATACGTCCGAATCTTACAGCGAGCGAAACAACAACAAAAAGTTCTCTATACTGAATTCGTTGCATGGAAATGTATTAGTAGACCCGGATATATGGATGGACTTTTGAATACAAGTTGTTGTTTTTTTAATACAGTGTTAAAAAACAGTAAAGACTTACATCAATATATAGTTTTAAAGTATTTTTTTTTTTTCAAATAGACCGCAAAGTGCTAATTTTCCAAAATTTTATATTAGGTAGTAACATAATTTAAAAGTAAAAATAATTTTCTGATTCAATTCTATGTATGTTTGTTCGTATGTTTGTATATTAAAGTTATCTATGTTTAGCTTATTTTTGTCGAGTAAACTAAGCACTAGTAACAATAAATATCAAAGACATTGGAAGTGTACAAAATTAAACAAAAAATAGTAACTTAATAATAATAATAATAACAACCAATTAAAAGCAAAATTGATACAAAATACAAAATATTGTTGATTGCTATAATTATTCTTATGGATTATTAGATGAACGATTCAAATGTGAATTATAAACATTGAAAAAATTTTGGAGGTAGGCCTCAAAGATTGTGGCGATATATTGCACAAAATATTCCATAAACCATTATTTTATAAATCACTGGTTTATGGAACTCATGTGCACTTAAGAAAAGGAAAGATTAATACATTGCAAAGCAAAAGTTTCCACTCGTAACGTAATAATATTGTAACAGTTTATATGCAAATATTTTTAGAAATCATTTATTTATATATATATATCGAATAGGCAAAACTCAAAGCCATCTCTTCGAGTTTCGCAAAGCAAAGATTTCAATCAATCTTTTGCAATTTAAAAAAACTATAGAATATAAGAATAAAATTAACTTATATTATTAAACTGTAAAAGAGCAAAGTCTTGGAATATTGCGTTTTTATTTTCTAAATTGTTTTTAAATGTTGCTGCTAATGGCGTGAGGATAAATTGGTCGTATCTTCACAGAAACAGTGATATGGTCCTTGTATTGGCGTTTTTCAAATTCCACATCACTGTCCGGATTTATACAGTTTAATAATATAAGTTAATTTTATTCTTATATTCTATACTTTTTCTAAATTGCAAAAGATTGTTGAAATCTTTGCTTTGCTAAACTCGAAGAGATGGCTTTGTGTTTTGCCTATTCGATATACATATATCGAAACACAAACAGTGATATGGTGTTTGTATTGGCGTTTTTCAAATTCTACATCACTGTCCGGCTCTGTATTTTATTCATTTTAATCTCTACCGTTATTTATTTTAAATCATTCGTTTTCTATTTCCTAATTATTGCTATTCTCTTTATTTTTAAATTATTTGCCGTTACAATCGTTTAATTAGTTAATTCTTTTATATTCATTATGTTCTTGTTAAATCACTATCTATATTTTTAATTACTTATCCAATGAAATTCAATTTTGTAAAATCATTAAAAAACTCATATTTTCTGTTTAATAAATTAATTCAGTTCAGTTCCAAACTTGACTCGTTGTTTCTTCGCTCCTAAAAATCTCTCCCAGAAACATCATTGCAATACTTCTGTTAAACCGTTCTGCTGTATTTATTCTTGTGGCGATTATAATACAGCTAAGGCTACAGCGTTTAAAGATCTGTTGATAAGAATAACCCATTAGAAATGATGATCTGCTTTTATTGAAATGTTTCGTGCTGTGAAAAATGGACTGAGTTAAAAAAAAAAAAAAACTCCACTTAGCGAGTTCGAACGCTTTGATACATTACAAGACGAACGTTCCACTGATTGTCTTTATCAGACTAATGTTCTAACATACTTAATTACGTTGTTTTCGTTCTAATTTAGAATAATTGGTTAGGCAGATCTCTAGATTAAAACATCAGTCTTACTAGCACAGTGATGGTAAGATATCTTAATAAGAACTCAATTGCTTATCGTAAAATCCTTCGTGAACAATGAATTCAGTTCATTCATATTTGTTTCTTTGAAAATATGCATCAAAGGAAATTTGACAATGCATAACTATTGTAAAAAAGAAGAAGACTTAACTAATTTGTTTATTTTTATGTTTAAAAGTATAGATTATAATCAAACAGTGCTCAAAATTATTCCAGTTCTTATGAATGATTCTGAAGATTTAATTATGTTATTTTGTTACTGTTGTTACATGCTGTGGATTTTTTTTTTTTTTTTTTTTTTTTTTGGGTCTGGGCCTTATGATAAAAATACCGACGATGCCTTCCAACCAAAAACATATAAAATAAAATAAAAGCTGATAGTACATTTTCAATAAATAATTTTTTTAAAAAAAGACACAGGAGATGCCCTTATTGTCGCCTGGGGCAATGGCTCCATCATCCTCCACTTTTCCTTTGCTGCACTGCTTATTTCTGGCTTTATTCAAATTTCAATTGCTATCGGAATTGGTAATATAATTTGTAGATATCTGCAATTATTTATATGCTACCTTATAGATAATTTTATTATTATTAAGATAATTAACAAAGATTTTGTAAATTTTTCAAAGGTCTATGGGTAAACACTCCACTAACACTTCATACAGCAGATCCTAATACTTTTAAAGGAAGAGAAAAATTATTTTAAGATACCTTAAATGTAATGAAAACTTAATAAAGTTCAACGTGAATAAAATTAAAAAAAAAAAGAGTACAGAATAAGAATGCGCATTTGGAAAAAAAAAACTATTATTTTCCAATAGATCTTTAGTTTCCGAAGTTTTTGATAAAAATTTGTATTGTACCAAAATATCCCAAGTAATGCCTTTATATCTGGTATTTCAAATACAAAAACTTTCTAAATTTCTTTGTTATATTATTTAGATCTATCATAAAGTACAATTCCGTCGTCCGTCCGTCGCAGTAACTGGAAGTCATGCACTAGAAGATGTTTCACTTTCAAACGAAAAAGTTTCTTATTAATTCAGTACAGTTGCACAGAAAACAGAAGGGAAAAGAAAATCTATAGGGTTACAATTTGCCGTTTTAATTCCAAAGTGCTTTAGAGTTACAACTTAAATATGAAAAAATTAAAAAAGGAAATGTTTTCATTCACTTTTCTGCAAGAAAAATTCACAAGTTAAAATTTACAGTTTTGTTTTTTGTTTTTTTAGATTTTGTTACTTCTAATCTTTTTGTTGGAGTTCAATAGAGAATTTAAAAGAAAAAAATAACATTGAATTTTATTTCTTGATAATTTTTATTATTATCTTATCATTATATATTTGAAGTGTACGGTAGTACTTGTAAATTCTGCTTGCCAAAAGAATTTTCTTTTGAAGCATTGTATGTTACAAAATCATCTTTCTACATTATTGTCTAATATGTTAATTATGACCTTTTATGTAGAAGTTGTCATCTTTGGAGCGAGTGGCCATCTTCATCGGAAGTAGTACCTTGTATGAGTTAAGTGAATGGTCAATTTTTCAGTTGATTTGCAATTCTAATTGGCGGTCTGGGGTTCATGACCCGTACGAGCGTTGACCGTCAGCGGCAACAGTTCTCAACCAATGGAGACCTAACCAGTTCAGAGAACTCATTCCTCGCGCTGTGAATAAACAAGTTTATTATTCGTACAATTACAATTCTATCACGTTCAATCTTATTGCAATGGAACAACAACTCATTATTGTTTATTGAATGCAAACAAAATGGAGTTGGCGATGAATCAGAAGCAGATGAATGAAAATATAAGGAATATCCGGCTTAATGATGACATAACCAAATACATTCAATGACTACATGCAGAAATGCACATCAATCATTTACTTCAAAGAAAATTAGAATCCATGTTCTTGAATTTCTTAATTCATAAAGCCTTTCAATTATATATATTTTACAGTTTTTCTGTACAGTTCATATAGTTGTTGTAGTTAGAATAAATAATATTTGTAATAACAATTTACAACAATTGAAAATGATATTCTATGATGTATTTGTTACAAAGAATATGTCAGTCGATATTTGTATGTATGTATATATTACATAATTTACATTGCATTATATAAATTGCAAAAATTTGCTAAATAACAACGTTTCATGTTGCATTTAAATAAACTATTTTTTTTTAATTTCGTAATCAGTTAATTCACATGAATCTAATTTAAAATGATTATTTAAAAAATAACAAAATTTATAAATAAATTCAAGTATATTTCTATACGATTCGACGTTAATAAAAACAAGAAATATTAAAATTTAACCAATCATTTGGATGAGGATATTTTTTTTTATCAGAAGTTTTCAATAAATATTAGTTAATAGGTGACATGAAATCCATTGTTTTGTCAAAATTTTCACATTTCTTTATTATTCTTAAGAAAAAATGAATTAATACTTGGTTTTGCATTAAATAAATGGTAAAGGATACTACACAAAATGTAAGATAAAACATTGTTTCCTCAATGGATATGTTTTTTTTAAATATTTGTACCGTCACTGATTAGGACTTGTAATCAAATAGAACAGCCTTGTTCTCTACTGGTAAAATTATTTAATGATTTTCTGTATTACAGTGATTAAAATCCATTGGATGATGAAGCTTCCCAAAGATAACTTAGTAGTTGGGTTAACTGTGAAGGAAAAGTTCACTTTGACTATTCTTGCATTTCCTGAGTTACAAAAACTTGAATTTTAATTTTAAAAAATCCACTGTAATTGTGTAGAAAGTGAGACACAGTAATGCAAAATATCAACAATAATTTCTGCAAATTACAATTACTTTTTAGTCAGCAAAACTTCAAATTAGTGAAGTTAGACAAGTTTTGTTTTATATTTTAATAAAGTTTAGAGCTGAAGTTTCTAAGAACCACCTTCAGACCTTCTTGAGACAATGTTTTGGGAAATGGATTTTTTTTTTCTTGTGATTACCTTATCTACAGATATCAAAGTCGGGAGCGTACACAGTGGCATTAATAAAACTTCGATTATGTTTGCTACAGTATTCGACGACGGAGGAATATGAAGTTATCCTCCTCCAGCAATACAATGCACGATTTAGTCTTCAAACCAGAGAAGCCATTATCAAATCAGATAGAATCAGTTACCACACTCATCCTGACAACTAACGTCAATTATCCCAGTTACCACCATCGTTTCGGTTAGTAATAGTAGACAACTTAGCCCTGCAGGTTTGCAGACGCAGAAAGGAAAATTATAATCCAAAAGGATTTCTATATGTTATGTTCTACGAAAATACACATTCAAATATGGTGATAAACTATCCAAGTTCATAAAATATTGGTATACCTATTGGGATATGTAAACGTATCAATTGTTTAAAACACTGTTAAATCTACTGTTATAAACTTGTCTTTTGTTTCTTTATTTAATTATTAAAATTATAAGCACAATTACAGTAAAAAAATAACTGCTATTTTAAAAGACATAAGGAAAAAAAATAAGGAAAGCTGGAATTAGTATAAGATTTATAAAAAAGACAAATTTCTGTTTTTAACTCTAGCTTATTTTAAAAAGCATAAACAAAAGATTTTATTCCTCAAAGACAAGTTAATTTGTTTTTCTTTATTTTCATTTGCAATGACTTCCCTGCACTGACCAACAAAAGCATTGGCCAATATTATTTTCCTTCTTCTCATTTTAATCTTCTGATTGAGATATAATTATGTTTCTGGAGGCTTCAATTCTTACCTTGGACTATTCTCCTGATGCTTCTAGAAAAGCTGTCTCGAAGTTGAAATTACGTCAATTAATCTATCTGGAGTCTTTCAAAATGTTGATAAGATCAATTAAAGTTTATAAAATACAAAATCCCATAATTCCTTATTTCCTGGTCTGTGTCATCTCTCTGTTGCCTCGCAGGTAAAAAAGTGGCAATGATCTTTTTCTTAACATACCCAGAGCGTGACCAAACAACAACTCTCACTGGAATAATGAGGTAACTGTAAGTTCCATACAAATGCAAGTGGGAAAAAATGAAGTTACTATAAGGTTTACTGGGGAATTTTGAACTTAACCAAAGAGCTAAAGATTATCGCAGTAGTTACTTTCATTTTTATTTGACTCTCTGCCAGAGTATCATTAACTTTCCCTTAGTTTCAGATCCCAAAATTAATTATCATCCATAGGCCCTGATAGTGAGGCGATAAGGCCAAGGCCATTTTCAAATATGTGACTGTGAAAACTATAAAGATATGAATAAATAATTATTTATAAAAAATATTTTTTTAATATACCACGTTTTTTAAACCGACTAAAAAGTATAAAATAATTTTTCCTAGCCCCATAAAGAATCCTAAACCCATACAGATAGTCCTGAAACTTTGTGATTGTAAATTTTTAATAGGTATGAAAATACTTGTAAGATTTAAAACGAAAAACTTGGGGCCCATGCAATAGATAATTGAGATGGTATGGATGGAGTGTATATTCTCTTGCGCCCCACGTTTTTCGTTTTAAATCTTGCAAGTATTTTCATAGCTATTAAAAATTTACAATCACAAAGTTTCAGAACTATCTGTATGAGGCTAGGAAAAATTATTTTATACTTTTCAGTCCGTTTTAAAAACGTGATATATTAAAAAAATATTTTTTATAAATAATTATTTTCTGCTTTTTAGTCTTTTGTTTATGAAATTTTTCAATCGATTTTGAACATTTTCATGAGATTATAACAGAGACGTGGTAAATTTCAGGTTTATTTCCGTTTCTCTTCTCTTGTCGTTTTTGCTTCTCCTTCTGTAGGCGACGCTTGCATTGGGTGGCTGTGTCCTTAACCAAGAAATTGTCATTAATGCACTATTCACTATTAATATTATCATTATTAAATAAAAACGTGGTAAAACAGTTAACAGATTGATACATTATTACCGCGCGGAAGAAACGCAGCGGAGCGCCATGCGGCCATTTGCAAAAGCACTGACACGCGCGTCGGCAACTTAGCGCCGTAGTGAACCTCATATGTTTCTATTATTTCAGCTGAAATAGTAGAACATTACTATTAATATTTTTAAGTAGCAATAAATTCGATTACAAAAAATACATCCTTTAGGATCGGAAAATAGAAAATTCGTCCAATGCGCATCTTTTCGATTTTGACAAAGAACATTCATGTGAAAGTTGGTATTTCCTACTAAAGCGGTTTGAAAGATATGCGTACTCTTCAAGAAAGTTTGCTCCCCCTGTTTATATATCTTAGTCCCCATCCGGGTTTTCGTTGTTCTTAAATTAAGAACATTTAATTAAAAAAAGAACAGTGAAGAAGAATATTATTAAGGACGAAATGGCCCATCCCAGTCTCTTCCCGATGACAACTCAGGGTGCGAATCCTTTCTTATAGCGTTGTGCCTTCGTTTGTTTACTTAATTCTAAGAATATTATTTATTTCAAAAAAATTAAAAAAAAATTAAAGGAAATTAATTATTATAAATAAAGAAGGAAAATAAAACTGGAAGATTTTTAATTTGCAAACTTCCCTGAATTAAAAGCTTATTATTTCTTATTAATAAAGTAGATCAATTATTGTTATCATTCGCTGACGAAAATGAAAGACTGTCACCAAACTTCGGATGAACGTAACTTTCCAATTGTCGAGTTCAAATTGTAATTTAGAAACTAAACATTTCCATAGAGTAGCAATTACTTCTCTTTATGGTGCTAGGGAAAGATGTGAAAGTACTATGATAGTTATTTACTTTCATCACCCACCAACAGAATTACAACACGAAGAGATTTGAGAGTATGGGGAAAGTAAGCGTCAAGATTTTTAAAAAAAATCCATTTTAATTGTTACACTATCAATCGAAAATATATGTTAAAATATATTAAGTCTAAGAATGTAGTTAGGTAGCTAATAATGAGTAAGATGTAATCTCTACTGCTATTCGATTACTATTACCATGAATAGCGATAGAAAAACTTATGGTTAAATGGTTAATATTTTCAGCATTCTATCGATTTGGGTATATAGAACCTAAAAAGAGTACGAATATAGAAAGAAGTGAGTTTTGAAAGTGCAATAATACAACCAACAATTAATTATCCAAATAAAAATAAATTCATGGAATAATACAGGGTGCAACAGTTGGACCAGGTAACTTCTTCTTGGGAGCCATTTTCGAGAGCGGATTATACGGTTTCCGAAGAATAACAGTATCCTCACACAAGGCGGACACCGGAATGTTTAACCTTTGTACAATCTATGCACCTGATGTCAGTACGAGCACCTCGTGATATCGAACGCCCGTTAGTGACTGTACTATAATTCATAATGGTAGACAGAGAAAGTGGTGCGTTCCGGTTGATGTTAAAGTAATGTGTGTCTGCCATTAAGTTTATTTATGAGTCGGAGGGACTCATCTCTGCAAGGTTGATGAGGAATATGGTTTTCTTCGAAATATGAAACAATGACTGCAATCAAGAAGAAATTTGAAGACACTGGTTCTGGTGCAACAAAACATGCGGCGAAAGGGTCACACACCACATTTACTACCCATGAGAACCAACGCATCACCGCCGAAGCGCTGGTGAAAAATCCGAAATACAGTAAAACCCCGTTATTACGCTCGTCAAGGGACCATGACCTACACGCGTAATAAGCGGGATAGCGCTATAGACGGGAAATGATTTATTAGATGGGGAAACATTTAGACACCATTTTACAGGAAAGATACTTGATTCTGAAATAGAAATAGTGCAAATGTGAATTTATTTCCTATTAAAAAAAATCTTTGATTGTGGTTTGCCGTGTGTGTGTGCTACTGTTATGAATTATGACATTTTCAATGCGGTTCAAGTAACCATTAACATCAATTGATACACCACTAGGAGCAATACTAATATATTTTCGGAGCAGATTTAGTGCACTGCCCGCTATTTCACGCGCCTTTTCTTGAATGATTGGGCCACTTAATGGCACTGATGCATCACGGAACTGATTAATCCATTCAATTAGAATTTCCTCGGCATCTTCATATTTTCCAGACTTTACTTTTTTACGTTTGCAACCACCCTTCGCTGCATTGGTAATTCCATTCTTATTTTTTATTATTGTTCTCAGAGTGGATGAGGGAATTCCTAGAGATTCTGCGAAATCCTTCTGACTTAGTGTAGAATTCTCGTCGTACTTACGAAGAATTTGCAATTTTTCACTTATAGAATGGGATTTCCGCTTCGACATTTTTCACTAACTTACTGTATCATAGACCCGCACTTCAAAGAGTTCAAAGATTCCCTCCTACCAGGGAAAGAAAAGAATCGTTACAGTGTTACATTTCTTTTCGATACAAAATTTCCGATATAAAAAAAGCGCTACAAGCGGGATTTGAATCGTTTTAAGAGGGTAAAAATATACAGAGTTACATAGAAAATTCTAGGGACCGTATGAAAGGAGCGTTAAGAACGGGATAGTGCTATAAGCGGGAGCGTAATAACGGGGTTTTACTGTAGTTTGTTTGCAAAATTGACCAGTCATTTGATTGTTGCTACTGTATGAAAAATTGACCGGATCAAACTGATACACCCTGTAGATATCTGTTATAAATTCCCCTTTGGAAAGTAAAGATAAAGGTTACGATAGGCATGATTAAGATAAAATACAAATTTAAGTCTGCCTCAGATTTCTGTGATGACTACCACAGTGACGATAACATACGCTTCTTTTCTATTAGGCTGTCGTAAATAATGTATATACTAAATAGGTTTCTTAAGGTGATGAAACAGAAAGAAAATCATGCATCATTTTCATTGTTAGCCGTCAAACAATGGTCCACATTAAATCTGGGACGGAATATATTTATTTCAGAGATCAAGAACTACAAGATTACTACTGTGATGTACATTGGATCAGTGATAAGCAGCTGTGAACAATTAATGCACAGGCATCATGATAATACTATACGTATCTAACCCAAGAATCTAGAAGTTTACTTCGAGATTATAGTATCAGATCAAAACCATTGCAGAGCTTAATTTTGGATGAACTTAGAGCAAATAAAAACAACAACATTTTTTCCCTTTAATGCACCTTTACGATATTAAAAATTTATTTATTTTAGAAAGTAAAATTTTAATAGTATCTTTGGACTATCAACTATATATTCTCTATTGATTTTCTTATCCTTAAGTATAAAAAAAAAAGTAGCTCCCTTCAAGAAGAACAGCAAGAAAAAATTCGAGATACACCCCTTAGGGTGAAAGTTTAGAAAAATATTTAGACTACTTGTTATCTGTCACGATTTATTGAATCTATAAATAAGAGGATGAAGAAAACCATCATCTTACGTCAGAGCTTTCCATAGGATATTCCAAAATTGGAAAGTAAACTACAATTATTCAGTATTTTTTTTCTTTTTATTATTATTACAAATATTCAACATGGAAGAGACCAAAATTTTACTAGGTGACATCCCAGGATGGCCGTTTCACGTTTTATTGGCGATCATTGGCTGGGAGTGGTCACAAGTTAACAACGGAGGTCTGAATACGGAGGTCATTAGAATTAATGCTAATAAGAAATAATAAGAAATAAGAATTGAGAAATTTTGGCACCTCCAAAAATTAAAAATAAACAATAAATAGAATAAATAAACAATAAATAGAATAAATAAACAATAAATAAAGAAAAAATAAATGCACAATAAAAATAAAAAGGAAAATTTATGTGTTGGCCTCCACCAGACTCAATTGTTTTTTCTTCAGCATAAAAAGAAACACACCAAATGCCTAACAAGGACAGGAATTTTCCTTTTGTTTTTTATTGTGTATTTATTGTTTTATTTTTGGAAATACCATATTCTATTTCACTATTATTAAAATTATTATTATTACGAATTTCATTAGGTCTTTGTCTCTGAATAAAATATATTTAATTAAAATATTATAATTTGGAAAGTCAAATGTGATATATAATATCTTTCGATCTAAATTTTCATTTTTCTTCGTAAACTTTAAAGGAATTTGGTCTTCGACTTCTATTTCTCTTGAATCCCTAGATGTTCTTATTCTTTAGAAGATAAAGGCAGGATGGAGATTATTAGTAGAAGAGAATCTGAAGAAGACGACTTTTATCCTTTATCTTCTCAAGGGATTTCTTTTGATATATTTTAATTTCATCTGGAACATTACCAACCTGTATTCCATCTTTTGTCTAACTTGACTTCTTCTTCATTTCTATTCAGTTTTATATAGTCGACTAAAGAACTTAAAAATTTCTCTTTAATTTCAGAATTTCACATTAAAATAAGCAGGTATTTTAACGTGCGGTACTTTTATTTCAATTCAATAATAGTTACTCGTATCTCTTTAATAATAATAAAAAAAAATATTGACAGCGTATGAGTATTGCAATGTCTTTCTGAGTATATCTTTTATTTACAATCCAATATCTTGTATTTACAATTAAATATCCTTTATTTACAATCCAATATCTTTTATTTACAATCCAATATTCTTTTATTTACAATCCAATATCTTGTATTTATAATTCAATATTTTTTATTTACAATCCAATATTTTGTATTTACCATCCAATATCTTTTATTTACAATCCAATATTTTTTATTTACAATACAATATTTTTTATTTACAATCCAATATCTTTTATTTACAATCCAGTATCTTTAATTTACAATCCAATATATTTTATTTACAATCCAATATTTTTTATTTATAATCCAATATCTTTTATTTACAATCCAATATTTTTTATTTACAATCCAATATTTTTATTTACAATCCTATATTTTTTATTTACAATCCAATATCTTTTATTTACAATCCAATATT
>JAFIDM010000002.1:19529088-19545395 GCA_023159025.1 Thereuonema tuberculata
TGTGTATATATAAAAAAGTATAAAAAAGCATTAAAAAAAGCAAAAAATGTATTATATAAAAGAAATTAAAAAAAGGATATAAAATTAAAAAAAATTAAAAAAGAATATTTACAATAAGAAAGAGCAAATTTCTCTAAATAATGCGTTTTTGTGTCTTCCAAATTTTAGTTTAGTTTCAAAATTTAACACCAGATGCCGCTGATGAAGTGAATGTAATTAGAAGCCGTACATTCACAGAAACAGTTTTCTGAAATTTGCATTGGGATTTTAAATTTCAGATAGCTGTCCGACTTGGCTATATATATATATTTATTACTTGCTTTCGTGTTCAAGTAAAGGGCCATATTCAAAATGCATTGGAAAAAATTATATGGCTATCCATAATTGAAAAAAAAATTCAAAGATAAAAAAATATTTTATTTTCATTAAAATAATTAAAATTTCTGCAATATCAAAATAATATCTTAAAACTATTGATTTTGAAATAAAAAGGCATATAAAAAAGTATTTATTACTTTATTAGAACTATACATGTTTTTGAACAATAAGATGATCGTTTTCATAATAACAATATATCGTTTTGATTATAATTGTCTAAAAGATTATTATCCATTGAAAAAATTTTGTTTTCGATTTTATTATCCATCTTGTTTTCTTAGTGAATTTAACGTTATTACAGATTTGTTAAAAGCATCATAAATATAATCAATATCTTTTACATTAATATATAATAAAGTAAATTCAAGAATCCAAGAATCTTATCTAAAATGGTAGATCTTACATACATAAAATCTATTGGTATAAATTGTTTTGAAATGCAAATATTCTCATTCATTAAAAGTCTAACATTCTTTTTATGCAGATCTTTTTATATCCAGTAAGAATAAATATAAATAGGTACTATAGGTTTAGTCTAATGCTTCTAACGCATTTTAAAATCAACACGTGTTCTTCCGTCATTCCTGTACGATAAAGATAAATCAAACATTATTTATCCTAGATAAAATTACAGCCTACACACAAGCACACAAAAATCTAACAGTCCATAGCTTTCGCCTCAGTATGACGAGGCTTCTTCAGTGGATATAATATCATATTGAGCACACGTGAAAACTTAAATAATTATTTATCCTAGGCAGCTGAAAAGTTAATCATAGGCTTACTTTCTTATAAGAAAAACTCTTAATTTTCTTACGTAAGAAGAGAGGGGCGAAACCCCCTCAAAAGTCATGTCCAATTTTTACTGTTATGTTTACAAGAGTTCGTTTCCTTATAAAGCTTGTTACATTATTTCATTAAATTGATCTCTGAAAGTTTTTCTTAAAATTTTGTTTATTTTTCTCCCCATTCTCATTTGTCACCAGACACTCTAGCAAGGAATTAATTCCCTGCATTCCAAATTTATTTATTTATGTTTATCTTTTTTGTGTGTGTATATGTTTGTGTTCATAAAGGCATGCAAATACAGAGTGTCTGATTGGGCCGACCACAATGAAGGAAAACAACACAATCCAGACCCCATAATAAGTAGAGGTGGTCTACGAAAAACAAGAAGAAACTGAACGCTTATGGTAGAGTCATGTTTCATAAATTGTAAGCCGTGTATGAACCAACGGAAGATTCTAAAAGTTAGTATCAATAACATTTGGATATTTTAAGAAGTACATGGAAAACACACAAAAAAGAAAAAATTACTCGTAAATTTATCTTGCAATAATATTTGCTTATCGAATAAATATCGAATTACTTGTTTATTAATATAATAGTAATTTTGATTGATTGTTTTAGTAATCAGTATATTTTATTCAAATGATTGTTAAATGTTAAATTTTAAATATTGTATTTATAACGTTTTGTAAGGAAGAAGTTCTTTTCCTCTAATCCTGAAGAAGTCTTTGCTAAAAACGACAAAATATCGATGTAGATAAAGACATTTGATACATTTATTAGAAGATTATAATCTATATATTACAGGAATAAATTTCAAAAATGCAATAATGAATTCTAACGAATAACACTTCTGCACGATTATTTCGGGTTGTTAGAAATTATTAAGACTTCTTTCTCAATAACTTATTATTTTAAATTATCTATCCTTTTAATTGCCTAAATTTTGAAATAATGAGAATTGCCTTGATTTTCCCGAATTCTTTCAAAACTCAAAAGATATATATTGATTATTCCCTTTTGAGGACAAACACGTAAAAATTAGGAAGGTAAAATATTTTTGTGGCCATTTTTCTAAACATGACTCTTTCTCCAAATACGAATAATTGCTCACGATTTACAGCGCACGGATGCATGTTTCATTCTTGTACAGGGAAGGTCGTTTCGAAAATTACCCTTTAAATATCACAGAAAGATGGAACAGTTGCCTAATAAACAAAAGAGCTTCTTTCGTAATTATGGTCAGATATAAAGGATTGAAGCTCAATTATTTGTCGCCATCTTTCTCAAACTTTTAGTTAATTACTGAAAAGTCGAAAACTCAATGTTTTTCTCCTTATCTCAACGTTTTAGACCTATTGATATTTTTTTATGAAAATTTCTTTTTTAACAGGCAATTAATTTTAGCCTATGCTCTTAGGAAAGGAAGATCCATAAAATCAATCAGTTTACGCGGATGCCCTTTTGAAAAAAAAAAATTAAACAAAAAAAAGACAACTTTAAATGAAAATAGAGTTTAAGTTCTTGAAGGAACTTCTTGTTAAATATGAGATAATGATATCTAAACTTAGTGATTTAAAAGAGACTTTTGAAACGCTGAATAGATCTTCTTGAAAATTGGCGGGCAAATTTACAGACAAGAGAACATCAAGCTTTTATAATAAATAGAGATAATAGAGCACACTAGAGAATTAAAATAAAAGGTTAAAAGCGAACTAGTTTCGGGATCACTTAGAGATTCCCTTGGTCAACGCAAAAAAAAAAAAAAAAAAAAAAAAACATTTAAGGTTTACGCACACGTTAAAGCTTAAATCAAACTTTTACATTTGAAATTTTCTCTGTATAGGTCCTTGTCAAGAAATTTGTGCATAAAAATTCCCCTGGAAAAACTTTAGAAGCGAAACAATGAGTTAACATGTTACTTTACTATTAATCCGTTAGTATGATCTTTGATATGATTAAGATTAATTGGATTAAGGCAACTTATGGAAACTATGTGGATTTATTTTATTTATTTTTCTTTTTGGAAATGGGAAATACAGTAAACTGCCGATTATCCGCGGAGTTGGGTGGCGCGGCAACCGCGGATAATCCGAAATAGGACGAAAATCAACACAAAAATGCTTTTAACATGTTTTATTTACATTAAAATGGGAGTACATACATTATAAACAATTATTTTATTTTATTTTATCTTACTTTATTTTCTTAATTTTTAACGAAAAAAAAAAAAGCGATTAATTGTCTTTGTTTTTTCGTGTCTAAACTCGAAAACCCCCTACTTAGATGTCGCTAAATATGCCTCTTTTATTGTTTACCTTATTCTAGATTTAAAGAATTTTTGTTAATTCCGTAATTTATTGTACAGTAAAAAAAATGGAAAAAGGAGAGATCCGCGGATAATCGGGAGTTTACTGATATTTTCGATTTGTCTTAAGTAAATATTAAAACTGAAAAATTAAAATTAAGGATTTTCATTTGTATTATTTTCAAGACTTCGAAATAAAAAAAAAAATAAAGAAAAAAAGTGAACTTTAAATGAAAATAGAGTTTTAAGTTCTTGAAGGAACTTCTTGTTAAATACGAGATAATGATATCTAAACTTAGTGATTTAAAAGAGCTTCTTTTGTAAAGTTGTTTTCACTGCTGTAAAAATCTTTACTAAAATAATAATAATAAAAATTGAGGTATTTGCCTTTTTTTTTACCTTTATTCAGTTCAGTTAAGATTTGTCAGAAATATATTTTCAGATTTTTTTTTTTAATTTTTTTTATACGATTCTTTTTAAAAGAATATAATTAAGATCCTACCCATATATTTTTTTTGTTAAATCAATAATGGAATGTAATTGAATAGAATTTATTCAAAGTGCACAACTCAGCTGAATATAAAGCTTAATATAATGCTGTATTGAAATAACTTATGATATCTTAGTAATAAAAAATAAAATAAATACTGTATATCTTAGTACTTAATTAACATTGAGAAGGTGAAGTAATCTTTAATTTAACTTACATTACTGAATTTATAAAATTTTGAAAATACAAAAATGCTGGTTTCTGCATCAATTGGTCTTCTTCTTTGATAAGACAAATGTAAGATTAATTTATATCTAATGGATTCAAATTACGAACAGCAATATAATGGATGTTCTAAAGACTATTTTGTTGTTATTGCATCTACAAAAGCTGTTAAATAAATAAATAAACAAATAATATATTGTAATTAGTACATCATATATTATTTATTTATTTATTCTCGTAATTTTTTATGGTATTACGTTATTTCACGACTGCAGATCTTACGCTTTATATTAGTTTGTTATATTTTTGAAATATTGCAGATGAAGCATATACGGAGGGTTGTTTACAATCTGGGAACGATTGTAACGATTTGGATTCGGGTCTATTTCCCAGAAATTCCCTTTCTCCACTAACGATCATGCTCTATTTGACGGCCATGAGATACTGCTATCGCTCTGCAGCGCAGTTTCCATTGCAGGAGACTACTGCGAAGAACGGCAAGACTTATACGTTGCCACCCCTGCTGACAACATTTCCAGAGTCCATCCAATGAACGAGGACGTCGTCCTCCCAAGGCTCGTTTTAATAGTCCAAATGCGCAAAAATCCAAGGGCGATGCGTCTGGAGACTTCACTGGTATCTCGGTAAACGGTATAGCCTGGATTCCGGTTTGCTGTTCCATTAGCAGACCGAAAATTCTGGGTCGATTTGGACGTATGGCTGGACGCCTTGTCTTGGTGGAGACGGACCTTGGAAACGTCGTTTCCGTAAAGAGCAGGTAGTTCCTATATATAAATTGGTGTCAGTATGTGATCCTGATAGTTCGCAGAATTCACCTTTACATTTTGAGCCACCCTCCGTATCTGTAGCTTGCCTTGATAGGAATAACCCGCAACGATCGTGAATCCCTTCGAAAAAGTTTCACGACATTCTCTGTATCAATTTGGAAACGATTTGGCTCCCAGTGGGCGATAGAAAATCGCCCTTGGTTTATTGCAGTCGGACAGATAAACATATGCTTCGTCTAATGTGGCCACATACTTCCATTTATCCCCAGCGAGATGTCGTTCATACAGTTTTCTGCAATTTGTCTTACTTTCTGAAATGTGCTTTGGTAAGAGGTTGTGAACCTTGCTTTTATGTCTCTTTTGAAGTCCCAAATCTTTATGGATAATCTTGTTTACGGTACAAAGAGATGTTCCTACCTTCGCACCAATGGTCCTTTGGGTCGCTGGATTGTTCCCCGTCACCATTTTCTTGACTTTCTGAATGACAGACTTTGTGTGACTTATAGGTGTCCTTGGATTTGCTTGCTTTTCAGTCCCGGAAATCTGTCCTGTACGGGCCAAACCAACACCAGCCAACACATTATGAACTCCTTTCTTCGAAATGGTGAAACCTCTTTTTCTACATGCCGTAATTATTGCGGAATAACTAAATTTCGCGTCGGAAAGGGCTGTAACGTACCCTTTCCAAATCTGTGACACTTTCGGCGGCATTTCTCCGAACAAAATAACCCGCACCCCTCCACACTAATCTTTAAGTACTCACCTGTACGTTTGCATAAATTTGCATACCTACTGTGATTGGTTGCCGTCGTCACGCGCCATGCAAATCGTTACCATAGATTGTAAACAACCCTCTGTATTTGTAAATCTCCGATGTCTTAGATTTATTTCAAGTTATCTAAGAACAGGAGGCTATGTTTGAGAAATTATTCTATAACAATGTGTAAAACCTAAATACATTTTAAGTTGGGAATACTATATTTTCATTGTGATCTTTTTGAAAAGTTGATGTCAATCAATAATCCTTTCCTTTGTTTATATGTGTAATCGCTTTATCAGTGATAATGCCGCTTATCAATATATGTGCACTAAAAGGAATTCGTCTTTACAGGATTTATCATATATTTTTCAAACATCTTTCTTCATTAGGCAATTTCATTTGTGGTATGCTCAAAAGAAATTTATTATACAGTATATATAGTATCTTTTATTTTAAGGTAATAAGTGTTAAAATTAATGCAGACATTTTATATGATAAAAAGGGTTAATATATACATTGGACGCCATCAAATGCAAGTTCCATTAAATATGTACGTTTGAAAATTCAGTCTTTTTCCAGCATAATCGTATGAACGAACTAAATAAAATTAAATGTCTCTAAAAGTTATTTCTCTAATAAAGTAGCACTGTTGTTTATTTTTGGTAACGAAACTAAATTAATCTTCTTAGGACAAGCTGTATTATATTAAGATTCTTTAATACAGGGGTCCCAACCTTTATCAAGTCGAGGCTCCTTAACACTCTTATTATGCACATGCGGCCTCTCCAAAAAAAAATATAGAGAAATAAAATTTAAACACCAGCATGTTTTGCATAATTGCATATATTCTATAATAGGTTTAAAAATATTAACAGAGTAATGTAAACTACAAATATAAAAAATACAATTATTATTAAACTTTGAATTTTTTAATTTAATTATAATTAAATTTATTAACTTAAGTTCTTCATAAATGAAATTAGTTTCGTTGATGTTGTTTCGCAGGGACCAACTTATGGATATCTAGCTTCAGGGCTGAGATTTTAAGTCGTAGTTCTGGTTCTACATTAACTCTATATCTATTTTTAGTTTCCTTATGGCAGAGATATAAAAATGTAGTCACACACAAGTATGCAGTTGCAAAAGGCCTTAAATATATTTTTGCCCGTTTCGAGATATCGGGATAGAACCATTGTGCGTATAATCAAAAATGAAGCATTGCCAGTATAGAAAAAAACAAATCTTTAAGAGAAATCACACGATAATTCAAGATGTTGATTTTCGTCATTCATTTTCTGTCTCCCCAGAATTAGATTTTTCATCCAACATTTTTGTCAAGGGACCTTGAAAAATAATCTTTTCAATGTCCCGCTGTAGATACCAATATGCTCTTTCATACACTGAACAAGAGTGCATGGAAGTTGTTGCTCAGTTAATGCTAAAAAGTCATTGAGTTGGAAACGAATCATTCAATTCGTGGAAGCTAACAGATGCGCGTGCGACCAAAGGGCAACCCCACCTGCGCACTGCCGGACTCTGTCGTATTTGCTGCTTCCTCGGACCCCCGCAGTTGACATCGCGGACCCTAGATTAGGAATCGAGGCTTTAATATATTTCTTGTTTCTCGAATATAGTAAAAGCTAATTGTAAAAGTAACTATAGAGTCGCCTTCCTAAAACTTCGTTAACTGTAGAAGAATTATAATCTTGCTCAGTTATTTATATAATATTAAAACAACGTATTGAATACTCGTGTATTTTTTATTTAATTTTCACGTTCTTTCACCTAAGTAGGCTTAAAACCAAATATATTTTATCGTTTCCAAAATTTTGACAGTTACTGTAATGACGGAATTGAAAATAACTTAATTGGCTATTTTACTTTTAAAATTCAGTTGTCATTGTGAGAAGGATGTTACTAGGTTTGAATCAGACAACTGTTGACACTGAACGGTTGATAAATTCCACAGAGACTAAAATTATATTTTGTTTTTACTTCCCAATGTATAAAGCCTGGTCGTTTCACATTTATTTTATATAACTATAGTCCGTTCACTATATCTGTTGAGGCACGTGATCTCAGCAAACCAATCATTATTCATTTCCTTTCTTCACTAGGGTGGTTGCTTGGTTGCTTCTGGAATGTCATTGTGGGTTGCTCATGTTGTTTATTGTTATTTCAAGTCGATGTAATCGTGATATAAATGCTTTTTTTTTCTTTTTGTATGAATGTAATATTGAGTACAAAATAATACTCATCAAATACTTCTAATTGACATCCAAGCAGCAAATTTTTTCCTCCTAAATCTGCTTTTAATTCATATATTTTTTTTTTTAATTTACTTCTTGCTCTCGAATACTTTTTTTTAAGTTAACTGTATCTTTAATAAACAAATAAAATCCAAAAGGTAGAAAGGAATTTCGTTTCTACAGAATCTTACGTACCATCAGATTGATATATTAAAAGTTCTGTGTCGAAATGCGTGTCTTGAACTGTTCGAAAATTTTAATGCAGAATGGTAAGACGTGTCTTAATATTAGCCTCTCATATACTTTTGTTTCCTTGACCGCCAGTCCCATAACTACGTACTTATAAATCACATCGTAATTCAGTAAGTTTTACAGCCATTATACATTTAATATCAAATAGAAATTTGTGTTTACTCTTATTAGTGCTCTGACTACCATCTGTGAAGTGCGCATGTACTGGAAAATTCGGCTGCACTTTGCTGCATAAACCAGCGGCAGAAGTCTTCGTGTCGAGGATAATCTTCAGCTTTCAATGCGTGAATTATCTGTAAATGGAATGGGTGTAATTGCTCCTGGTGCAAAATTCTTCATATGAGTGGTTTGCCTCATATCTACGCTACGTGCAACAGCTCTGCAACCAGGGACGTTCCTCAGCCTGTCATAGAATGTAAATGCGACAGTTGCGGACATACATTGCTTGACAAAAAATGTTTTTTTTTAGTGTGCCCTACCACCCCTTAAAGTTTGTCCAATATATTTAAAAGCAGCCTAATATAATTAATGTTTTGCTATTATTCAACTATTGGGTATTACTAACAATTGATTTTACAAGAATTTACCGCTTTTGCTACTAAATATCCAGCAAGAAGTCTATTGTTCTGATTTTCGAGAATAAAAAGTCTCTGATTTTTAATTTGCTTAGAAGCTAAGTTTTCGGGTTCCACATCTTTTTTTTTTTATCCTCTTGGACAGTTGCTAATTAATTCAACTCTTCCTCATCAATCATTGCAAATTTACATTCTTGAAATACTACTTGTCCTAAAATATGAAAATTGATGAAACATTAAACAGTCAACTGGTATGAATTTAGGAATTTTTTAAGATTGAAGATGATTTGTTGTCAATAAACTGTTAGAAGTGAAACGTTATTATCCGAACGAACCACTTAGGAATAATGTGTTTGTTATGAGAAGAATTCTGAAGGCTTTATTTAGTAAAAATAGTTAACAATTTTGTCTTAAAGTGACTAAAAATGCTTTCAACTGATAAGCTTTGATGTCATTTAAGCGCAGTTTTAAAAAAGAGGAATTTCTAGAATTGAATCTACGTCATGACAAGAAAGATCTCGTCACTTTTGTTTCCGTTATGTGATTTGTAGAAATTCTTTAATTTTATGACTTTTAACTCTTTCTGATCCCATTAAAGTTCCAGTTCTTGAGAAATAATATCTAAGAAAAAATCTTGCACTTCATGTTGTCAACTACACAATTTTCCTGCGATGCAAGTTTCGAGTAAACGTCAGCCCTTTTAATGTCAGCTACTTCCTCTCCATTTTGACAGTGCACCTTCCCATTGAATTAAAGAAAAATAATAATTCTTTAAAAACAATTTTCAGAATTTTTGCTCTTGTTTCGTTTGCACCTAATCGAGGAGCAAACATCTTACTGTAAGATTTTGTACATAAAACGTTTTTCCACGAGTTATTTAACTGTATTTATCTGTATGTTTATTCATGTTATGTTGAACCGTAATTTATTTAAAACGTTCCTTTTTCATTTCCTATAGCCCGTTCGTTATATCTGTGAAGACACGTGACCACAGTTAACCAATCATTATCATTCCCATTCTTGGCTAGTTATTGCTTGATCGCTTCTGGAATATCGTTGTAAGTTACTTCTGGTGTTTACATCCCATTTGTCCTTTCCCTTCAATGTTTTATTTTTATTATTTTTGATCGGTGTTTCAAAATTATGAATATTTGTTTTTATTATTTATTTATTTTCTATTTCATAAAAAGTTTGTTTTTCGCCGTCCATTTCTGTTATCGATGCCGGCCGCTCTCTTTTCTTGCCCGGCGTTTCAAACAATGCGATAAACTTAGTGATAAGCGAGGCTTAGGCTTTCTTAACAATACTGAACACTTCATATTTCTTCATTGAGAACTTCTTTATTAACAATATGTTGATCGTAATTTCGTAAAAAATAATATATGTAGTTGTTAGTTAGATCTATGTTTGAATTTGAAACTAGTTGTTCTTTTTTACGAAAACATAAGAAGGTTTCGAAAATATAACCTGAAGTTCGGAATTACGATTGAAATATTGTTAATAAACGGACTATAATTATTGATATTCTGTTTGTTTTTAAATTCTTTTCCATTTTCTATTAATCAATTTAAATTTGTAATGTTTTGTCGAATCATAAAGTATATAATCGTCAAATTTAACATGTTTCTTTTTCTTGTTATGTATTTTAATTACTTATCCAAGCAATTCGTTGCTGTAAAAACTTATAAAAAGATCAATGTTTCATTGAATAAACATATATTAGTTCCGTTCCAGAAATTGTCGAGTTACTGTTTAGTTTAGTCACATTCATGAAACGATGATCCTAGTTTAACCAAAAGAATTTATATTGCATCTAAACAGATATAACACCTACCCTTTCCTGGTAGTCCAGCATAGAAAGAGCAATTCTACGCGACGCGAACAGAATCCATCATGCCAAAACCAATGTCTTGCTTTACTTTGTTTAAGGAATAATGATTTTTTTTTAACAGTAATTTGTTTTCCGACAACTAAACGTTATTAATGAAATTGAATCTGATTGCTCTAACGTTCAGTATTTGTTAACTCTAAATTTTTAAAATAAAGTATTGCCCAAACTTTGCGGCAGGAAACAGCAACGACAATTCGAAAACTTAAGTTTTCTTAATTGGCAATCGCAATATGGCCTTCTCTGTTATCTACTTTCTTGTGAGTCTTCTTTCGCAAACCATACTTAAGTGAAGACAGACCATCAGTAATCGTATCAATAGGGTAAAATTTTTAATATCATATCCTTCTTGGGTAGAGAGATTATTCCAGAATTCCTATCGATGGATTGTATAATTAACAATATTCAAATTTGTTAATTTTTTTATTTCAGCATATTTTCTTTTATGCTTCTGTGATATTAAAAATTATACATTTTGTACTGCAAATGAAAATTGTAGGTCAAGGCAATGACGTATTAACTGCAGAGCTGTACGATGGTCTTGAAGCTTGAATGAATTCAGAATAGCATTATAATCTATAAAATATACAATACGTAAACAGTAAAATTATAAATCATGCTTTGCCTTTATTTATGAAAACTACATAAAAAAATGTATGTCACAGCTATGAATTTTCTGGCTTAAGAGTGAAGCACATTCAGTTAGTTGCTAACAGAATTGAAGATGTGGCTGAGAGAGAGAGCCAGAGAAGTGGTCAGCTCGAAATAAGAGCAAAGAAAAAAAATCCCAACAAATTAAAAGTACTATTGATTGTATATTGATGTTTGTACTCTAATTTAAATCTTATATATTTATATTATATAGGCACTTGTACACAAGCAAAAAAATAATAACACAGATACACTATACACAATTGATTCATTCTATAAAACAATATAGCAAATTTGAAGTAAAGGAATGTGAAAAATTTAATAACAATTCTTGAAAGAATGATACAATGTATATCACAAAAGGTAAAAAGACATGTAAGGCTCATAGGAAATGAGGACAGATATCTCAAATATTGATTAACTTACTACATCGCTTGACATGTTGCATTATTTTAAAAATGAGTATTTTAGAATTATTTTCAACTTCAGGAGACCAAAACTGACTATACATTTTAGCTTTTGGCATCTCTTGAATTAAAATAAAACAAATCCAAGACATCACAAACACACATAACAATCTCTGTCCGAAACTTAATGGCACTTCTTTATCACTTGCATTTTTTTATCACAGAAATATTTCACCTCTGTAAAGATATGTCGTCTTATGAAATAATATGAAATTTTGTTTGATTTCCTTTTAAGTCTATACTTAGAATAAATTTGGTTGATAATTTTAACATACTGGACATAGCTTAAACAAATAGATGCTGTATGTTAACAGTAACACGCATCCCAACTTTGTAATTGCTTACTAGTAACAGACTTAACTGAAGAATTTAACTAAACCTTAATAAGTATTGAATGAATATTTACTTCTAGTTTAACAAAATGCCTCATCTACATTTGCCATATTTAAGATATATTGCATGCTTTCAGCATGTTTGTTACTCATTGAATATTTAGAAAGAAGAGAAAGAAAAAAAGCGGAGCTACTACAGACAAATTTTGGAATGACAATTTTTTTTTTATGAGTTTTACAATAAAATTTGTGAATATGCAGCAAACTGAGCTTTTACAGTACAACGTTGAGTAATATAAACTTCATTAATCTATTTACAAAGAAAACATGAAATAATGATTTAAGTACAGTGTTTTCTTCTTCAATTCAACGAAATCTCCTACAAAATGAACCCAATAGCTTCAATATATTTACACAATACAAGCAGAACCTACATTCAAACATAACAAGTGATTATCGAATTCACTTCTATCCTCATTCCTAGATACCTGACGGACAGAAAAACAAAACCAAAATAAGAATTAACTCCACCTTCTTTCTCCCTCCTGCTTAAAAGCAACGGAAGATTCGAGAAGGTTGGAACCGGATTCGACAGATATTTATTTACAGCATCGGACAGAGCCAAGAAAGTGAATGTATACATATAAATTAAAGTATATATGTATATACATTAAACATTACATCAATAAATTTACTACATTATCTATATGGCTAATAATGAGTAACAGACGTTGAACTAGTAGCTAAAGAATTAGAACAACTTTGATAAAATATAACTTTGAAATCTGCAATAAAGCATTAAAAACAAATATGACTTCAATTATGCAGATACAATTCAAAAGTACAATTCAAAAAGTAAGAATAATTATTTAATAAAAGTGCATTAAAAGTGCAACAGATTTAAATAATCTATTTTCTTTTCTAAAAATATTTTTCTATCTCTAGTCTTACAGTAATATATTTTTTTTAAAAAAAGTATTTTTCATTTACAATTATTTTGAACTAAAATTGTTGGCTTTAAAAAGTTGGCCAACGAAAGAGAGAAATCATCATGAAATAATATTTACCAACCTGAGAAACTTTTGTTAAAAAAGAGAAACTGCTGTTTTGCTGCGTTCTTTTTTTAATGATATATTTTTGGAAAAACAAAATGGAATGTTTAAAAAAGAAATTTCTAGTTTTTGAAAGCTTCTTATCCTTCTGTTAGAAGAACGTTCCAGTACTTTGTTGGACTCGACAAGCAGTTGTTTGGATGTCGATGAACACTTGCTCGAATTCCAGAAACACGTGTCTTCTTTTCCAGAACGTGCGTGAATTTTTTCCCTTATTGAACAGAAATTGTTGATTGCAGTCGAGTCCTTAAGATTTAAAATTGGGAAATCGTTCTTCTCATCAGAGGAATAAAACTCTTTAAATACAATGAACTAGAAACAAAATTCTGAAATTCTGCAGATGGATTCTTAAAGAAATGGCATAAATACCCGAGATTTTGAATGGGAAAAAAAAAATATATTAACAATATAACACGTAGTAGAATTTATTGATGCTATGTACGACTTTCTTTTAAGTAAGGAAAAAAAAATGGCAAACGCATTCACAGTCTGCATAAGAGCAAGAGTCATTGTAAAAAAAAATGGTAACAATGGAATTTTTGGCAGCCATATTGACCCTTGCTTTTAACAGAGCATTATTATTCTTGTCCTAACCAAAAGACAAAAGAAATAGAAACATTGCAGATTTCCAGAATGAGTAAATAAAAATACTAACATAATAAACAGCACTCTCTGCTATTATTATGACTACAGGAATGATCACAAGCCTAATAACAGTTATTTATTTAAAAATGTAAATACCTTTCTGAGTGCAAAAAATATACTTTTATATATATCTATATATTATCTATCTATATATTTTATCAAACTTATCATCACACAGCATTACCCTCATTTTTCTTTTCTTTTCTTTATATTAAGAATTTAAAACCATTCAAAAAGCTTTGGTTCATAACAAAGTGAACAGAACAGGGTCAATTTTTATTTAACTCTTCAAATTGAGTTGAAAATAATCTGCAAATTAATTTTACATAATTTTGGGTAATTTATATATTTTTTTTATTATTTATCAGAAATTTGCATATTAACTTCAAGGTTCTACAGAAGTATAGATATATGGCAATATATGTTAAAAAAATTTGATTATCCTCGCAAGGAAGCTAAAATATGAATATTATTGTAATATAATACATAAAATACAGAAATTTCTAATAGTACCGTTTGATCAAGAAGAACAAAATTGAACACAAGAATTGATAATTATTATACAATAAAAAAATATTTTGCTGCTTTTTTTTATAATTTTTTTATTCTTTTTTTCTCTTTAATGGCACACAATCTTCCAACATGGAAGATCAACAAATTTAACATCATAGAAGATTATGCAGTAAAAAGATCTGAAAATCACGAGAATCTCACTCAAGACGAGATCACACGGGAATGGTCTTGTCAAGACTGGAAGAGGGAAATGCATGAAGAAAGCATCATAGCCTTTTCTATTCCTCAATCAATTGCAATAGTAAATTCACTATTGCTTTCAGCAGTTCAAAACATTTAAATTGTGAAGAGAGAAAAATATGAATATATATATTTATATATGTATATAAAAAATACATTGTGTCAATGTAGTCCCTAGATCGTCTTGAAATCCATCGGAGATTGTAACAGGTTAATAAAAGATATGAAGGCAAGATTTTGTTGTTAGTCCACTTGGAATCCACCGATGGTTCACTGTTATGTCATGGCAATATTCACACATACACGCACATGCAGCCGAGATCAAAAAGATTGTCGATTTTTTTTTTCAATTTATTTTTATGGTCTGGCTCCAAGATGGCGGCAAGAGTCCTGGCTCAAAAATGGCAGCGACCACTGCAGAAGCATGGCAGAAAAAAAAATAAGAGAAAACAAAAATTACATAAGAAATAAAAAAAAAAATGAAAACAACAACAAAAAAATAAACGAGATCATGTTGTGCACCACCAACTGCAGAAGTGGCCAGACACGGAAAACATTTCCTTCCTCTAGATCCTGATTGGCTGATACACTTGAAGGAAAAACTTGCTCCTTTACTCGCAGCCAATCGTTGCAATTGGTTGGGATTGGACCCAAATTTCATCATTATCATTATTTAATAGAAAAATAAAGGCACGTTTGCAAAATACAAAACGAAAAATGCATTAAAATATCTTTAGTTTTATACAAATGCTGGTGCCTCCTTTGTAATAAAAAACATTAATGTCTGTTTAATATAGTCCATTGAGCTGTAACGAAAGGGTAGATAAGGCAGCTAGAGCTCTGTTAGCGTCACGTCATACCCATCACCGTCTACCACTTTCTTGATTTCAATAATATAAGTGTCCTCGTTGGAGTAGTGCCTGATCATATCGTCGTCCATCTTCACTGTAATCCTGAAAATAAAAGAAACCAAAATTTAAATCAAGAAAATAACATCTATAAGAAAGAAAAAATATATGAATTTTATAAAGAAAAACTTCTCTTTCTTTAAGATTACAATAAAAGAAAGAAATTCTTCTTTTCTTTCTTTTTTCTATGTTCTTCTTTTTTAAAGGAAAACATATAAAACAGAGAACTAATAAAAACTTTGCTTTGAAATTACGTAAATTTATTTTTCAATCAATTAGCAAATTATATTTTAAATTCGGAATTTTGTGAGGCTTAGCATAGATGAGGAATTAGAAATGTTAGTAATGTAGTACCGTTTGTTAATTTATCTGTTCTGTTTCTTATATACTTATCCCAATTCTGAATTATATCAAGGTGATATTATAGTTAGTTAATGCCCAGAAAAGTTAGCGAATTTTATCAATGCATGAAAAAATATATATCTATATATTCTGTTTATTTACTTATAACATGGACTATAAAGTGGAATGATATTTGGTTATTTCTCTTTTTAGGAATATATGATTTAAATATACTACTAAGATTCTGTGTAGAATCAGTACTTCAAAACTTCAAGAGGTTTCTTATAGCAATAGGAATCTAGTAACAGAAAGTTTAGTAAAATTCACCTGAAGAACCTATCGAAGTATCAATACCTTTCGATTCCTCAAGACCAAAGTCACCCCACTTTATGGTG
>JAFIDM010000002.1:19549531-19575119 GCA_023159025.1 Thereuonema tuberculata
ATAATAATAATAATAATAATAATAATAATAATAATAATAATAATAATCATACCTGGTTGATACTTAGGTTTCTGGTTGAAACTTGTATCAACTGAAGGCTCCAGTCAGCGAATTTTTGACTGCGTTTCAAAATGTGTATAATAATTTGTTTCATTAAAAAAAAAAGACAGGTCTTGTTAAAAGCAAAAGAACTATTTGTCAACAGTCTGGTAAAAGAATGGAAATGTAGTTTTTATATTCTAATAATAATAATAATAAAAGAAGGAAGTTAAAATCAATTACTAAATATGCGTTAATATTTTGTTAACGTAAAATATTTTCAGCTGAATATTCTTCAGTTATTCTCTTCTATTTTTTTTTCTTTTTACTGTTTATTTATTAATTTTAAGTTAATTTAATTACAGCAAACTACTAATAAAAAGTATTCAGAAGAATTGCGGAAATGCTGATCATTAGATCAAAAATAGAAATTCTCCTATAATACATTTTTCTTTTTTATTGTGTCTGTTTTGGACAAATAGTAGAGGCGCTATTTTTATCCACCTGAGACCTTCGCTATATCCTTGACTTGGTGCCGCAGTCGTCGAAGGAAAGCCGACGTCTTGACATTAGCCGTTGGGAAACCAATGGTGGAAACCCCTAATCTAATTATGCAGAAATCGAAGAGAAGTTCGGCTTTAGATGGCTGCTGCCCTCCCACGTTCGTCGAAGAGGGCGAGCATAGCCTCATTTCACATGAAGGCTACGGCTGATGCTACCGGAGATGCCCTAGAAATCGCACGGGGATGAGTAGCATCGCCTGCGGCCAGACACCAGCATCAGCAGCAGCATCGGGAAGGGCCGCTGACGGCTCTGCTGGGACACGCTAATGGTCGTGATTATTTTTAATTACAGCTGCTTGACAGTGGAATTACATCAGAGAGGACACTCGCCACCTCCTCTGTCAGCCTCTTCTATTCAAAGAGTTGGGAAATGTAGTGGTCTTCTGATAGCTCCTGACAAAGCTGCAGCCCCAGATTGCTCGGTTTCGTAACTCGTGAGAATAAAAGTCCTTTCAACGTAATAAAAAGATCATAGATTACAGTTCGCAGTAGCAAATTAAGGATAGAATCCGCTTCTGATTATGGAACACAAACATAAATTAAAAGCAAAAGTAGCAATCTCGTAAAAAAAATTATTCCGTTTTGTTTGATGTTCGTCATTGATTGATGGCCTTCGAATTGGTGTCGTCTGATTGAATTACAGGTTTTATAAGAAAACTTCACGGCCATTTTACTCCTACTGTGTGTCTATCTTTACAAATCAAATAACAAGGTTAGAAAGCCACAGAAACAGATGCGTAATTAGTGACCCAATTAAAATATAGATGTCAAAGGGTTACTCAAATATTCTTCTTTCTGAAAGAGAAATATGTTCCACTGTTCAAGAAGGCTTTTTGTTTGTTTCTTTTCTTCATAATTATGAATTGCCTAAATTCAATGAAACCCTATAATTTTAGCTACAAAATAAATTGTATTTTATTGCTGGTGAATGATATATCATTTGGTATAATGTAAGCACAAGACAGACAAATCGGACTTGAATGACAAGATTTGCTAAATTGAAACACATATTCTTGCTGAAAAAAACCTCAGAATTCTCTAGAAGTTTCGAAGTACCGACACTAATGACAGCAATTGTGACTTCAAAAACAAAGTAAAAACTTTCTTTTTTCTTATCTAAGAGGCTAGAAAAATGAAAAGAACTAAATTCCACAAACTATGTTCCAGACAACTGCATCATGTGACACCACTTATAATGGCACTAACTTTATTGATAGAGTTTTAGTAAAGCTGATGACAATATCCATGAAAAAGATATATAAAACCTATTATTTCATGAAATTTTCTCTGTAAATAAACATTTTTTTCTGTTTCTATTCTAATGCCCATGAATATGTTTCTATTTGCTTTCCAACTGTTAATATTATTATTATTATTATTATTATTTTATATTATCTGATATATTTTGTGGCAAAGGTTTTATTGTTATTAGTATATAATGCTGCTTTATTTAAGCATTTTAAATTCAAGAAATCCGGAAATAAGTTTCTAAAAAAGCCTAATCAGAATTCTTGTGTAAAGAAATATTTTAGAGTAACATTTTCAAGAGAACCGATCGTCCAGTTGAAAAGTTGAAACATAGAAAAAAAAATTCAAGTTTTTTAGGAATATTAATTTCTTTTAAGTCATTTTGTTTCCTTTATGCTTTACGAAAATGCCTTTACAGTCCTAGAAATCTTGGCTAAACTTATTTGAGTAAAATATATTATCATTAATTTTTAATTTTTAAATAATGCGCGTGGGGAGTCACTGCCCTGACTACTGAAACATCTTCATATAACTGAGTCCCGTCATGACGCTTTAATCGATTCTTATTTCTTGGTTATTTAAATCCAAGAATAACTCATTACTAAAAACTGGAAAGAAAGGGCGGGAAAAGATTAACAAAAGGATGTAACTACCTCAAAATCGAATCTCTTGGAGGTGTGGCTTTTGTACTTGAGGTATCACTTTTGAACTGGACGACCGATTTACATATTCTAGACGTAAGATCCGTACATCTTCAAATCGAATAGGAAAAAAAAAGAAAACAAATATGATCAAAAAAAATGGTTCTTATATCTATAATCTAAAACACATAAAATAAAATAATCTGGCTGGTCTTTCACAAATTTGGAATTTTCTGGAATGAGCTTAGTAGCCTTCAAATGGCAAATCAGACTCCCATTGGAAACATAATCTCAAATCCCCCAGCCTTCTCAATTTTCCAAGACAATAAGGCAGTGGAAGAAACCCTGAATCTCTTGCTCGAATTCACAATATAATAACCTTTAATGACGGTTAGGTCAGGGTCTTATATAGTTCGTCTCAAGATCTAGAGCTACATTTAATAGATAGGCCTACGCGTGTACAGCGTACTGCTGTAAGAGAGTAATTGTGAATACAAGTCATCCGTAATTATTTTAACCTTGTGCACAAGTGAAAATCAATACTATTCCCGTTCTGCGAAAGTAATTTGGTATTTATTGCAAATATACTTCTGTGTGAATTGGACATTCGACACCGAAACTCTTGCGCAAAGATAAAATAACGTGGAAATTCCACTTGTAAAATCTTGTTTATATAGTTAGATTTTATTTAAAACTATTGCAACTTGATAAAAAAAATTCTGGTCAATTAATTGATTTCCATTACATGTTAAATAAAAACAAAATATTAAAAATACACAAAACAAAAGATAGAAAGTAATCAGTAAAATACTTATAAATAAAGTTAGAAATTATGAATAGTAGTTTCACTGTTTAGAAATCTTCAAAATTACGCATTAGGCAAACCAAATACAAATGCTTGTGAAGTTCACAGTTGGTAGATTTTTTTAGAATATTGTAACAATAGTTTTTAATCCGTTTCAAATTTCTATATTCCACTGTTATGTGGCTAATAATGTATACAATCTTTCTATTAGGCCCCAGTAATAACGAATGTATATATTTTATATATCATTGGATACTTATGAATTTTATATACCTAAAAGAAAGGAAATATGCCTCAGTGGGCACTTTTTAGTCAAATAGCAAATCGTTTACAGAAATTTATAACGGCAATTTATAACAGAAATTTATAAAAAAAATCGAAGTGCCAAAATCTATTACTATTCTATTTCAATGAAAATAAATAAAAAGCTACCAGTCATTCTAAATATTATACTTTAGAATATACTATGCTGTTTTTAACCAACTGTGTACATCAAAGGAATTTTTATAAAGCTCACTGGTTTTTAAATTTAATAAAATATCCATTTAAAATGAAACTTACCCAGCTGTGGCGTCCTCTGCAGGACTATAGAAATTAAGCTCCATTGATGTTATCTGAAAAGAAAAGGAAGTTTTCATAAAGCATCTGTTTTTCTAATTTATTTTATTACAACTTCCTAAATGTTTAAAATTAAAATGAAAAATGATTGAGGAGTCAGTAATGTTAATTACGATTAACTTCATAATTATAATTAAAATCCAATGTTAATTGAATAGTCAGAATTCTTTAGGAAAGCTTATGATAATTATTTCAAATTTAACTATACGTATATAAAACAAATAAAAACCTGGAATCTTACAAATTTCACGTTCTATCCTACTTTTTAGAGAATAGTAATTTAAGTTAATTCATTTTATTCTTTACTGTTTGAAAATTGCAATCGAGTAATTCAAGTCATTGCAATGCGAAAAGCTGTGCCTTTTGCCGACCGTTACATACATCATCATCTTTTAATTTTTGAGACATGGTTTCTGGATCATTTTTTTTTTTTTTTTTAGTAATTGCTCTCACGATTGAGGTCCTTTAGAGTTGTGACTACTGTTTTGGTAAGTTAAATATAACAAGTTATTTTTTTCAATACACCAAATATATTTAGAAGTTTAAGAAATGATTTCACAGTTTATCCAATCTATCAAATATTTGAAGTGTATTCTTTCAAATTTTATTTACAAAAATAAATGTTATATAATATAACATTTCAAATCTTATTGAATAAAGTCATAACCAGATTTCCAAAAGTCGAAATAACGAAAATATTTGATAAAGAATTCTCAATGTGAATGTTTTATTACAAATTAAAATTACAGATTCGAGGAGTTTATTTACCAGTTCATTCCATAACTCCAATCTTTGATTAAAAACTGTAAAGTAAGTTGTCATCCTAGATTTGGTAACAGGATTCAGCTTCTTGATGGCATTGCCTTTAGCACATGTCTTTTTCAGTTACACAAATCAAAGTAAGTGGCTTCCGGGCGAAATTAAGTTTTGCAGCTGCTGTCGAAGTTGATTTACAATGTCCATCTGCTAATCTCCCACTTGACCCGATACCTCTACCGATCGAGAAAAAGGTGACTATGACGTCGACCTCGCAGTCGAGGCCTCGCAGTGCATATTAACTACACATTAACCTCGGCGCTGCCAACACTTTGGTATTATAATAAATTTTTAATTTTCGACGATGAATGGCAAAGAGCAACCCAGGGCTACAACGGGTCCGCACTTCATCAGATTTATGGCGCAGATTAGTATCTCCCTACCCGGACCTCTGAACCTACAATTCGTATAACAAATGGATGCTTCTAAATCTGAATTTTATGGCTTTTCAGTGTTCGCTGTATTTTGGAGTTATGTAACAAAGACGTTTAGGAAACTGAGACTATTTCCAAGTTAATTTAATGCGCATGGGCGGAAATATGATTTACTGCGCAATCTCACGTAAAATATTTATACTTCATTTAGAAACATCAACGTACGTCTTGATAAAGGGAATGGAGTTTTATTTATTTCTAACACTTCTAGAACGTTCTCTTGTTTTACTGTTTACGGTTAAGAAGTTTTAATTTGCTTGATAAGATACTATTAACATATAAAGTGCGCTTTTTTACATCTGAACGTATCTCCTTTTAAAGCGTAAATGAAATTTAACGTGTGAACTTAAAATTTATCAAGTGAAGATTTAAAAAAACAAAAACAAAATGAAAATAGTAAAAAATTAATTTGTATTAGTTTAGGGACCTTTTCAGGTCCCTTTTTCAACGCATATCTTCTTTTATTTTGCAAGGAGTCCTGAAACGTCGTAAGTTTCTGTTTTTTAATTGTAGATATGTGCTTTTATGGTTGCCAAATATTAATTATTGAAGTTTTTATCTGCACGTTATTTCTTTTTTAATAGTATTTTATTTCTTGAGTTAAAATACGAAATTTCATAATTATTTCATTTAACTCATTTCAAACGAATGCTTCTCAGGAATTATCTTATTAATACAACACAGGCCAATTAAAAGAGAGCCGAAAGGAAGCTACTTTAATTACAGTTGCGCCTGAACATTCTTGACAATTTAATCGTTATTTATTTTAGTATCAGCTGGAACGAATGCCACGAATATATTTTCCTCGCTATTCCGTCCTTGTCCTAAAGAATCCCCAGACATCTTATCAATTATTGCCAGTGATAATGAATTTGCGTTACTTGACACATACCACTTATATCGCCTTCAAATACAAATGAATTAAAGTAGGGATCGGTTTAAAGGAGGATATAACGCTTTGACTTTGGAAAAGTAATTTGGAATTTTTCAACTTTAATGTCCAATATTTTTATTTTTCTTTCTACTTATTTTAACAAACGCTTTCATTATTTATAAATTTGTCATTTACATCTGTTTATTCATTTGTTATTTTAGCCATTTTTATTTGAATTAATGTTTCGCAAATCATGACTACGGTACTTTTCTCGAAGAACAGAGCTAATTAAATTGACTAAAGGTTTAATGATTTATATAACATAGATACATACACACACAAACACACATACAGTAATTTCAACCATTTGTTTTTTGTTTAATGTTAATTCTCACCTTATCTAGATCTTCGGTGGGAGTGAATAAAGCTGGTGGTTTCAAGAGATCACTCATAGAATAGAATTCCGACCGATCACAGGGGGCATGATACAGTTCGTCCATCTTCTTCCTCCCTGTTGCCGTCAACTTCCGTTTGGCGGCGCGGCGTTCTTCGTCACGTGTCTTCCTTTCAGCACCCTGAAATAACAACAATAACCAAAATCAAATCATGCAAATTTATTCAGAAGTTAATAATGTTTGAAAACATGCAAATATATTTGTTGAAAACCCAGCGAGGTTTTAACAATTTACTGGTGAATTAACCTACTCGAATAATGTGGATTCTACAACATCATTTTTGTTGTTTGCTACCAGCATGTGGTAAGTTTAACTATATATACTGTTTAAAAATAAGATGTTTCTTCATCAGTAATCAACTGAAAATATAACTAATGACAAAGGAATTTTGTATTTTAGGCACTTACTGAAGAAAACATCTGTAATTTCATGATGTCTGTTAAAGTATTCCAGAACAGCCTATGTGGCCCGACGCCCCCTGCCTTTAACAAATAAACCGGCAAATAAACCCGTACCCACTCTACAGAGGGTTGGGTGGGTCTAAGGATCTATACCCATGTGCAATGGATACCGGATTTGTAATTGTAAACAAATCAATCTTTCATAAAATACAAATACTCTATATCGAGAATGCTCTTCCGTTAGCTTTCGCTGAGCCAAACATCAAGGGTAAATTCTGCTGATGATTCCTAATAAGGACGAAACAGCTGTTCAGGATTCCCCTTGATGTTGGCTCAGTATGCGAATGCATATTACTGTCCAGTTGTGATTTTTTTTTCTTAATTTCTTATTACTTTTTGGTAAAATTTTATGGGAAAAACGAAATTTTTCGACGAAATCCAAATTTATTTAAAAATTTTCTCATTGTTGGGACAAGCTTTTTTAATGGGGCAAGCTTTTTTTTTCTGGAAGCATCCAGACTGGTCTCAGCTACACATGTTTCAACTGATATATTCTACATATTAAAATTTAAAAGAAACTGTATATTCCCGTACTACAGTAATTTCAAATACACCTAGATTTATGTCGCTGTCTTGCTACTCGTATCTAAAAATAATTTCCATTTTTTTGGAGAGTTGCTTTTTTTTTTTTTTTTGTTGAACACATCAAAAAGTGACCATGTCCATTTAGTCTTAATTTATCAGGATGTTTGTTTTTTTAGTTAACCATTTCAAGAGCTTAACAACCGTCTTTGTGAATGTTACGCTTAATTTCATTTTCACTAATTAACTGTCACTTCGATGAGTTAACTCCATTTTCGATTTTCTTGTTGTAAGTGCGCATTCCACAATTCTAATCAGCGCCCTTAAAGGGTTAATCGAGAGGTTGGGAACCAAAGCGTCCAGACATTTATAGGCCATTAAACAGACGTTTGGTCACTTGACTGGACAGGTGAATTAAGTGAACTTCGAAAAAAAATCACAGAAAGAAAAAAAATAAAATAATGCCCAACCCTTTAGGGCCTTAGCAGTAGGATTAAGACCAGAAGATAGTATCTGACCCGGAATGGCGAACATAAAAAAAAAAAAAAAATCAGAAATTACGGAGAGCTTCATTAATTATGCACAAAGGTTGGCTTTGGGATTACGCCCTGTGGCCTTGTGTTGTCTGTGCGCAGGCGCAGCGCTCTTTTCCGACTATTTCAGATATTATGCGGAAGACATCATAGATCTAAGACACCATAGAAACTTCGATTGAATTCTGCAGTTAATAAACTGTATTGAAGTTGTAATCTTCTTAACACATCTCAATTTTTATTGCGTACAATAAGAAATAAGATAGATGGAGCATTTGACATTTTTAGTTACACTGATATTTCGAACAAAAATGTGTTTCATAATGTCTTGCATTTTTATCCAAATATTCAAATGTTTATTATTAACATGCTTCTTATCCAATCGTCATGGTTTGATGTTAGCTTTATTTAAAAGAATTAGCAGATCGTGCATTTGGAACAAGCAAGAATATTATTAAGGTTGATATAAGTATAAACATAATTGAAGATTCTCAATACTACGTAATGAAATGATTAAATATATAGAATATAATACATTTACTGACCTTATCACAGAAGACTTTGATTTGGCAGTAGCCTCTGTGAACTGGGGGACCTGATTCCCTCACGTCATCGTAGGTATCAATTTGAAGATGAAGGGGAAGACCCTAGAAAAAGAAAATGAAATCTTAAATGAAAAGAGTCGTATTTTATATCTTACAAATACATAAAAAATATAAACAAGCTTTAGAAAATTTATAATTTATTAGACTAAGCCAATGTTTCTCAAGCTGTTTCAAACTGAAAACCTAGCATCAAATTTTTATGATGATTACAAGAAGATAGCCTGACTGTTCAAGATTTTTAATTTTAACAGAATCTGAGATTTTGAAACTTAAAGCATGATTTAAGCAATTAGAAATAATAAAAACGTCCTATTTTCAGAAATCTGATTACGTTCAAAAAAGGTTATCTCATTTTTCTCATTGAATGTCTTAAACTTCAAACTAAATTAATATTAAAAATCAGAAGTTAGGGAAGAAACTACAAAACCTTAAAAAGCAAACATAATGTTGTTATTAATAAACACCCCCTCAATTTCAATACTACGTCGAATATGCTATGTTATCTCATTATTAGTGAAAACTGGCCTCTCTGGCCCAAATCTTGCTCTCTTTCATCTATTGACTAACTCATAAATTTTAGGACAATATCAAATATTCAGACGTGGCTAGTATATATATATCATTGCAATCATAAACCAACTGATTCCAGTTTTGTCTGATTGATGGAGGTTACGTCAAACTCCAGCAGTTTACCAACAGCGATACACGGATGTTGTAACAGAACTGAAGTTAGCATAACCTCTTCAATTCTTTTCCTTCCACAAAAATAATCTCTTATGTCGTGAACCTCACGAGCCATTTGACCCTTTGGTTGACCTTTAGGGGTGAAGCAATAAAAAGGCACAGTTAACCCAGAAGAAAAAGAGCAACAACCTGTCTTTTTTCCCTAAAAAAAAAAATCCTTTTTTTTTTTTTCCCTCCAGATTCCTTCTGTAAGAGAAGCAGTTTTATTATTTCGACGTGCTTTTATACGAAACTCGTTGAATTCTTCTTTACCCTTCTTTGAAAATAGACTGACCAACAACAAAAATGTCAGCAGTCAAATCTTTTATGGTCAATAAATCTTAGAAAACAACATAAATTACATGAAAAAAGAAACTGTAAACGGCTCAGAACTAATGAGTATAAGATAAAAGAACAGTTTTATGTCACAAGGAGGGTGTCTTATCATTTAATCCCCCCCACCATATAAAAGAAAGAGAGGATTTATTCTGAAAGTGGATATTAGAACACGTGGTATCATTTAATATTGATTTAACGGTAAATTTAATTGATTTAAATACAGTATGCTCATTAATTAGCTGAAATAAATAAATTATTATATTTTTTAATAAAAGCTTAATTTAAACATCAAAAATTAAGCCGATGCATCTGGATTAATTTTTGAGCTTTCAATTATGATCAGTGCACATAAAATTACAACTGCTTTTAAAAACCTTAATTTTTTTGAAGGATCCTTTATCTTTCTAATAGAACTAGGAAAATCCATTCAAAAGTGACAGTACAATAGCCAAAATGCAAAAATTCGAGGAAGAAAAAAAGGTCTGTAAGAAAACGCATTGTTGATTGTTATTGTAAATTGTCAAATAAAATTTAACATTATAATTAAAGGTCTTGGTCTGTGTTGCAATGCTACAACGACGAAGAAGTAACTAAAAAACTGTTTGGTAGCCTAAATGAAACAGTTTTACTACACTTCTTAATGTAGTGGACGGATGGACGAACCTAGGAATTTAAGTTATTTTGCTTCTCTGAAGCTAAAAAATGTCTATTTTCAAAATGTTTATCATCAAATGATAGATTTAAAATTCAAAGACTGAAGAGGTTTATAGTTTTCAGCTCTTTAACCGAACGTTGCATTCCTATGAACTTAGGAATTAGCTTAAGGTAAGCAAATCTTACAGTAATTCATGAACTATTCTTTATTATATATCAAAATTAAACTTCACTATCCCGCAATGAAAGACAGTAATGTCCTTTGCTTAAACTTAATAATAATTTTTAAGTAGTTTTGTTATATTTATTAATTATTTTGGAATTTTACACGTTTACATTATCTTTAAAAATATAGAATATCGTTCATAATATAGAAGCTTGAAAAAAGAACTTAGTTTTCTTTCTTAATTCGTATTTGACTCATTTCTTTACAGCAACGCTAATTTGATTAGCACATCCTGAGAATTGAAAACGTGAGTTTTCATCATTTGCTCTGTTCTAGCAAGTTTATTATTCCTTTAAACTGTTAATCTGATCAGATTACGGCATTATTATTATTATCATTATTTTTAGAAGTAGATCAGTTATCTATTTCATGAAAGCTTTCTGTTAGAAAGAAAAATGACATAACAAACTTGTAAAATTCTTTTTGAATTCGTTGTAAGTGAACTATTTTCTCATTATTTTGCTTTTCTGGAACAACGGAAAAAGTGGTAAACAATTGCAAAAATTGGATTTTATTGATTGCAGTTATATTCCAAGTAATAAGTATTGTTTAAGTTTAACCTACTTAGAAAAAAAAGAGAAATAAAAACATTACGAATGAAGAAATGGAGAGGAGAAAGAAAAAGGAAAGAAAAAGTGAAAGTCTATTGTTTTAAACTAAAAAAAAAAAATGGAAACAAACAGAATCGTTTCTTTAGGAATTTCAGGAACCATAAAAAGTCCAGCAACTGCAGGGTTTGAAGCTCATCAGATGTATTTTGGAAGCAGAAACAAGCAATTCCACTTCCTGCACGTTTCCATTTGCGAAAAGAAATCAAGTAATCAGTGTTATTTCGGTGGATTCCCCCAATTTAGGCAATTCTTTCTGTTAAGAGGATCATCATTGTATCACAGACATCGATCGTTTCTTTCCACTGCTATTGTTTCGCCTCAACATCCTGTTCCTTATCTGATAAAAACCACCTCCAGGAAGCTCCAAACGTCCACCACCGATCTTTGCCCAAAACGGTATAAAGACGAGTCGGTTTCCTCAAAGATGCTCGTGAGAAAATTCAATAAAGATATCGATGCTAGGAAATTGATTTTCTTTTTAATTTTATACCTAGTTAAGTTCATTCACAGCATGTGCTTCTCTTGATTTTTCTTCCTTTTTTTTTTTATCTGATTTACGGTTTTACTATGTAAAATTTAGTAATTTAACTAGGAAAATTTCAGGTCATTGATACGTATTTTTTTTTTCCCCCTACAATTTTAATAACGGAAGGACGAAAACAGAGAATCTCCAAAAATATTCTTCCTGCCACAGAATCAGTAAAATAACAAAGACATTATTACAATTTTTTAATGTCTCTCATAATGTGTATTTGGTTATTATCACCATCAACGTTACTGTCAAAGAAATGATAGTAAGAAAAAAATAGTGTTACAGTTTTTTATTCGTTTCTTTATAGTTTTTCCATTTCTTTTGAGTTTTCAAATTTTCAGGAGATTAATTGATATATTTCAACGAATTAAATTCAGTTCCCTCAACATAGTGGGGTATTATGAGAAAAGAGAAAAATTTAAAAAATTATCATTGTAAAGTGAAGGGTAAAAGGGGAATAGTTAAGTGGTTTTGAAATATTTTTCTGACAAAAACAAAATTATAGCAATGCATTTCATCAATTAAAAAAATCTGGTACTACTGTCGTATTAGCTTTTCCCGCAGCCGTAATTTGTCTTTATATTTGAGTCTGAATAATTTTAGATTTGCCTTCCAACTATAGTATCTTCACATGATCGTGTTATGTCCAATAAATGGCAGGCATATTTATTATTCAATACAATGAGTATTAACATTAAATGCTCTTGTTTTTATTGCAAGTATTAAAGAGCTAAAAATGCTGTTGTTTTATTTCTTAATCAGTTCTTCAAAAATGCAATAAACAACCGTAGAATCTATCACAAACTTCTGTCTTAATTCGACCTTAATAATAGTTTATTTATTTAGAATTTTAACGCGTTTCAAGTTGGTCAGTGAAGATGAGAGGATGATAGTTTATAGGTTTGATCCCAATTTCTTGTTCTTAAAAATCGGTGAGGATTTGAGAAACGCCCGAGCCATGCATCTCATTTCCACACATACAGAAACAATAAGATTGTTATTAAATCAATCTTCTTACCAATTCAGGGACACGTATTGATAAGCGACGCCTCAAACAATAACATAAAGAATGATTGCACCCAAGACAAATGCCTTGTTTGATGGTATCACACTCTCTCAGTTTCAGCTGAGATTAACCTGATAATATCTGGTTGCCTTTTTCAATTCCCCGCCATTTCACAACACTCGTCTCTCAAATTGGCCAAAATTCGAGAGGAAAAAGTGATTTTGTATCGGTTTAGAATCCCGGGCCCTTCTGCTGCGGTGCTAAGGAATTTACCATTATCTGGAAACCGAAGAAAACTCGTGACCGACTGGTTGAGTAACAGAGGCGAGGGCACCAAAGCAGGTCACGGAGGGCGAGCAGCGCATCATTCACGGTTGCGCACACAGACGAAACTACTGGCAAATCCTTCAGTTTCACCCATTTTTTTTTCTACTCAATAAAAGTTGGGAAAAATTTGGACCAAAGCTGTAAAAATCCCATTTCAGATTTCTCATAAAATTCGTCGGGAATTCCTCATTGCAACATGTCCCAAACACCAATATCCGTTTTATATACATATCATTAACATGAATTATAAACATATTTTATTGATTAATTTAAAAGAACGTGCTGATTATAAGTTAAAAATATTGCCTACTATACATAAGCACGAATAGAGTAAAAACATAAAATTAAATATTAAAACTCACAACATTTCAGACCCTCCGCTAAATAGGGTCCATTTTCAAGTGTTCGAAAAAATATATCCTCCAGTATTGGATTCGTTTGAAATTTAGAAATATTTTATTGATATTGAAAACATTAATTGTAGGAAATTAAAAAATACTATATAGTGCTAAGTTTCATTCCAATTATGTTTTTTTTTTTTAATTAATGCTCTGACTTACGAATTTTACAATGAATAAATGACTAAAACACACTTAAATAGAATTTTTGTTTGTTAAAAATAACAATATCTTATAATATTTGTATACAGTTATAAACTCGCAATCAGTTCAAGTGCGAAGTCTTAATAAAAAGTGTTACACACTTAACAAAATTCTATCTTATTATTACTGCACATAATGCACATTTATTACGGAGTTTAATTCTTTATCTTAATTATCGACTGTGAATGACTAACCTGATGAGTGCTAACATGTTTGAAATAGAAGATCTATTCAAATTAAGAACTTCAGTTGTCAGAGCACTGAAACAAAAATATCTACAGTAATTGAAAACTACAGATCTGAAAGGCTCTATAATAAATATTAAATTTATAGATAAATTATATTTATAGTTATCATTATTTTTTAATAAAAGCTAGATTTCTGTTTAAGATTATTTTAATAAACTTAAAATACTTTAAATTAAAGTGTTCTTTGAAACTTGAAAAACACATGATAAAAAGAAATCAAAATTTTAATTGTGTTCCTTGTCGTAAGAGAAGCTCAGAAGAATTAAAAACATAAAATTAAATAACCGATATTAATCAAATATAACATCGAAAATCTGATAATCATTTAAAAAAAAAATCATATAAAAAAAAACGTTTATATGAGATATCAGATTTCCGATGTTATATTTGATTAATATCGATTATTTAATTTTATGCTTTTAATTTTAATAAAAAGCGTAAAGGCTTATATGTTTCAAATAAAAATACATGAAAAACCTTTGACATCTATTCTTGTTTCGATTTGAAAATCCTAATAAACAGCCCTTTTCACAAACAAAATTTCTTTCTTAACCCTATTTTCCCTAAACAAAAGACCCTAATAACAGTGCCAGCAATTTCACTTTTCTTTAATCATTGTAAGCAGTAAACTCTTACTTTCCAAATTTTACTTTAACCAGCAATTTTATTGTTAGACTGTCATCATTTGCTTTTATATCTTTCTGCTTTTTTGTTAACCAACAATCTTTTTGTTAAAGTGTAAAAATGAGTGTTTAACCTATAATTTTATTGTTGAACCGCAAAGCTGTTGAAATGGTAGAAAAACATAGTAATTTAGTAAACAATAAGCCGGGATTTTTCATCATTGTCCACATTCGGAATTGGGAAAAAAACATTGCAAATGTTTAATATTTTTAGCAGTTGTAATTTCAAACATAATGTAGACTTAACAATAACGATAATTTCCACTTAGATCCCATTATATGACTCATCGCCTTAACGCTTAGATTTCACTAACAATATGGTTGGTAATCAATATTCGTTCTAGAATTTTCAGCATTTACTGTCTAAGCACAATAGACACTAGAGACTTACTTACTATATCATTTTTGTTTACTCTAAGCAGTAATTAAAGTAAAATAGACTTTAGCTCTATAAATTAAGACTAGAAAAAAGTAAAAATCGCAATTGTCTTGAAAATTTAAGTGAGTTTAATTAGTAGCAAACACTGAATAGGTCCTCCAACCTTTTCGTTGAACCGCTTTTAAAAAAAAAAAGTTGAAATTTGCATATTTAATTTAAATGTCAATTTTATATATTATTTCAATGTTTTCTTTTTTTGTTTTTAAACCTTCAGTTCATTATAACTTCTTTCAAGAGATCAAGTTATGCCTGATGTTCTCTACAGAAAACCGAACAACCGTTTCACAAACACTGAATATTTCTTTTTTAATTTTGCAAATGTAAAATTTAGGTTCTACCCAGTTGTTTTCTCTAAAAACTTCTCTAAAAAGTTATTCGATTACATTAAAGTTCAATACTTCTTCGTTGATAATCCTTTTCTCGTAGTACAGTATTTTATTATTTTCTGTTATTTAACAAAAAGGGAAAAAAATGAACATTGTTTTGAAAGCCAAAGTAGAATCGCCATTGACCTATCAATAGTAAAGACTCAATTGAAAATTAGCATTACAAATTGCACTTAATTTTTTTCGTGCTGTTAATGAAGTGATCTCGCTTATTTTGTTAGTCCATTTCAGGAACAGAACCACCCTTGCTAAATACATTTAAATCAAGCAGTAACCTTGTTTACTGGGAAATCTTGGCAGCCAATCTGAAATGCCAACTATTTCCAATGCTAATTAATCATTTAAGCCAAGTACTGTTAACTAATTTATTGCTAAGCTACACATAATTGGTAGTATTTGGGTTGTATCGGAATGGGAACAGACCTGCTTCGTCCTTCGATTCATCTAATTTATGGCACTCTATTGAAACATCAGCTTGATTTATGAGGAACATCTTTGATTGGAAGCAAACCTTAATGCATTAATGATGGTACCATTTAGCTTGTGGCACTGTTTCTGCAAGATGAAATAGATACGGTTCGGTCCTGCTAAGAAGGTCTCTCTGCAAAAGGGTTCTCCTACATAATTGGCCTTAAAGAGTTTGAACTTAAGATGTGTACTGACGTCTTGACGTTTCTTAAGAATTTATTGAATGTTGTTAGCATTTTCTTGTCGTCATTGGAATTTTATCTTGCTCTGATGTCAGATAAACACTAGCGGAAGGCAGTCACGATGTTAAGCGAATGTAAGACCCTGCGCTGTCGATATCAAACTCAAATCCCTGTAAAATTAAAAGAATTCTCTTACCTTAACGCCCTTTTGGTTACTGAAATCGGTGCTCAAGCACTGAACCGCAACGTTGATCTACAAGAAGAAAAACAAAAGTAAATATCTAAATTGGTTTCAAAAATGCAAAATACAAAAACTAAACAAGCACCCTTATAAAATCCTTTACTGTGCTACGAAACTTCAATTCTAGTGGGCTTTGTTATGGAACAAAGAACATCTTTGTTTTCAGATGTATTTTTTAAGAAATGTATACTATTTCTAGTCTTTCTTAAAGTTATGGTCTATTCTATTATCTTCTATTATTAGAACTATTAGAATTGTGTAGTATTTAACTATACGAATGATTGTAGAAAATTACCAAATAAATTTTCAATATTACGAGAAAGTTGACTTCAAACATTAGCTACATTTGTTTTATTTATTAGCAATAGAAATATAGGACAGCGGTTTCGAGATTAATCATTGTCTTTTCTGAAGCTTAATTCTTATTAAAATATTTGTTAAAATAAATATTAAGCAAAATATGAGGAACTTAAGTTTTTTTAATACTTTAAATAAAATATACTTAAAAAATTCTACTAGATATGTTAGAATGATTAAAATTATTTGTTTTTACTTATCTTCAAAAGTTAGTGACAAATTTTATAAAAAAAATCAAAATAAGAAGAAAAAATGTAATTTCTTGTTACAATGTAATGAATAATATGAATTACTGAAGATTTTTTATTATTATTAATATATTTAAGATCTCTAAAGACATAAGTAAGTTAATTCCTTTAAAAATACTAAATAATTAATAATTAATCAATATCGGCATTTTGATATTAAAAAAATTAAATTTTAAGTTGATTTTTTTTTTTTTTTTTTTTTTTAAAAAAAAAAAAATTTTCAGACTGTCTCTAGAACTTTAATGTATAGGATTTTTTTATTAATATTATTATTTTATTTAATATTCTTAAATTTTATAACGAAGTTATTAGATTTTGAAAATTAAATAGAATATGATCATAAAAACTGCAGTCATAGAGAAATTTTATATTAGAAAAGTCAGTTCCACAATTAGGTTACGGAACTTATCATCATCTTTAAGGAAAGTAACGGTTTGTGAAGGCAATAGTCATTAGTGGATTCCCACCTTGGCCTGTGATTCCAGCGGATTCCAGTAGATGGCGATGGTGTTGTGAGCGACTTCTTCAATGCATCCGACCAGTCCGGAGCTATTTTTCGTGTCTGAAAAGAGGTAAAAGAAAAAAAAAAAAGAAAACGGTTAATGAAATAGAAAGAAAGAGCGACAGAAAGAAAAGGGAGAAATCATGTTGGACCCTTTAATTACCTCCATTTCCATAAGGGGCGCTCATCTCGTGCACAAAGAAAGTTAATTACAATTCAAGGATCGACACAGAGAGACCTAAATTCTTCCCCTAATTATAATAATAAGAGACGCGATGGGCGTTTGGGGACACATTTTATATGGAAGTGTATCTCAAGAGAAAAAACCGATTTCTTCCATCCTAACCCACACCCGAAACGCTACAATGTCTGTGGAAACTAAAACATACAACCAATCTCATCTGGGAAGCCTGTCCCAAATAATAACATAGAAACAAATTGGTTTAAGATCATTTTCATCCCAATTGGACTGTATGTATGAGTTGAAAGAAAAACAATTGATATTTGTTAAATAATACATTTTTGTTTTTTTTATTTGTATTATATGTTTCGTGTAAGTCAAACGTTTTATAAAATAATTTAATAAAATGTCATGTATCTTTTTCAAAGTTTTACCAGATTTGAATAATAACATTAAAAATATTAATAATCTTATCAATACTCTTAGATTAAATAAACCATGGAGAAAAAAATAGAAACTTATTAAATTCTTATTTAAAAATAAAGAAAATAAGTAAGCCTTAATATAAACTCACAACCAAAGCAGGAACTTTTTCGTGTTTCGTCGAAATAATAAATCTGTTCTCTTTTTTAGAGCCAAACATGCATCACAGAAACGTACAAACTGAAATTCATACTTAGGTTAATAATTTAAAAAAAATACGATATGTAATTATGGTGAATAGTAAGTATTATCGTCATCAATTCTTAGCGAAGGCAAGCCTGTAAGTGTGTGTGTTTTTAAAATATTAAATCTATTAATTTATAATGACTGCGGATATATTTGCAGATTGTTTAATGTAACAGTAAAGCTTAACTAAAAACAAAAGAAAAATGGATTTGTACCGTAAAAACATTATCATTTTGTTTTGTTTTTATTTGTCTTTCTTGATTCTGTTATTATGTTAATTTCATTTCAAGTTTCCTATCTTCCAAATCTTCAAAAACACAGAGGAAGTATTTAATAATCCAATTTGTTAATGACTTCATTTTAATTGCCCTAAATTTAGTTCATTTTCTCCTCATTAAGCAGCATTAATAGTCATTTCCTTGAACTTTTTCCGTGTATGAAACATTAAAATTAAAAAAATTTAAAAAAAGAATAATTAAAGTTGGACTAATATACTTCACCTGAGTGTAAGGTCCTTTGTAAAGGTAAGCAATAAAAGATGAGAGCAAAAAAAAGAGAAGAAAACATTAATAAAAAAGAACAAACAAAATGATTTACTACAGTGGAACACAAAATGATATATGGGCGACATGCTTAATAATAAACTTTAGCACGCAATACACCTAAATTGCAGTGGAAATTGTTTTTTGCTATTCGGAAAGCGGGAATCACGTAGCCTTAAATCTAATAATTGAAGCAAAACCTTTAGATTCGGCTTTCTTTTTTTCTCCTCCAAGACTTGTTTATTAATATTAAGAGCACGCTTTCACACGATCGCATAAATCAAGATATTTTTCACAGTTAATTCATTATGCGACTTCCACTTGAACGGCTCAATAAGGTACTCATGATCTCAGAAGAGAGATTATAGCGAGTCACCTAATTTATGGGTTGATTGAAAAAGAAAAAAAAATGGCCTTTTGTCCATCTGGCGTTCTTTCTAGAAACCTATATGGGAAGGAAACTGTCAATGCTACCAAAGATACCAAAATATACGTGTACATACATACCTCAACATACATTCTTGTATTTCATTATCGATTTTTTATTGAGTGAAGTTTATTTGAAAGTCTTCTCGTTGTTTAAATAAACAACGAAAATCACTTTTGTCAGTTTTTTAATGCTATTAAAGAAATAACAATTTTTCCATCAAATGCAGCTAAAAAAAAATGTATTTAACTCTTAATTTTGTGTTTATTCATTCGTGAAGCAGAAGCAGAAAAGAACATTTTACACATTCCTAAATTTTAAAGATGATACCAGGAAACTGTTAGTGAAGAGATTGAAACTGTAAAAAATATTCATTTTTTCTTTAACTAAGTGACCTTTACAGGCAAACGAAATCATAATAAAACGTAAGTTCCAAACTTAAAATTTTTCAAGAGTTTTCTATTTTTCCTAGAAACTTGTCAACCTAACTTAAATATTAAATACATGATAAGCCAGATTATTTAGAAAAAAAAATGTACTTTGATTTGAAAAAGTCTTGAGTGGACAATTGGTGGTAAAAGATTTCAGTGTTGCAAAAAAATATTTTTTTTGCAACATTGAATCTTTTACTACCAATTGTCCACAAAACCGAAATCCAATTTAAAAAAAAAAATCATAAATATTTCGATTTGATAAAAGAATTACTTTGAAATAACTTATTATGTTAAACATAAAAATACAATGGTCTTTTAATCAGACTGTCGAAAAGGTCCTTCCTTGTTTTTTAAGCAACTTTCCTCTGATCGTTTTTCCTCTTTGTTGTTCATTTCCTTAAAGAAAAGGCAGAGTTCTTTACTTGAAGGGCTGTCATATATTGATTTCTTTGTTTCAGGGATTGACTTATAATTCGCCAGATTTCACCTTTCACAAGAATGGCGTTAAAGAACACAGTAATTTTACTGTTTGCAAAAACATGGAAGAACTAAAATCCCCGTTAAGAATAAATCTTTTATAGATCGAATCTTCTAGAAAGAAAGGTAACCTTGGTTCCTTCTTTGAAACCAAATGTTATTCTCAATGATAAAATCGACATGCAAACAAGTTAACCTTTAAGTTAATCTTTAATGGTAAAAACATGTTTTTGCAATTACCGATTAGACGATATTTTCAAGTAATTGAAACAGAACTAAAATCTAAAGAACTACCCAAGATATTTAAATTTACAGAATTTGTTTGAATTTTGTTCAACTAAAATGAAACAATATTATATTCGTTGTGGTTTCTACTGCGAATTTTTGCTTGACAAATTAGATGTTTCTTATGAGCCATTATATTTCTTATAATTTATTTTTGAAGAAAATTTTGCAAGGAAATTATTAAATTTTTATCTGATATTATAAAATTAAGGATATGTATATTTTTTTATTTATTTATAAGTTTTGAAATTTGTATTTCACTTAAAAAAGAATGTACATTTTTATTTTTTTTTCTTTCAAGTGCTTCTATTGGCTAAATACAATGTAGGTTTCGTGCCTGTTCTACGTTCGTGGACTACATTGAAACTATTTCAAAATCAGATCGTGTAACTGCGTGAAAGCAAGTCTGATGGGCAGCAGAAAGAACAAATAATGATTAACACTTCCCACAGTCTCACCAGAGGTCGCTAAGGTCCGTTACAAATGAACGCTTTAATTACTATATTTAGGCGATTATAGCGACATGGATGTTAAAATAATAAGATAAGAAATGAAGTGGTCTCAAACGAAAGTAGGGAGCATAGCGAACGCTTCACTGAGTCCGATGATTTTGCAACGAAAAGTGCCTCAAATTAGCCTCCCCTTCAGCTTCCGTATTGAAATGGAAAGAACCAAAGCTTAAGATTTCAATCTCTTACCCAACCTAATTTCCTTTTAATATAGGACTTAATTAATTAAGCCATTTACATTGATTCTCGATGTTTTTATTTAATCATACTTACTTCTTCAAACTACTCAATGGCTTAGCGTTAGGAAGTTATTATCTAAACTTATTTCATGTAAATAATAATAAAGAAAAAGATTAATGAAGGTTCTAACAGTTCAGTATCTATATGAAGTTAATTCATATTCCACATAAATATTATATGAAAATCGAAAACCTGAAATCACTAACGGTTCTAGAAAGTTATTAATAAGATTCAGTTGCACTGTTTCCATCATAGCCAATAATTGATATAAATGACTAACAACGAGAAATTGATAGGAATCCTTAAGCATTTATATTATGTTTTCGTATATTTTGCTAAATCGACTTAGATTAAAATACTTTAGGTAATTAAACTTTTTAGTATATAAATAGGATATTTCGAGAATTTACTTTTACTAAAATCATTTGTAGACTTCTTGCAATGCTATGGAACATTGCTCAAAAAAATAAAATTAAATTCCTAATTTTAAAATTCAATCAAAGAATATCCATTGTCATTTTCTGTCTTATGTCAAAAATCAAAAGGAAAACAGGACGGTGGTTCTACGCTTGTCAAAATGGTTTTCCAACATTAGAGATTGTATCTTAAACCATATAATGTATTTCATGAAAGTGTCACAAATTATCTTTAAGGAATTGTTGAAATCGAATTTTAACTTCTTCTTTCACCTACGCGCTACAATGCCAATAATTAGTCCAAATGTAAAAATTACTGGTTCCGCAATTTCGCAGGCTGTAGGTAGGAATTTGGATATCGCAATCTTAGATCTTTGGATCTTCTTGCAAGTCCATAGCAATCACTGAAGAGTAAACACGATATTTTCATATTATGCAAAATCTAGATTTAAAATCTTATATTGATGAAATTGTGGGTTTTTTGATACAAATACCAGCAATTGAAAAGTCATCTGCCTATTGTTTTCTTTTCAACTTATTAGGCTTATATATGTTGTTTTTGCTTATCCTTTAAACATATATCTGTTAAAATTTTTTTTTTTTTTTTGTTATTATTATTTTTTTATTTTTCGGTTTCTTTATCTTTAGACGAAGCATATATTCATCTTTTCTTGATTATACATTAGTATCGGCTCATTTTCTTGTGGCAGACAAAAGATAATGACTGTATCTATGGGAAAATGTTCTCCAACATCAGGGTCAAGTTCTGCATATGACCAAGAAAATCTGACAGCATCCTTCAATTTCATTAATGTCAATTTGTCACATTCTCACAACTTGTCAAAAGAAAAATGGCGCAGACTGCTTTTCCTTTCCAGTTCTAAGCGTTCTCAATTATCTGGGGAAAGTGATGATCCACCTTTCTGTTTGCTAATTCACCCCTTTAATTACAGATTATTTCCAGCGTCCATCAATCCCACTTAGATAAATATTATGCAATTTTGCAGAACGTGAGTATCTCCCCCTACAGCGCTCTTCTGACAAGTGGTAAGTTCGGAACTTCCTCGTGCGCTTCGTATTCATGAGGACTCAAATTGCATCTATCATCCGCCAGGTGTCAGTCAAGTCAAATTGTTACGTCATTACATATGCGCATGGGCCTTAATGCTGATGTGTATGGCCACCGCTCCATGTTCTGAAACTAAGGGAAAGGGCAACCTCTAAAGTCTACAGACAACAAATTGAGGTCAAATGTTACAAATGGTAAGACTGTAATTATGTAAATAGCAATGTATGTCCAATACATGCAGAGATGTTCATAAATATCCAACGTTTTCTGTGGTTATTTGCAAGGATATTTATGACTATCTTTCTGGATGAAACTGAATGACAGCAAAACATTCCTTTAAATTATAATTAACATGGAGAAATTCAAATTACGATATTTGGAAATAATATATTTCATTTTTTACCATCAATACAATCAGAATTTATCTAACTAATATCCTTGATCTTGCAAAATAAATAAAAAAAAAAAAAAAATTCAGATTATGTCTAATTTGAAAAAAAATACAAAAGATTAATACATGTAAACATTTTCCTGAAAAAAAAATATCGATATCGAAATAAGAAGGATCAAGAATAGGCATTGTCCTGCTGAATAACTGCATGCTTTCCAAAGTTTACATATCTTGTCATCCCCTCGGATTCTTTGAGTATCTTGTGTTCCCTCCAGTTACTTACTCGTCAGTAGTACAAAGATATGTTTGTCCTGTACTCTCAATAACTTCTTTTTCTAGACCCCTGAAAAACATTCCATTGATCTCCAGGTGTTCACGACCCTGTTTCGGAAACTCTTGTGCTTTAAAGTTCCACAAAGCCTTAACTGCAGATAAATGTACACAAAGAATTCGCAAACATTTTCCAAAATATTGGGAATTTTCGAAATTCCAAGATAAAGAATAGAAAATAAAATATCCAGCTTTTTTAACGAAATTCTATGAACGAAATTCTAAGAACTATTTTTGTATGTTTTTGAAGAGTAAGAATACGTACGACTATTTAATTGGTCCGGATAGAATTTTTCAAAAAACATAAATTTTATCAATTTTTATATCGTTTTAAGAATACAAGTTTTCAGAAATGGTTGCTACATCAAAACAATTGTTTATTAAGTTTTATAGTGGGTTCACTAGAGGAAAAACAAAGAGAAAATAGCCAATGCCCGTTTGCCTTGTAAAGGGAAATCTTCCTGCATCCAATCGACCTTCGAATGGAGGTAAGTTCACAATCACATCGTGTAATCTGCCGAAGCATCGTCGACACCTAATGTGAATCTAAGGCTTTCTTTTTTCCCTTTTGGCTGCTTTCAGAAATTGAAAGTAGGACATCACGTATTGAGATCAACTAATGAAGAGAAACGACACAGTCATATATATATCAAAACTTTACCGTGAAACGTGTATTTTCAAAAACCTTAAAAGATGCAACATCGCTTCAAGCATCAACAAGTAAATTACAGAACGCAAACAATACAAGGCCCGCCTGTCATTCAGGGCTTACAACTCATAATTACAATCAAATTTACTTCGTTAAGATTTATATTTTAGAGATTAGAAAGCTAAATGCATCAGAGAATATAGCAAAACGATTGGTCCATTTGCCATCTAAAAAGCTGGCTGTACATATAAGTAACTTGACATACTTTTAGCAAGTTAATGGCATGTACGAATGTCGCTTCTTGCAATTACTATCAAAAATTGTTAATACTATGTTATTTTGTAATGTTATATTTATCATCTTCAACATAATAACATAAAAAACGTGAGTGCATTTACAACTCAAGAAAAAAATAAAAGCAATCAAACTGCAAAAGAAAAAGAAAAATCACGAGCTTTTCTTAAGGTAGTTTGAACAGTTGTTCTGGGTTCATTAATGTTTATCTTATTTGTTGTTCTTGCGGTGCCAGTTGTGTGATCCACAGACCTACAACTTGGATAAACTTGAGGTAGTTGCCCGAAGTCAACTGAAATTAATTCTTAATCTACCAATAAATAGTAAATTCAGAATAATTGAATTGATGCCTTCAAAGAAAATGGCTTCTTAACGAGGCCCTTAAAAATAAATTATTCATTTATTCAGTCTTCTTACAGTTGCCTCCAGAAGTTAACGTAATTTTCTCTGTTATATATAAGAAATTTTATTTTTAAGGTGCCATTAGCTATAATATTTAGGCGAAAAATGTTTGGGAATTTTTATAAACTGTTTAGTTATACTAAGTGTGAAAAAAAGCATAATGTCGAAAAACGTACCGAGAAAAGCACTTCCTTAGAACTGAAAAATCAAAAACCAGAAAGAATGCTTACATTGTAAATTTTCTTGCAATGAACTTTAGCAAATTTTACACCCAAATTTACAATTCATTTCCACAACTGAACAGTTGTTTAAATTCAAAAACAACAACTGAATCAGAAACAATAATCATTTCTGCTCAATATTCATTGGATATTGACTATCAATTATTTTCTTTCCAATAAAAATAGCAAAACCTAATAAGGAAAGCATTTTTCTAAGGGAAAGAACGTGGATTTAAATGAAAAACGCCTTAGTCAGGTTATTTGAGTCCAATCTTTGACATTTCGATCCCCAAATACATTTTCAACCCTCATAAATTGTTCATATGCAACATGTAAATTTATCGTCTTTGTAGGCAGAACCCATAAGCGCCTTTGTTTCGTTAAATTAAACTTCCTGCAAACTCCTACTTTTTTCGAAGTTTTTCTGAAAAGGGCACATACTTTATGAGGGTCTCGAGAGGGCAAACTTTGCTCATCTTTCATTTTCGCCGCCCACGTCGTGAATTTATTAAAATTGAAATGATTTGTTGCTTATTTATAATCGACAGCCATTAATAATAATGATTCATAGACCAGATTTTTAAAAAAAGAAACGAAATTAATTTAGTTTTACACAAAACTAAAGCGATAAACGTTTACTTGTTTGAGGCAGTTGCAAGATCTT
>JAFIDM010000002.1:19575219-19663623 GCA_023159025.1 Thereuonema tuberculata
CATTCAATCCCCCACTGCCACCGAACCAGCCCAAAAGTTCGGTAGCAATATGTCGAAAAATAAATTGCAATATAAATAAAACAATGCAATATCTGGAAACTAGAGAAGAAAGAACTAGGCAAGGATTTAAAATATTTAGTAAATACATACATCCAAATTGCTGTCTGAAGTAATGGCCGATTTTATGTCGCTTAATTTTCATCTTCCATAGTTTTACCTTTCTACTTTTTTTTTCTGTCGAAAATTTTAAATTCTACACAGAAATTGAGGGAAGACGAAAATCAAAGATGGTGACTTTAGCATCAGCAAAAGAAGGATGAAGTTAAATCTGAATAATGTAAATTTACGGAATTTTAACATAGAAAACCGCTACTTCTGAAATAGCTTAGCCTTTTTACTATTGCTTGAGTGTTTCTTAATGTCAATTACTAATGCCTATTTGAAAACAGCCATTTCTTTGTCTCTGAGACTCCTTTGAATACGTCTACTTAATCTTACCTAATGGAAAGAACAAACACTTGAAACCAATAAACAATCATTATCCAATTGCAGTTGCCCTTGTAACAATGATCTTATTTAGTACAGAAAATGCAAAGCAGGGACAATGAATCACTATTAATATTAATGCCATTCGCTGTAATTAATATAATAGCAGATCGTCTTCATTGTACCGTTGGAAAAGGTCATTTTTCACGTAGGAGTTGAATAGTCTCCACTCCCTTTTAATGACATCAGTAGGTTTCTGAGTTGACATTAGGATTCGAATATATTATACATGAATCGGTTTCATATTAGCCATTCCAATGGATGCCGGAAAGAGAAAAATTACAACCACCTATAAAATCATCCTCTGTTCGAAGGCGCAGAAGTTCACGTATCATTGGGGCCGTACGCCCAAGTCTCGTATGCAAAATGGATCGTCCGCATTTAACATCATCCACCCAAACCAAAAAGAAGAAGAAGAAAAAAAAAAGTTACTGATGTCAAAAGCACCGAAGTTATCTTCATCCGCCCACCAATGGAAGCTTACAATCGAAGTCCCCTCCTAATAATGACTTAGCATTCGAAATGACATTCGAAGAATGGTCTAAATCGTATGTTTCACTTTTTGTGGTCTCCGTCTTTTCTTCATTCCAAACGGGTTTTCTCCTAAATTCAAAAATCAGTTCTTACGAAATAATGTAAGTTTGGATTATGTGAGTTCTTAAGAGGCATGGAGACATAGAACGGAGTTATAGAACTATCCAATCAACAATCGATAGAACAGAATATGTGCTACTGAAATCTAGTACAAAAACAGATAAGGACCTTTTTTAATTTATGCCCTATCTGCTTAATTCCACTGGATTAACCATTATCCACTGGATTAACCAGCTGGAGGCTTAAATACTAAAAAAGCGAGTAATAACCATTTTGTTAACGTTATCACAATTGATTCATAAGTGACGCTTTTTACTTTCTTTAGCATTGTTAATGAAGGAATGACATCTTTGTAATTACTATTAATACTATCAATCGTGTAATTACTAACTGCATTTCCTTTGAATCCTGTTATCTGCTTATTACTTCTCGTCAGTTGCAACCTAACTCTTGAGAATATTACTTAAACTACGCATCCGGCCATTAACCCTATCATAAGCCTAAAAATTCACACATGCATAATTTTTTTGCTTCGACCCAAACTTTGAGATCTGAAATATCAGCATTACCAGTATATGTACTAGAAAATAAAAGACATAAAACTTCATTCTTATCTCTTTTCGATATTTGTAAATTTATTGTTTTGTTTTTTTTTTCTCTTAATATTCTTTCGACAAATACACAAAAATTTCGAAGATAATTTTTCCAAATACAAAAGGAAACAAAAGTCAAATTGAAATAAAATTCGCCGATTTTTCCTCAAGTTAAAAGTAAGATTCGATTATTCAGTCAAAAATCTCGTTTCCAAAAACGTTTGAAAGGGTAAAAACAACATAAAAATTAGTTAAAGATCACCTTAGAATGCTCTAACCTGAAATACAGTTATTCTCAAATTAAGTACTGTTTTTTTTTTTTATCTTTAAAATACTTAAAATCTTTTACAATAATTTTAAGTTACGAAGCAATCTAAAATGAATTTTGATTATCAGGACATAATATTAGTTATATATTTTTTTAATCATAGTGAGATTCTGTTCTAAGTATTAAAAGGATTAATAATTGCACAAGTCAATAAAGAGAAAAAAAACTATAAAACCAACAGTTCATGATTATTAAAGAAATTATTATGATTGTTTATAAAAAAAAAAAAAGAAGAAAGGGGCTGACGGCTTAGCTTTTGTAAGTATTGGTAAAACTGGTGAGAGATAGAAGAATTGTAAAATAAAAATTTCTTTTAGTTTGACGTTTTCCTTGATAATAACAGTTAAATCAAAAGCAGAAAATATTAGGTTTTTTTTTCGTTTTTTTTTTCTCATTTAATGAAGTTTGGAATTGTTTATTTTAATTTTTATATCAAAGTTTCAAAACTTCAGTTCTCCTGCTGTAAATGTAAGGTTAATATATACATAATCTGTTTTTGCTGTTGTTTTGTTGTTTTTGCTGTTCCATTACAGAATTATTAAACACATAAATTGATAAAATACGACGGATAACTATGGAAAAAATGCAATTGAACAAGTTTGGATGATAGTAAAATTTAATTCTTGTTATTAAAGGTCAGTCAACGATAAAACAACCATTTGTTAGTAAATGTAAATGACCTTATCGTAACTAGTTATCAGGTACGAATAAAAACCAAGCATTTCAATTTGAGAAAACAAAAAACAACAACAAGCAAATTACCTGCATCTAAAATGCGTTGTTTCACACTGTGTTGTCGGCTGTGCCAGAACTGCCAGGCCTTGTTCTCTTCTTCGGGACTTTTTTCCTCACGAAATACTAACATTACTAAACTCTAAAAAAAAGAAGGAACAAGAATAAAACGGTAATATTAGTCGGAATACTCAATAAATTTATTCATAACGCAGTTTCCCCATTCGATTTCCTGAGAAACCCCATAATAAAATTTAACAAAAAGAATAAAAATCAAAATTACAAATTTTACTTTTTTAATATTTATGAGGAAATAAGAAAAAAATATCATGGGAATGAGGTATAGCTTATTTTACATCGATATAAAGATTATCATAAAAGAAAGAACTCTTTTCTGGTAATACTTAATTCTTCCCTAACAATGCCTTCAATTTTCAAAATAAAAAATAATGCAATTCTACTTATCAGTAGGAAGATAGAAATTTGAAAAAATAATTTTCATTAGTAATTATCTTTTTATATGATTGAGCTTATTAATAATAATGGGAAATGTAATGCAATTCTTTCATTAATATCGGAATTTTAATTATTTCTCTTTCTGCGAATTTAATTGTAAATAATAGTTATTAACATGGCCGATTTTAAAATTCTTTTGCACAAGAATTTTTTTATAATAAAATAAGATAAAGAATTCATTTAAAAATCTAATAAAATATTAAAATTGTACTTATTACTTTTATTAGATTTTTAAACGAATTATTTATCTTATTTTCTTGTGTGCAAAAGAATTTTAAAATCGTCCATGTTAATCATTTCAATCCGTACACATTAAATGTTTATATAAATAATAATTATTATTTATATCGAATTATAGTAATAGGCTGTAAAACATATAAATATCCTCAAATTAAAAAATATATATGTATATAGGTTCCTATTTAATAAAATTATATAAAAAAAAAGAAAGAAAGAAAAAAAATACACATCTAAAGAACTCTTCGAGTGGAACAGACATAACGCTATTTTATAAACTTGACTGCAAGTAATCCTTGACTGTAAGATAATTTATTTCAAAAAGGAACAGATAATAATTGAAATAAATTTAAAATTACTTTGTTTTATCTTTGTAAAAATCTATATTTAACATTTAATGTTTCACCAAGGGTAATAAAACATGAACTTCGAATGAATTATAGATGAAGCGGGAACAAAATATATCACGAGAATTGATAGTGAATATGTTGGCCGTGAAAGATTTAATTCCATCTTCTCTCACTTGAAAAAGACAGATTAGAGAATTTGATACATATCATTGTTATCAGTAAACACCATCTGCGTTCCGATTATAGTTTATCACTGTTATAACCGTGAATTCTCTCAACAATGACATTTGCCGAGCCACAACAGTTGCCTGCACTAGTGTAAGAATGACATCACGTGATCTTTGACGAATGTCTACTCATACAAATGACTGAATTAGTCTCATTTTCCATTAGCGGAGGAACAGGAGTGTTTGATCTAATTGCATGGCCACAGGGCGGCGAAACGCGACTACTGCGCGTGATACAAGCGGCCATGTTCGGATTACGTAGGTGGATGGATACGCCCTCTAGGGGGGAGAGACACGAATCATCTCCGAAAGGGTGGGCCAAGTTTAATCTAGGAAAAGTCACCTCTCAACTTAAGGTTTATTTTTGTCGGTTTCATGTTCTTAGACGTACAGTTAATTCAACCGCAGCGTAAAAGTTGTTACAATGTCACCGTTACAAAACCGGAAGGGTATTTTTGATGGGTTGTTAGTGTTTTTAAAAGAAAGGACAAGAAAGTTTAGAACAGTTAGAAGGCGGACGAATACCTAATGTTAGATGGAGGAATTCACGATTCCCACCACAGCAGAAAGCGTCACTGTTGGAATAATTGATCATTGTACATTTCATTCAAGTTTCAATTTGTGCACATTAAACTCCCTCATACACTGATCACTGTTATTTAATGCTTACAAAAACGAAGATATAATTCGAATGACGAATTTATTTAAAACATTAAAAAAAAAATCCAGGGTCCAATTAATTTATTTAAATTGATGATATGTACAATAAAAGCTAGCTCATTTATTCAAATTTCAATATAAATAATTTAATTATATTTATTTACATTTAAATAACATATAAAATGCAATAAATAAATATATTATTATTACCATTATTAGCTAAGAATAAAAATACATAATAACACTATGAGATCTTACTGAGTATGAAGAGATTTCTAGATTTTAAATACGATTACTTTTTATTAAATATACCGTAATTATAATATATATTGTATTATTATAGTTTTAATGCAAGTCTTTCTAAAAAGCGTTTTTTTTTTAAGAACAGGCAAAAATTATTATAATACTCATTAATATTATTCCGGTAAAAAGGAACATTAAGAATAATATAACTTTATTACAACAATATAGATTATTTAATTTTAATTTAATTAAAAGATTTTATTATTATTACTTTTTTTTTTCCTCCTCTCTTTCGTATCTACATTTCCATTAAATTAAATTTGTGCCATTTCAGCTTGTTTTTCTTCCTTTATCTCAATTTCTCTGTATCGAGCTGTAGCTAATCGTTGTCCAATCGAATTTTTATTGCTTTTATGCAATGAGGTGCTCTTGTATTATTATTTTTTGTTCTTTGTTTTATTATATCATTTTTTTTGTAGTTGTAAATATCATACTTAATTCCTCATTTAAAAACATAAAAAAAGTTGTTTTGATAACGAGGTAATTAGAAGTAGACCGGGAGCCAGGGACACAACGTCACAAATTAAAATCATAAAAGGATTGTGTATCTGCATAGGAATTGATCTTAAATGCCCAATTTCCAAATTATATAAAACTATCCGCAATTTCGTAACCGGATGTCGTGCCATCGGAGCTCCGTTTAGCTCAGCTAATCGATCGGTCACTCGCTGTAGGCAATCGTGACTCGAATGACGTCACAGGGTCTTTGAACGACAGCGACGAATTTGGCGATGGGTTAAAAAAAAAAAGGCGCCAATCTACTGCACGGGCCGAAAGTGCGATTTTATTCAGGAAGAGCTTATGGGATGTATTAGGAGCGTTTTACTCAACTGACCGCGCCCGTGGGTGGGATTTGTAAGTGAGCGTGGAGTGCACGTGCTCTGCTGCTACTGTGTCTCGCATTGGAAAGTTTTCTGTCGGCTAGAGTGACTTAGCCTAGACATATACGCTAAGTCGTTATGTTTGTAGGCTTAGCATAACCGAAGAAGGCTTAAATGTCTGATGTTTATTTCTTTATTTTAATTATTAATGGAATCATTAAAACAGAATAGCATGAGGTTTGCTCTAGTTCTAAATTGCCGCCACGCCTAAAACAATCAATTTAGTACATCTATAAAACACGTGACCAAAGAACGAAAATGAAGAAGTAAAAAAAATCTAAAACAATTGAAGGTAACAATGAAAAACTCATTGCAACAATTAGAACTGAATAAAAAAAAAAAATCCATTTCAACAATAATGAAATAATATATTCCGATAATGAAAACCCACCTATAACCAAAGCTTATACAGCTACGATAATAATCTAAGAAGGAAATTTGTTAAAAAAATATTCAAACAAAGCTATTTATGAGCTAATCCAACATACATATGTTAGCAGAAATTAAAAAGAGAATAAGAGGATTTCTAAGAAATAGTAACTTGTTATTGTCATACTGTCAATTGTATATTTAAAAATTAATCGTAAATCGTAAATCATTCAGCGTTTTTATTTATTTTATTCATATGAGATCTTTACAGTAAAAATCCTAACTGATCATAACTTAGCAGACAAATATAATATGATCTTTTACAGTAGGATCTAAAAAAGATTTGATGGTGTTTTACTTCACTTAATATTTGGGTAAAGCTTCGGATTTTCTTTATTCATCAGAATAAAACAGGATTCATCCTTATTTAACATAATTTTAAATTTGAATATAATATTTTGTAACAACTGAATTAATTCTTCTGCTATTTTGAGTTCAATTTTTCCGTTGGTATGAACCGCCGAAAGTGGCATAAATTCGGTGAATTGAGGCCAACCGAAAGGTGGCCTTTGTTATTCGACTATGAAATCTCCTTAGACATATCTAAGATGTACAAAAGCACTCCCAAAAGGGGAGGAACATGTCGTCGCGTTTTTAATTTATGGATCCAAATGGGAAAGGGCCAGTGTTGGTGCACAAACAAGCCGGCCACATACGTCCAAAAAACTGTTCTTCGATAGAAAAGAGCATGCAGGTAAGATTCATGTGTCCGACTAACCCCTGTGCCCCAACTTGCCCCGATTCACCTTTAATAGGTTGGGACATCAACTCACCTGTGCACTGGGTCACAGACATTGGCTAAGATCCTTTCGCTTTTCAGATCCCTATTTTTCTCATGGGACGAGACGGGTTTTCGTCTCGAAAGAAAGCAGGGTGAGAGGGTGAGTTTTGTAGGGGAGCGTAGACAATCTTTGTCAAAGGAGCGATATTTTTTTACTTCCATTATGAACCAAAACCATTCACGTAACCTTTGGACAGGTGGATGAGGGGGGCATTTCAAAGGCACCTGCTATCGACGCACCCAACCTTCCGGCGAGGGAGCGGTAAGGGTCAGAGGTTATGAGAACCCTCCAGTTCCCCCCATTGCCAGGAACACCCCCTCGTGTCAGGGAACGTCTTCCGAGATGAAAGATCAGGGCAGAATAAGAGACTTTCTCTGTACAGAACCGAATGGTCACTGGTCTCCAAGGAGATCCCCTTCCACCCCCTCTTTGAAAACCGTGTCTCCGTAAGTGTTCAACTTTCACCCAACGATCAAAGATCTGAATCAAATTGAAAAGATTGCGTAAGAATCGTATCCAGAACATTCCCCTAGCGCTCGAATCTACAGTTAAGACTTGCGTAACATAATTTCACACAGTGGGTAGGTTTTATAACAACTACAATAGAATTCCTAACAATATTAATTCAAATTCTATATATCTATACATGTTTCAGATCCAGAACGTTCTAAAACCTTATAAAGAAAGCACACAAGTTAGATAAGAAAATGCTTTTAGAAGAGCCATAAAAAAAAAATATCCAGAACATGTAAAATTATTAAAAGGTAATAAACTAAACATCCTAAATAAATAAATAAATTGATGTTTACAAATATAAATCAGAACCGTGTGTAATTGTTAATATATAATCATATTTTTATAATTTTCTGAAATATAATTTTTATATTTGTATAATATTTCAGAAAATTACAAAAGTATGATTTTATAATTAATTATGATACTTTCTACAATAATTTTAATATAATCTTTACATAATTTTATTTCATTACATTTAGGCTACTGAATTTTGTAATTTATCTTAAAGGCTCAAATTCCACCAACAAAATCAGTAAACGAGATGAAATACATTACATAAATGTTTGTGAATTATTATCACAATGAATTCTGATTTATATTCTAAAAACCTAAAGATAAATAAATAAATAACACCAATTATAGAAAACCTACATAAGTTATAGAAGGTGTATTAATATAAAAGAACTGTAGGAAGCTCAATTGAGAAGTTCTAGAACTTTACTAATATATTCTAAAATAATAATATAACATAATAATGAACTTACTTTGACTGTTTGGCTTTTTAGAGGTTTGTCGGGGTCTGGTATATATTCCATTGTAATGCCATAAAATTGGCCTGAAAGTAGAGAATTGTAAAAATTAGAAAACTGTGAGAAAACTATTAATAACTTATAAAAATATACATAGTAATAAGTTTTATAGTAATATAGGATCTTAGGAATTTTATTTCCTTTGATTGTAAATTTCCTTGCATTCCGATGCTTTCTAATATTTTAAGAATGCGACTTAAAAGTAATTTTATGATAAAAAGTATATTATAAAAGAAAAACAATTCTCACCTTTATTAATATAAGTTATTCTATCGTCTTCCCTTCTTTGACTCGTTGATATAGGGGCCTCCAGATAATAACGAAAACCTACATTAGAAAATCTGAAACAAAAGAGAAAAATATAATATTAATTATTATCTACATTCTCTCTTATTTACTTGTTTTATTTTTAATTTTTAAACCTTTTATTTTACTTTTTTATTTTTAAAGAGAAAAATGTAATGGAAGTATTTTTTGTAATATGAAAATTAATATTAAATAAGGGATTTTTTTATTATTATTTATATAAACCATACAATACGGCTTATTGCTTAATTTATTTTAAGTTAACTTTTAGTTTTGATAATTCTGAATAATTGCGGTTTTTATAAATACAAAATGGTGATTCTTTTGCATTTCATTTAAAAATTTCATATAATCTAAAATTTTTCTTATATTTATAAAATAGTTTCTTATTATTATAATCTAATAAAGTGCTTTTAATTATTCATTACAATTTATTTTAAATATTATTTTAAGTTGTATAAAAACTACTCTTTCAGACAATTGTTTAAGTATTTTATTATTCATTATATTAGGATATCGGTAAAGCAAGTTAAATACGTAATATTGAGTGCAAAAATTTTTAAAATTGCACTAAACATTCTTAAAATAACCAAGTGCTTAATCAGAGAAAAGTTATTTCAAGTAGCCTAATATTTGGAAGATATTTAATAGTACCGGTATTTGAAAATTAATATTAAAGGAAGATGATTTTTAACAAGGCAATGTATAGATTTTAGAATATTATAATGGCACTTTCTGAAGTATATTAAGCTTGAAATACATTAAATAATAAGTGTTTTTCAATTAAGCAATATCAAAAATAAAAGCAGGTATTTGTAGAAATTAACGTTTTAGCAAATTCCTGGTAGGATTTCGTTAAGAAAAGCTGAAGTGCTTTTATGTTATAACAAATATTATTTACTCGGAGAATCAACGTTAAGAAGGGCCACTGACATTGAAATTTTAAATGGCAATATTTATCAGCCTCCTCCCCCCCCCCCCCCCGCCCCCCCAAGTTAAAGATTTCCTTGGCGATGCAGCAAGGTCACTTTTCGCTTTATCGGCATCACTTGTCTTTTTTTTTTTCTTTCTTTCCCTCCTGACTTCCCATTTCGACGTTCGTCGGTCAACAGCCAACAGAACCTGGCTGTACCAAACGGACTTTCACTTATTGCTTTTTAGGCATTTTTTCCCCTCGCCAACTCTTCCTCAAAACATTTATTCAGATTCGCAAACGGCCTGATTCTCCGCCCTTCTCGCATTCTCACCAAATTATATCTATTAAAAATGAAAGAACTGAAATAACATCTTAGTATCATCAAGGACGGGTCTTAGCACTGACCGCCCTGGGATTTCACTATAGATTTCGTTATTGAAACTTAGGCAGAGCAAATCAAAGGTCAACCCTAAACAAATCACGAAAAAAACTACTAAATAAAATGTGTGTACAAACGTATTTAAAAAATATATATACGTAGAGAAATAAAGAGAAAAATAAAATTGCAGTACTTTCAGTTTTCCAAAAATGTAGTTTTTTTTATCTAGTAACAATTATAGAAAATGCAGTAAAAACTATAATTTATTAATGTACACAGTATTTTTTGTTGCCTCATATCTCCCTGTTCATTAAATCCAAAATAAAAAAGAAAGAAAATTAAAAAAATTAAAATCTATAGAAATTTGCCTACACAGTATTTTTTTTTTTATGTCAATCCAAAAAAAAAAAGAAACGTTTTTACTTTTTTGTTTTTTTTTGTTATTGTGATTTGCTATTGTGATGTGATTTAATAATTCAAAATTTTCACCTCAAATTTTTGAGTTTAGCTAAAGTACTTCAGATCCAGTGAAATATATATTTACAGCTGAATTTTAGAAGCTGTTTTTTTGTTTTTTTTTTAAAAAGTCATAAAAAAAAAGTACAATACAGCTTAAAACCTCGATCTTTCAATCTCTTTAAATTTTGCTTCCATAATTTTAACCCTTATGTATATTTAACATGTTTAAACTGAAAGAAATTTTAAGACTTTTACATAAAATTTTGCAATTATAAATTGCTAGTAAGTGCTGTTATTATAAAATCAACAATATACCATTAATATATCTGCCTTACCGATGCAGCGATGATGTAAATGATTTTTTTAGATATTTGTAACAAAACAAAAAAAAAAAAGCATAAAATAATTAAAAAAAAAAAAAAAAACTATTTGTTTATAATTTCAGAATTTGCAAAGTAAACTCACATTATAAGAAGCCAGATTTAAACTAAAACTTTAAAAAAAAAAAATCATATGAAGATTAACGTTTTTTATGTTCGAAATGTTGCCGATGACCGCTTTTTTATTTTTTTAATTAACTCTTTCTTTTTTCTTTCCCATTGTTGTTGAAATGCTTCTAGGTGCTATGTACTTAATGCACGAGGTGTGGATGCCACTGACAAGGCAAGTAAATGACCACTTGTGTGTGAATCTAATGATGATGTGATGTATTCACCAAGTGCCTTTGGCCATCGAAGCGAGCACATGATGGATCACAGACGGCAAAAAGATACCTCAGCACTGTCACGAAACACAAGCAACAACTTTCCATTTTTTTTTCCCTTTATTGCGAACGAATATAAAAGAACACTATGGATACTATGGAAAAAAAAAAAATAATAAAACTTCTAAATTCGATTGTTGAATTTAAAAATACAAATGAATTTTGCTTTATTTGAAAATTATTTCATTTTTCATATGAAATCACTAACAAGAAAAAATAAATAATATACAGAATACGTAAACAAAATTTGGAATAAAGCTATTTTGAAACAAATTCCCAAAACCTAGATTTTTGATAAAATATATTTATTTTTTAAAAAACTCAGTGATTTAGGACTATATCAGATGGCTTGTATGTATTTAGTATAATGTAAAGTTTTAAATATTTTTTATTACAAATTAAGGAAATATATTTTACCATTTATTTAAGATATACTTCAAAGATTTCGTCATTCGGATTTGAAAAAAGACATTCTACCGTAAAAAGTAGTTTGTAATGTTTATTACAGCTTCATATTTTTTATTAGCCTTACGTACAAAGTAGACTGTTATGTTTTCAAATAAATATTTCGAAAACAAATAGGAAAACTCATCTCTAGATTTATCAATATATTTTGAATATTTTCACTATTTAATTCAGTTCGTTATATTCAAATTTCAAAATGCAAGAATACTTGACATTTAAGATAAAAGCCACTATATTAAAATGAAATATAGTATATGAGCAGTATAATGTTGATATGTTAAGGAAAGGAAAGTAAATTAAATTTGATATTTTTCTTTAAAAATAAAATCATCAAACTGGTCAGTTATAAACAATTATTGTCTGTAGTGTCATTCGGTATCTAATGCTAATAGTGCAGTAGAAAGTTGACCAAAAAACTACCAATTACTTAATTTCAGTTTCGAAGAATTGAGATTGAAAACATAATGTAACGACCAACGAAAGTTTAAGTTACTACAGCGATGATGATCTTTTATCAAAGCTTTTACACTTCTTTATCAATCCCAAAGTGCATTTGAAATCCTTTGGTTTTTGTATTTACTTTTATATTTTTGCTTTGAAATATAATCGACTGGTCATCTAGTTTAATGATATTTAAAAGAAAAACCCTACAGTCCCATAAAGCCTTTCTAAAGGACACTTTAGAACTTTCTTTAACGAATAATAGAAAAGAAAATGTATTTACTTATGTATTATGAATTAAAGCAAACTTGTGATTCATTATTGTAATCCTTTTGCAGAAAAACGTCATAAGATGAAAAAGCAACAGTGAGGTGAGACTTCAGGCTAAATACTGAAGGATTTTATTTACCTTAAGGGGTGGAATTAATTTCTCACCCCATTGTATTAAGAGGCAAGTTCGTTTAGAGCAATACTTTATATGAAGATGCTTTTGGAAGAAGAAGAAAAAGAAAAATACCACAAATACTGTAATCACAGTTTCCTACCATATAGAATTTCCTAAGCTTACAATAAGAAAATAAATGGTTTCAAATGAAAGTAGGTTTGATTTCGTGGTATATGGAAGGAAAGGAAATGGATGGCAGTAATTTTCACTTACGACACTAAATAATATATTTGATTTTCAGTGAATAGTAATATGAAGCCAAATGTAGGCTACTTGTTAGGTTTCGATGGAGAACATTAATAAAATTCTCTAAGGTTGGCAGACAATGAGTAGATTTAGGCGGTTTTCTTGAATTTTCTAAGAAATTTCGACTCAACTAATGCCTTCGCTGCACGACTGGGGCGTTCAACTTGTACAAGAAGGACTGACCCAGTTCTGCTAGATTCACCTGCTCGAGAAAAAGGTTATTGTATCGAGGCATCGTGGACTTATCCACCCGCACCTAACCCCCCCACGTTCACTGGGGGCGTCCAAAAAAAAAAAAAGAACAGAAAGAGTTACGGCTTTGATATTATGGTCACCCTCCCTTCAAAAAACACAATAACAGACGATTTAGACATTAAGGGTAGGCGGGAAAGACATAAGAAAAAAATATAATGTCTCTATATGATTATTAATAATTCTATTTCGGGAAATATATCCTTCATCCTCTCAAGACCAATTCCGACTCGCCAAGCGATATTAAGCCATAAAATCTTTTTATTTTTTCTTCGGTGTTACCGAAAGTATTCTTACATTTCACTCTATTTCAACACAACTTTCTCAATAGTACAATTAAGGTAATTGCAAATAGTTTTAGCGCCTAAACAACAGATATGGAAATTACAGTCGCACTATACATTAAATTTAACATAAAAATCTTTAATTTTTTTGTAAGCATTTTAATTTTTAATTTACGATTTGGAATTTTTACTTTATTTAGAACTGGGATATAATTGAATGTATGAAAAAAAAATAATCAAAATCGGTTTCATAAAGTCTCAAATTTGTTTTGTTTATTCCCGTTTAATTCACTTTTTCGTGAAGCAGAAAACTTCTTTCCAAATGCCATCCACAGAAACTCGCGAGTTGCTGTACAGAAAGACATATGGCCTTTAGGCCAAAAGACATCAAACAGTAATCACACAACGGAGCGAGCTGAAAAAGGGGTTATTTTTAAACTACTTACTACCCCAGTTTTAGGTAGAAGTTTCAAAATCTTAATAATACTGAAGTGTATCCCAAAACAATAAACAGACAAACTTTACAAAATATAAAGTAGATATGAAAGACTACAATAAAACAAAAGTCATTTTTTTCTCTCTTTGAGCAGAACTCTGGAACAGCTCTTTTTTTTTTTTTTGTTTCTTGAACGGAACTCTAAAACAGCTGTTTCGAAAGTTTTAGTTTTCATCAATCGGAGTTAAAATATTTCAAGAATTAGATAAACATGCAGTAATGACAATGTAGAAGTGATGACTATTGGTTATGATGTCAGTCTTGTTGTTAGGAAATAATCTGAGCAAAATCTAACATGTTTGAACATGAATAATTTTACCTTTCCTTAAAGCAAGATGACGTAATTTGAAAGGTAAAAGTTAATTAATTAAAAGCATATCAATGATCACGATAAAATTCATTAATATCCTTTGGAATTGGAAAAATATCTCAAGTAACTGCTCAAAACCTTGAGGAAAAGAACTAGATTTCGGTTCAATTCAAACAGCATCTAGAAATAACAAGTTTACGAAAAGGTCAATAATTTTTTCATTTAGGCCACATTTAAATAAAGTCTTTTTGATTAACTTCCGCGACTGCAGATCAAAATTAATTAATTAAGGCTTGATTCCAGATAAAGAAATGTTAAGTCATGGTTCCGTCGAAAAACGGAAGAAAAAAAGTTTTTAAGTTTTTCTGATTGTAACCTTAACATTAAATAGATGAACTTGATTTAGAAGGTTAAGCTAAAACCGGTGAAGATTAATTAGCCATCGATTTGACATCTGGATGCTTGATTTCTCATCAGGAAAACAAACAAGAAAAAAAAGGTTATTTTTGGAATAAAAAAAGTATCTTGTGTCACTGGTTTTAGATAGGGCAGAAGTTCAAGACAGGATTTTTGGGTTGAATGGAAGAAGGGTTAAACAAAAAAATGAAAAGAAAAAAAACATCAACAACCCCCCCCCCCAAAAAAAAAAAAACAATTTAACTAATTTAATGTATTCCTTCAGCACCATTTAGAACGAAGATAGTTGTTTCTGTTTATTTAACTTTATTAAGTAAATCTTTTTATGTTATAGGGAACGGCTCTTGTAGAAAAGCAACATGAATATCTTAAAACTTTACATAGCTAAATCTTTGATAAACTGCCTGGAAAAAATGACGTAATTCATGACGTAACTTCTCAATGATATTTAGTTGCAGATAACTCATAAGTGCTATTCGGAGGACAATAATTTTCCATAATCTTAATGTACAAGTCTTATAACAACTACGTAACATGTAACTTAAAAACAAAACTTGTTTATTCTGCACATTAATAAACAAGTGATTTTCCACTCAATTTTGTTATTATAACAAAATATGCATCACTATAATTTCAAATTTATTAATGCAGCAAAAGGCGCCACTATTAGCAAAAAATCTGCAGTGAAAGCAGCTCATTACGATGCGTACAGTAATGGGTACACATATTAGGGATGGTCGCATGAGTCATTAACAGTTAGGATATTTTTCCGTGGTGTAATCACTACGAAAAATGAATCATCCTGGCCAAGACCTATTTTTTTGTTGTGTTATTTTTATAGAAAATAACTGTTTCCGAAGAAATTATAGAGGAATGCACCACTCCGACATTTCTAGCAACTAAATATTGATTTCAATGTATAAAAATGCGCTTTCTTCAGAGTGTTAATATAATGGAGTCTAAAAAACACAGTTGCAACTTTGGGATCCAGTTTCAGTGTTACATTTTTCAATTTGAAATAATGTACAAGAAATTCAATCTACTTCAGTTGCCTGTCTTCATATAAAACTTAGACTGTCATTTATAAAACCAGAAGTAGAGGATGTATTGGATACATTGCAATATATCGATAAATTATGGTTTTCCAAATTTATACCAGGAATGAATGCGAAAAGTAGATGGAAGAAATCTTCAGGAATTTAAGCAAACTCCAACTTTTAAATTTGCAGTGTAAATTAGAAAACAGTTTAATTTTTTTTCCCACTTTTTTAGGAGCCCAAAAATAGAAGCTTTACAACGGGTTTTAACTTATTTACGACTCAACCTATATCATTCTGCGTTAAATTCTTTACGAATCTTTAAGTCTTTTTGACATCGTAAGTCTTTAGGAGATAGATCCAATAAAAAAAAAAAAGTTTATAATCAGCATTAAAAAAAAAAAAAAAAATTAACACCCCCTCCCCACCAAGACAAATAATTTTTAGTGCTACTGAGTCAAAAGCATTTATGTATTCAGTAAATGAAGTCATTTGCAGTCTATTCTTGAATAAACATTAGCAGAAAAAAGTAATTAGATAGTAAACCCTATCCTCTTAGGATCAGGAAGACAAGGGTCACCAGAGGTGAAAATACAAGTCCATCGTCAGTAGACAGCTACTTAATTTGGATTCGGAAAATGAAGATCTGAGATAGGAATCAGTGTTGATCTAGTTAAGAAGGAAACTTGTTTAGGAATTAACTAAAACCCGTTAATGTGATTAGTAATTTGCATTTTCAGAAGAAAAGAAAAAAAAATGATATCTGTTTGGAATTGTAATTTCGTAAATGACAAACAGCACGAAGATTGAAGGAAAGACATTTCATGAAGAAAATTTCCTTAAAAATATACTTTTTTTTTCCTTCTTTTGAAAGATACAAAAATGAAATTTTAATATTTCGAAATTTCATTTACTCTTAAGGGCATTATGTAAATTGTAACGTAAGTGTAATGGTAGAAGGCACTGTTACCCTCAGGGTAACACGAGGTTTCGTTTTTTGTCAACAATAAAATAATATCAAATTTCTTCTTTTCGCGTGTAGAACACGGTTTAAAAAATAGATTAAACTGAAATCCTCAATAAAAGGGAAAGTTTATGTGTTGCAATCCTCTACAATTAAGGAAGTTAAAAGTCAACTGTAAAAACGTGAATGGAATCAGTTCTAGACATTAGATGCACGCTACCAACAAACTGCTAAAAGCCAAAGGTAAAGGTTTTTTTTTGCTTTGCTTCTGTCAATTACATTGTCATGAAGCTCTTAACTTAGGTTATTCATTTCTATCATTCGAATCGTGATTCAAAATCATTAATTCATTTCTATAGTAAACGGCCAAACATATAATCAATTTCTCCTTTATTCAGTTCATGTTGAGTCAGTTTAAGAAAGTAAAAATATACAATTCAAATATTATAAGTATAAAATTATCTTTTATCATAATGTATAGTTAAATTGCAATCACCTAACTTATACGGAAGACATGTATACACTATACAGTTGATGTATGTCATTAATATTTTTTTTTTTTGGGGTTATTATGAATTTCCTACGAAATAATTGCTGTAACAATCTAGAAAAATATCATTCCAGTACTTTTTACTATTAAAGCCCTATTCGGCAAAAGGACTTAAAAACTGACTAAAATGACCAAAAATGATGCAAAGTTATGACTAAATCTTATACTATTTATCTTTATCGAAAGCAAATTATACACTGATATTCTAATTAACATATCTTTGTAGTTTCTTGTAAATATAGTAACTGTTCATAAATAATATCAGAAAACTCTTAAAAAGCAGCTAAAACACTCATCAAGATAATGATGTCCTTTTTTATTGTATACCATTACATACATTTCTTTTATGATTACAATTCGTGCTACATCGAAGATTCTATATGGAATGGAATAATTTAATTGAGTAATTGAAAATGGGTATAAAGGCAACAGGTGATTAACATGTAGCCCGAATTTGAAGAATGTAGCCACTTGGATTTTTATGACTTAGTATATAATGAAAGTCCAGATAGCAGTGTAAAAAGAGCGATCTGCCATTAAAGTAGCCGATTATATATTTTATAGATCCCACCGGCAGAGGGACGTTCCCTTTGGGTAATTTCGAACCATAATAATATTGAGAAACAATTAGTTTGAAGAGCCCTCTTCAAGTGTATAGCAGTACCAGTCATAAAAACGCAATTAAAATAGGACCTACGAGACGCCTTTACAATCACTAACCCACAAAGCGGAGATTTTGAGTCATCCCACAGTAGATCCAGTTCCCACGAAGGAAATCTGACGGCAATGAAGAGTTAAAACTTCTCTTAAATGGAAGATTAATTGAGGATAGTGGTGATGAGAAAGTTAGCACTAAGATCTCGTAAAGGATCTGCTATCTGCATGTTAAGTTCAGACAGTTTTCCTACTTCCTCTTTATATCATTGCTGTAGTTTGCTTACGTTTCCTGTTTGTGTTCATATTCCAACTCAGCCTCCTTCTCTCACATTAAAGATAGATGAGTAGGAAAGTCTACAAGCACTTTCAGACAAAAACCACAGTTTCCTGCATTACAGAACGTCTTAATATCTCAACAATAGCTTTAGGTGCTTATTGGTTTTCGTAGTTTTAATTTAGAAAGTGACAAAAGAAAGAAAGAAATTTCATTCTTAATGTAAGTAGATGAATAACGTCAAAAAGTCGTGATAATACAGTATTAATGAAAATAATTCAAGAAAAATTATGATTAGATATAGATGTAGATACAAATCTGAGAGTGCATGAGCGCTTATATTTGCTTATTTTTTAAAAAAAAAATCGAAATAAAGCCAATAAATCACCTTTTTCTAATTCAAACCTAAATTATTCAGAAATTTGTATCGCAAATATTTAAAATGCTATTTTAATAAACCTATTATTAAGCTTCTTCCCCATACTTAATAGCCTAAAGTGAATTAAAACAACCAGTATTATGATATTAACATAATTTAAGCCCTTTATTAACTACTAACGTTTATTTTTATTTTAGGTGAAGGCATTCTGTATAGGATTTCGATTTCTATTTGTTATATAAGAACATGAATTCTTGTTTTCTAATTATCCCTATTTAACCCAAGAGTTGAATAAGCCACATTACTTTCAGCTTCTATATAATTTTGGGGATTATCCTTTCTACTTTTATTATGGCTCAAATATGTCAAACACTTAATATATTTATTCAGAAATTAAGAATAAATTAGTAAAAAAAAAGTGTTTTTAAAGTAACAAGAACTTTCAAGAAAGTTCCAAAGTTTTTGAGACCTTCAGTAAAATCTTCGGGAAAATAAAAATACAGTCATGGACCACCGTAGCTGGAAGATTTTCGAGAAAAATATGAACTACTTACATCTTTGGAATTTGGATTTTGTCCGCTTCTGAATTCCGACTAAAATCCGTCCATGGTCGTCGGTTAGTGGGGGTGGAGGTGCTTCTGGTTGAGTCAGACGCTATCAACTGCGATGAATCGTTATAATCGAACATCTATAATAAAAATAAAAAGAAGACAAATCTTAATATAATGTAGAATTAATCCAGTAACTAGAATAATATGGAAAATTATTTATTTAGTAAAGAACTTTACTAAAAGTTAAAAACAAAAAAAATCACAGCAACATTATAATAATGAAGTTTTTAACCATCTAAGTAAATCTAAGTAAATTTACAAGTTTTAAAAGTATTATCCAATCAAAACAATTCTTACAATGTATGGGTTGTAAAAGACTGAAATATCCTGAATGAAATTTGTGACAAACTTATAATATCATAAGTTCTCTCTTCTTAAGCAACAAAGAAATCTTTCTTTTTATAATAAACTCTTAATTTTACAAAAATTTATTTCTCTATTTTGAAACCTAACATATCTTTACTGTGAATGTTAAAGATTTACTGTAATACCGCATTGTTGAACTTGCTTAAAATCCTAAATATTTTTATATGTTAAGTTTTAAACTTATTAAAAACTTAAACATATAAAACTGCTGAATAGGTTTTGCGATTCGAATTTGATATAATCTTTAGAAAAAATTGTCTGTACGTTTAAATACTGTTTTATTGCACCTTAATCAAAGCTGGCATTTATGTTACCTGAGATCTAGAAGCACGTTTAGGCTATTTCCGTATATTTTTCCAAGTATCCTAATTACTAATTACCTAATTATCCTATTTTTCAAATGATAACTCAACTGATTGGACATTAACTAATTTGATGAACGAAAATGAAAATAGCAACCATATTTCGTTAAATTTTAGAAAGTGTTAACTACATTTTGTCTTCCCAAAAACCCAAGATATCAGATATTCAGTTTAGTTGTGATACAGCTAAATATCAACGCGAAAACAGTATCTAAAATCTACACATCAGAAGTTTCACGAAATGAGAAATGAAAATTAAGTTTGCTTTTAAATATCAAATAATTTTTAAAATGCTGAATTAATTAATGAATTAATTAGTAAATTTAATTCGATAAGTTTAAACTTCCAGATGCGCTGGAAATTTCTCGAATATTGGAGAATTTAAAATTAAAGAACGACAAATAGACTTGTAAAAAGGGAGCTACAAAACAGCTAAAACTAATTATTAAAGAAAGGAGTCGAAACCTTTTGAAATTACTGATTTAGTAAAAAAAGAAATATGAAAAATAAATACTCAGGGTATTTATTGATACATAATGCTAGTAAGTAACAGTATCATGGATTTTAAACTGATTGAAAAATCATCACGTGATTAACAATAATTTGAAGAACAAAGTATTAGAAACTAGATAAATCACTTGAACATTGTAAGAAGCTACAAGATAAGATATCATACAATTATTTGCGACCGGTTTAAACCCCAGCAGGAGGGTAATGGGAAAGTTATCTTCATTTACGCAGCATGCACAATGAACAACTATAATGGCCACCTACGTCCACATTAAGCATGCTGTCATCGATTCACTTTTTTGGGTTCTTTCCACAAAAAATGTGCTTAATTAAATTAACATTAAATCATTTTACTTTAATAGCTGTAAAAAGTAACAATAATCATTAAAAGTATTTAAAGCAAATTTCTTTTCCTTATCTGGAATGTATTAACTGTTATATCTACTTACAAGCATTATAGAAGTCATAAGATGTTTAACAATAGAAATTATTATTTTTCCTTTAATGAAATCTAACAATGATTTTTAGAGGAAAAAGATAATCTGTCTTAAAGTTTACGGTTTCAGCAGATGAATTCCAGTTCGAAACAGCTGTCCTGAAATTCCGCTTCAGATAGCTCAAAACTCAGATACAATAGTTCACGGTTTGAATTAGAGTAAACCTTTGATAATTACAAGTTTATTTTACGCGAAGAGCACTAAAGTCGCAATTCATCATTACTATTTCAAGATAAAATGAAATATATAGTATAAATATTATAATATTTACTTGAATAATGCTTGATAAGGGAAGCTTGTGCTCTCCTTAAAAATATAAATGTGGTTTTTTTTTATTTATAATGTATATAAACCGTTTTAACGCCGTCTTCACAACAGCATTGACTGCATTAGAGAAAGCGTAATAGAAACACACACAATAAAAACAGAGAATAAAACTAGAGGAGCACAATTGATTGACACTCCCTGTTTGCCCACCCTGTATTTTTACGGTCACGTCTCTTTATGTAGCGTGAAGACGCATCCAGACGTATTAGCATCTCAACCCTTTGCTCCCAGGAGGTTCATCCAACCAATTCCACTAACAGAAGTGTTTGCCACTCTTCATCAATTGGAGTAATTGGCTTCCACAAGCACAATTCAGTCGTCCGAGTCTAGGGAGGGAGTTTTAGACTGAAATTTCGCTTCCTTGTCGCCTACACACTGTCGAAAACTTTTGTCATGTTATTTTATTTTAGATTTTGTATTTAAGAATTTAACCATTTCGGCACTAGTAGCTACTAAGAGACATTCATGTAACTAGTTTTCAAAATTACGAAATTATTAAATAAAACTATTTCACGCTATAAACAATCCTAAGTACGACGTTTCTGAGCCAGTAAGTTTAACTCATCCTTTCTAAGTCTGCGATGTTTTTGTTTGCAGGCATCTACCGATCCTTATAAATGTATGACTTTTCAAAATTTTTGAAGTTGTACAAATTTGAGAGCAATGAATGCATAGATTGCAGAACTAATTTAATTAGTTGTAGTAATACTAAGTTCCCGCATAACCATTGTGGTACTGGAGACTTGAGTAATGTTAAAATTTAGGAGCTGTACAACCAGACAAGAAAAGATTGTGTTGTGCCTAAAGCATCCATTCACAAATAACTTTGATGTAATTTAAAATATATCCAAATATAACATCCATATCCTATTTCTTATAAGATAAATGTCCTTGTCTGTGATATACCTATATTATTAAACGTAATAGAGTCACAAATTAATTAGTTTTTATAAGAATAAAAAATTGATGATAAAATGTTTACTGAAACATATTTTTATGTAAATATACAGAAATGATAAGTTACTTGTAAAGGCAGAATAAATAAGTTGGTATACTTGTAAGTAACTTATTAAATATTAAAAGTAAAAATTACTCTGTTAAAAGATACATAACATTTAAAGTCCATATATAGCCTAAGTGACAAGATATGCTAAAGTTTCAAACATGATACATTAATATCGACAAATTAACTTTAATTCACATTATAACTTTAATGTTTTTCAGAAACTGATATTAAGCTCTTTGCAGAACTCCTTATGAATATGCAGAACAACAAAATTGCATTATTAGAAAAATTATAAGTTTAAAAACCTAAAATGAAGCTGTATTGCTTTGCTTATACACGAACAATTGATGAAACACATGTTAGCATTTACAAAATGTGAAGGTCAAAGTACAAATTCAGGATGATGGAAATCGTTCTGTCTGTAAAGAAACTGAATACAAAGTGATGGACATATAGACTGAAGAAACGATAATAACAGAAATAACAGAAGTTTCAAATTTATAAAGTTGAAATGGCAATAATACCAGCAGTGTAAATGGATGGAAAATGATTCCTTTTCAATGTCTTAATCACGTTTATGGGATAAATATCTATTTTGGTTTGTACCTGTTCTAATAACTAAAAAATACATTCGAAATCTTGATTCAATCGAATTATAAAGTTTTTTTTTTTATTATTATTATTTTTTATTTTCTTAGATCACATTCCTCACAAAATGGTAAGGAGTAGCAAAAATGAAATATTACTTCAACAAATGTATGATAAATATATATATATATATTATTTTAATTGTACTTTGGTTTTACCCGAAATCAAAGAGTATGATAAAGAAGGCAACAATTCTTAACGATAATTTACACCGAAAGACAAAAAAAAGAAGACTTTTTTTTTTAATAGCTATTATGTTTTTATGTTTTAATGGTTTTATTTAATAAATAAATAAATAAATACATAAATAAGGAAAAATGGTTCAATTTTCACTCAGACAATTATGAGGAGTGGTAGTTTTTATGAGCCATTGACAGACGAATTATTACGTTTCAATATGTAATTATTGAAAAAGGGAAGACTTTTATCTGCCCTAATGCTTGGTAAGAAATAGGAAAAATAAGAAGTAATCGTTGAATTTATCGGTTGGATTGCTGGCGGTTCGAGGTCAGTGGTTCGAGTCCTTGTGTGGGTGTAGGCTTCGCTCCATAGGAACAGAACCATGGGAGGGAGAGGTTTTAGAAGATGCTCCAGCAATGGGGAGTTCTTTTTTCGCTGCAGCGTGACCTTTGAGTGTAATCTTCCACCTGTAGAAGCCCACACAGACCGGAAGAGTTCAGTGTCCGTCTGGAGGGGGCGGAGGGAAGGCGGAAAAGACCCAGTTGTAAACAGACGAAACTGCATTAAAAACCAACACAGCAAAATCAAATGAAAAGGAAATATTAATGACTGAAAGAAAGAAAAAAAAAAAAGAAGGAAGCCTACTTGTCAAAATGAAGAGCGGAACGAATTAATTAGCGCCATAAAAAAATTATGCAGGAAAGCCATGAATGACAAACCTCACAGTATTACAATTATGTTTATGGTGATCTTCATAAAGTAGACAACAGTTAATCTCAAATAACGGTTTATCAACTTTCAATAAAAGTTTATTTGTTTATTTATCAATTGTAGTTTTCGTGTTGATTTCTTAATGTAAATTGCAATTTTATTTATTTAGTGTTTATGTAATTAATGTATTTTTTTGGCAATGTCTAATTCAAAGTTGTTGTTTTTTTTATTAATAATAATTCATTTATTAACTTATGCTATTTGAAAAAAAAAAAAGTATTATTTCATGGGCCCAATATTAAATAAGTAGAAATATTATTTTCGTACAATAAAATTTAATAATTAACTTAAAATTGAATTTCAGTTTAGGAAACAATTTGTATAAAAATTTGCGAGATTAATGATCCATAATAATGTACAAATTCGGTATTATGTAAATAACTTCCAAATAACTTTAATTTTTAATTATGATTAAAATATAATATTAAATCAAACTGTAATTAAAAGTTTTAATTGTGAATAATCTTTCCTAAATACTCTTAATTAAAAAATCAGTAGTTTCTGATTTTTTTTAATTCTGTAATTACGTTTTTTTTAAGTTTTTAAGATATATTAAAGATATATATATATTTGACGTTCATAAGAAATTAAAAAATATATAAATCTCAAAATCGGCTGCGATCATATTTTTAATTTTTTCAAAGCTTATAATTAGCTGGTAAGCTTTTTTTTTTCTTGACAGTTGCAATTGAATCGTGCAATTGGCCTTAGTTCATCATTAGTGCGATAGGGGAGATGCTTTCTAATGATTACCATCGACTCCACAGGCGGCTGGGGGTGGGTTGAGCATTACATCAGAATCGTGATCCATACCGGGCGGTGAGAGGGAGGTCGGAGGTCGTCTCCATAGCAACGTACCGATGGTTTGCGTGAGGCCAAAATCCCGAAACAACAAGCTCTAACAAATGAAGCGCTTGTTTTAAGGCCGGCAAATGTAGGTAACCACCGGGTTTCCAAAGTCGCTTTTTTAACAGACGTGAGTGAAAGTTCGTTTGGCTTCTCCACCTCCTTTCTTCAAACGAAATTGCCTCCAACCGTGGGAACTGTTCGCCATTTTGTTAGACATTTGGCAAAACAACACAAAACTGCAACTGACAATGGCTAATTTAACATCATTTTTTTCTTGGTCTACATTTCTTGTTCTATATATAAAAAAAAATCAGTGCTATTCCACTTTTGCTGTCATGAAATATTAATTCGTTAACACACGTTCAGCATAGTAACATTACAAAAACACAGCAGATCACTTAAAAAAAAAATTAAACAAATAAATAAAAAGCAACAGGCAAATATGATGTGTCAATTTTCAAGTTTCTGTATGACAGTATTATTTTTTTTTCCCCTAAGACTTATTTTAAATCTTAAACAGTAGAAATTGAATAGTCATACAAATTTACAAGTGAACTTGAAGTAATGCCTCCCGAAAAAAAAAAAAAAATGTTTTTTTCTTTCATTTGCTTTATTACACTTTTAACTTTGAGATTCAATGAGCATTAGAAGCAGTTTTCGATTAAATTGGAGCCAGGACAGCCTCGGAAAGAAAATGCTTTTACCAACTCAATCAGTGGCTGAAACGATAAGCGATATTTCTGCGGTTTAGCGCAGTACATACTACAATACAGTATGTATAGTACATAGACGAGAAGATGATTATCATCACAACTTTATTGTTTTCTTGACGAGATTTCGAAGTGTTTTCTAAGTTTCAGTTTCAAATAACTATATTTATGTTGTGTTTATTTTATCTAATAAATTTTCACATAATATAAAGTCTGTCAAAGGAAGTTGGACTAATAAAATATTTTTACTAGACACATGAACATTAAAAAAAAAGTAAATAAATAAAAAATAAAAAAATTAATAAAACAACAACTACAGTTTTCTTTTCCTCCTAAAGTTAAAACTAATTATTTATTTCAACATTTTGTATCATAAAATGAAAAAAAAAAAAAGTTCTTAAATTATTAATGACTTGACTTGAAACATTCGAAATGTTAACGGAATCTGAAGGTATTTGCTGTTTACTTCATTTTAAAAAAAGCTTCTTTAAAAGGGTCATTAATCTTTTAATCCACTATCTTTCATTCTTGAGTTAAAAAAGTCAATCAGTTGTTTTTGACTTCATTCAATACTCAAGGTTTAATCACATAAACACTGTTTCTCTTTTAGGGGACATTAGAAAGCAGCAATGGAATTTTATCTTCTGGCAACAAATCAAGACACCATTCTTCAAAAATTCATCTTGGACTAGTGATCATCTTGGAAAATTACTGCTCCATAGCCCCAAAAAGTTTTTTAAGCCTAAAAGCATATTAGTTTTTATTATTATTATTGTGAATTTGATAATGAAAATTTCTTTGATGTCGATATCTCCGATTGCAAATCAGCATATGCATGAGAATCCGAGTTGGTGGAAACTTTTTTCTTCTTTTCCTTTAAGTGTTAATGTGTCAATACTGCAGGGAAATATTTGAAAACTTCTTGAGGCGTAACTTGGTATTAAGCCATACTCGACGCCTAGTTATTGTGAAGATGAACCTATCTAGATGTAGTTGAACCTTATGGTGACGTGGGAAAATAAAAGCACTCTTATCTCGCCCACCACCTACAGTCTATTTGGGAATCTTCATAGAAGAGTCGACGGTCAACAGCCTGGACGAACAGGCAGAGGGTGGGAAGGGGTAGATTAGATGTACAATACTGACCTCGAGACATCATTGGTATTATACAGAGAAGGAAAAAATAATTGAGGGAGGGACGGGTTAAAAGGAATGGTTCGGCAGGAGGGCTCATGAAAAATGGGCAAAAATATGCAGCGCAGGACAATATGGGTCCATAGGTCGAACATGCTGAGCTGGAAACTTAACAGTCACTATAAAGACATCGCAGAAGAGAAGAAATTTCCTCCTGAGTTTGTTTTTGAAACTCAGAAACCTTATTAGCATTCCATGTGAGGCCTGCAGCAGCTATCAGCTTTCCTTGATGTTTACAAGTGTTTTGCTAAATAAATTTCATTAATATTTGCTACAACTTCGACTTAACTGTTCGGCGCTGACAGATTCGCTCTTACTTCCTATCATTATCGAGTTTTGAATTTCAATAAAGCGAAACAAAACAGTGGCCTGGAAACCAAAGAATTTCATTGTAGAAAAAAATTCGGTGAAATCTAAAATTAACAGTTTTTAATATTTTCTACTATGAAAGGTTATTTTAATTTTTTACTGATGGCTTACATTTGATTAATCAAATCTAATCTCACTTCAAATAGCTTTTAACTGATGAGAAACAAAAATCGAGAAACAGTGGTATTCTGGAACAGATTCGGTTACTTCATAGGATATTTTATACCTACACGTTAAGCTTTATTTAAAAAAAAAAAAAAAAAAACCAGACAAATTAATATAAAGAAACAGAGCTTTTCTGTGTACTTTCAAAAAATAAAGAGGATTTCAGAGTTTGAAATATAATATTTAATTAAAAGTATAACTTAAATAACAAGCAATAAGGGTTAAAAAAGATAAAAATTATCAACCAGATTTCAGTATTTGCTACTGGATTAGATTAACTGAAGTTGATTCGACTAAGTTTGTAAATTCTTTTAAAAGGATTTGCAAATCATTATATACCAAGATATTTTCGTCAGCAAGATACTATTTGATAATCAACATGTATTACTGGGTCATTTCCCTGAAAAGTGATTATTGAAAGACATATCGTCCTTGCTTCTTAATACAAGTGAATATAAATAATGGCATTAATGACTTCTTCAAGGATCGCCAATTCCATATGAAGAAGAGCAAGTTGCTTTTAGTTCATGGAAAAAGTGGTGTTGAACGAAACTTTCTGCTTGTGTTGTAATTACTTGACCGCCATTAGAGATTCATATCCAGTATATGTACATGTCCGTTTGTCGTGGAAACAATATTTTCTTGTTGGAAATCTTGTTTATGGGCATCGTGAGGTTCCTCTCAGCGGGCTCCGACGCCGGGTGTGGCTACGTCACTCACACTAACCGCAAGATTCTCAAGCTAACACTAGGGGGTACTCTACCAGTCAATAATAATAATAAAAAAAAAAAGTCATTCCATTTGAGCTTGTTTTTCTCATTTACATTCGTTAGCAAAAGAATTTCTATTTTTAAAACCGCTCCTTCTTCGCTGACCTAGTTTTTAATATTATTTTTTTTTTCTTTTCCATCTGGGGAGGGGGGTTCTTGATTTAGATGTTGCGGTTTTCTTGTAATTCATTTGATGAGTCAATTACTTAAAGCAGAAGAACAGAAAAAAAAATATAGTAATAAGCGTCAAAAACCCAACCGACACAAACTAATTAGTTTAATTACTCAGTGGTCTTTAGAGTCCACAGTTATTAAAGTGGGGAAATTTGAATTATTTAACACTAATTTACTTGAGAATGAAAGCTGTTATGCAAGAACATACCAAGACGGTAGTCCTTTATAGACAGGAATTTAACAAGATATCTTTAGACTCCCATGTTTCAAAGGCTAATGAAATACACTTATGGAAATAAAATGGGCACTTACAGAAATAAAAACCAATGTTAATTTTAACCTCAACATTTTAACTCCACTATTAAATTAACTGTCAGATCCATCATAAATAGTTTGACAATTTTATTTTTTTTTTTTTCTCTTTTTTAAAGTTTTGAATTTTTATTAATTCAATTATTCTTATTAATTGTCTAAAGTCAAATTTGTTTCCTTTCTTGTGATATCAGAACTATCTCCATAGATCTCTAGAACATGATGAAATGTTTGGATCGAATATTGTGGAGGAAAAAACTATGTAGATCTTTATCGTGAATCGATGTTGTCCAATACCAAATGCAATCTGTTTTTGTAAGATGTACTGAAAGAATAAAGAAAAATAAATCCAACAATACCAATGCTTTACAAACATAAGATAGTTAAGTTTATTATATGTTACTGCTATTCTCTTTATTTAATTAATTAATTAATTGCAATTACCGATTGAACAGTAGACTACTGAGCTATCGGATTTGATAATTCTAGCTGATAAGTTCTAATAAGCATGAAACAGCTATCGTAAGTTTCTTGTATGCACTGTACTTCATACGTTCATTTTTCTCATTTATTCTATTACTTACTTAATAGGTATTCTTCTATTCAAATATGTATCATAATAGGATTTCCAACATGTACTTAATTGATAAGCTTTCTTAACAACAGTGATATTTTGGGATTGATTTGCTAAGCTTTTGAAAGCTAAAACTATATGCAATACGTACATAGTAAATTTATGATAAAACACTGAATAAAATGGCCTAAGATATTCTATACTAACTTTTAAGTCCGGACAACTACATTCTACGCCAAAGAAAAGCGTTCCAATGTAATCTAATTTATTAGAAAAGCTGGACGTATTGATAAAAGTATCATTAGCTTGAGATTTGCAAAGGCAATCGTGTTATTATCTGGTACTTTGATGTTATCATATTGCTCTTTGCATACGAAATTGCCTGCTGAGCACAAGGGAATGGTTAGGTCGTCGGGTCAGGGCATAGACCATTTTCGTCGTAGAGTAAACAATTTTTTGTCTTCACTCCATATCTCAATTCAGTGGTAAATCGTGACCCATAAAAAATAATTTAAAATTAAAATTATTATAAGTTCGCATCAGATTCTACATAGAAAAGGATACTATCATCAATTAATTCAAGGAAAATATTGAGGAGACAAGGCATTAATTTACGTAATATATCACCTGCCCATAAATAACTTTGCTTGACTGTTTTATATAAATCAAAAATCTGTTGTCTAATGAATAGCATTGGAAAAGGAGCTGTAAACAAACATGTAATTGATGATAAATGTTACAGCAATTCTAGTGTTTTATTACATGAATAAAAATGAATGTCGATCTACATGTTTGTACCTAATTACAATTAATGCTTTTTATATCCGCTTGGGGGCGAAACTCTCAACAGGTATTACAGTTTCTTTAATTCCTGTTAGATAACGTTTTATTTTTATTTAGTTTTAATGTAATTGAAGGTTGATTGAGTATTTAAGAATTACTGATTGTTTCTATATTGAATTTTTCCTTTTTTAAATAAAAAAAAACCCTCAGAAATTCTACAATAAACGTAAACTTCAACTGGACTAAATATTAATGAAAAATAGAACAATTTATAAATACGATAGGGTTTATGTTCAATTATCTGATTGTAAATCAGAGCAGCTGTTGATCTGTAAGGGGCCTTCCCTTAATAATTTTTTACGGCTAATTATTTTATTGAGAAACGGAACAGTGGTTAAGATGGTAAAGTTTGGAATTAGTGCAACTATTTTATTATGTGTTCGGAATGGAGAATTCATTTTTAAATCTAAATTTGGCGCCTTTGTGCAGTGCACAACTTGTTTCTAAGATTCGAATGATCTAAAATTTGACGAGTCTAATGAGAGATTCTTGAGTTATGAAAGCGGTTAATTGGTTAAAATAGTTACTGTTTTATCACCTAAGTCTAAATACATTTACTGTATTTCCTTTCTTTACTAAAACAACTTCGATTATTTTTTCCCAGAGACTTCTTTATATTTAATCCTACTGTGTTTATTATTATTTCTTTTGCTCGCCAAAACTAATATTGTACACAAATCTATTTTTTTAAACAAATCCTTCTTTCGAGAATAATTGTATATTTTATTATCTTTATTTTCTTTTTTATTATCCTTTCCATCTATTAAAAACAAATATCGTGAAACTGTTTGCGGAAATATCAATGAATTGTTTTTTACAGTTCTGTATGTAAAAGTATTTGAACTCTAAACGATTGATAAACAAATGGATTTCTACAATTGTTTATTATCCTTTGATGACTTAGCGTCTGATCGTAAACGAACAGATAAGAACTAGAGTGGCCACTGCACACCTCTAATGGAAGTAATAATTGGTCAACAGTCAGGCAGAATGATCGCCATTATTATCATCCTTTTCTTAACCCAAATTGTTTAAATGCTTTCCTTTTTACAAAATATGTCAAGAAGTTTCTTTTTAAATTTGACTGAACGTTGTAAGAGGGCGAAGAAGATAAGGAAAAGGGGTGAGCAGGAAGATAGGACAACCCATTTTCATTGAAATATATGGGATGTCAAGTGGGGAAAAAAAGAAAACGAAGAAAAAAAAAAAAAAGATGATACATGTCTATTTCCATGTATGTCACTAAAAAAAGCACGCAAGTTCGTTCCAATAGCAATGCTACGGACTATAAATTATCTAGAGGCATTATGTGTTTTCGCATAAATATCTTCCAGTATCTTTGATCTCTCAATTTTAAATCTAACAAATACATTACATCTCGATATTCCACAAACGCCCTTCCACTGAACTTTCGCGATATTCAGGACAGTGTAAAGTATTCCACGGATATATCAACTATATGACAGAGGTTGACTCATAAAGGTAGTAAAGATGACTCTAATTTGGTGTCATCTCACTTTCACAAGGTTGTCTGGAATTTTTCTCATGAACAAATTAGGAGTTAAGGCTGTGAAGTGTAAGTCCCAAAAACACGAGACGTTGTGCCTGGCTTTCAAAAAGAAAGTGTTACGAAAGAAATTTGTGGATTTTTATGGTATCTTTTGGAAGTGGGGCTCCATTTGCATGTATCCATGTCCTCTTGTGATAACTTAATCCGCTAACGAACACTTCCACTTGCGATAACCAGTTCATAGGCGACCACTTCCATACGATATGAATAACAATGTATTAAAGATCCAACTCTGACTCTTTTGTCTTGAACTCATTAAAAGCAGACGCTAACTTTCAGAAGACATTAGTGTCTACGTGTAGCTGTTGCGATGCAGACATGTACTTTCTTGTTGTATTTTTAGAAAACGGGGTCGCATTTCTTTTCTGACGACCGTTAAATTAGCGATTAACTGTTTCAAGCCAAACATCGGATCCCTTTTGTCTGGCTGTGAATATCAATGTGGCTAAAGTTCAAATATGTTAAGCAATAAACAGGAGAATTTATTTGATTTGCTAACCCTGCCGATTTGTATTAAGTCCTCAACATTTTTAACATTACAGTTAATAATTTATAACATAATTACGAATTCACTGCAAGAATACCTTTACATCTCAATCCCTTCTGCAATCTCGAATGCTCTACGGTAATTAGTATGCAGCTAATTAATTAATCTGATCGAAGATTTGTCCCTGACATCAAATTTGTCGTACAAACCAGTCAATGCCGTAGTTAGGAACTGTGAAGAAGTACGTGCTTTTAATCTATGATAATTGGGATTAAGTCGATAAGACTTTAAAAAAAAAATCAATATTCCAATACTTAAGATTTTTATCCTCTTAATAATGACAGAATTATCTGTTATAGTTAACTCTTTAAGTCATTAAAATAAAATGTTTATTTGTAAAGATTTCTATTTTATATAGAATAAGAACTGTATATTAAAAATTTAGCATATATGCACTTATATTTATTTAAAGAGTGGTTTCGACCAGTTGGATCGCAAATATATTTAATCAATCTTTTTAAGTAAAATCTTCAATAGCTAATAATTTCTGTCATATAGAACTGTTATTCATTTTCATTAATACAATATTACGATACATAAATGCATTAATATCCAAAGAGAGTCGGTCGTCTAGACTGCATCGTATCAGCAGTAAAGTTAATTCAAATCCAGAAAGATATGGATGTTTCTTTCATTCCCTTTGATCAGAAGTCATGGGAATCATGTGAAAGAATTCTTTTGAATGTCACCCTAACTTCTGACTGTATAGAACCCTCTGGCGGGCAAACAGGGAACAACAACTTTTAAATCATACGGACTGCAGTGTAGTCAATGTGGTTATAATATACAAACAGAAAACTCCTACTAATAATAATATCTATTTTTATTTGTTTTATTTAATAATCGAAAGCAAAATGTTAAAACTCATATCAGAAGCAATTAAATAAAAACTTCTCTTATTTATAAATTTAAATATGTGCAAATTTTAATTACCAAGTTTCGTAATGAGGAATACAAGGAAAAATATTAGTAATTATGGCTTAATGTGTCATTATTATTTATCTGATTTTTTTTTTGTTTGTTTTATTTTATTAAAATTAAATTTTGAAATTAGCAAATATCAATTTATCGTATTTGTTTTTAAAAATAGAAAAACAGCTGTGTATACTATTTTCGTAACGTTTAGTTTGAACAAAATCAAAACTTATTTGGCAATTTTTTTCAGTTGTAATTGTGTTCAGGAAATATACAGTATTCGAGTTTAAATATGATCACGGAATCAGAAGATAAAAGAGCCAAATAATAATTTTCTTGTTAAAAAAAAAATGTATCAAGTTCCAGAAATAATTAAAGCTTTCAGTGAAAAACAAAGAACACCGCTTATTTATGAAATTTGATTCTTAGTGCGATTAAGTGACAGGAAGCATTCACATTCAAATAATAAACAAATTTCAGTCAAATGTTGCCATTTTCTCACGGCTTTATTCGAACTTTCCTTGGTGGTGTATCTGCAGTTATTACTTAGACTACAGTCGTGCTGCTACGAGGAGTTTATCCATAATAAATTATTCATCGTTAGAGGTAAGTTATAAGCGTTAAGTAAGCAATTTCTATACAAGACACGACGCTAAGACTATAAAACCCTTTTAGACATTTACGACAAGAATTCTGGCTCGCTTATGGTAACATCTACTTCATATTTTTTTTCCTACCTTTTCCCCTTCAAAATTCGCAACACCTCATCGACTGCTTAAATTCCAGGCAGTTTACTGTATAAATTTCCTGATGATTTGCTATGTAACACAAGAATTATTCGTTGTTGCGAGGGGTTAACGTCTTCTACGTTTTTCTTTCCTGTAGAAATATGTTTGGATACCTTCCACAAATCTATTTACAATTGGAAAGAATGCTACTCTCGTTTCATTTTTTTGTCACCAAAATATGGAATCTGAATTATTTTTGAAAACAAATAAGTACTTTCTTTTTTGTGCTTGTTTTCATACTTAATGTAAATGTAATGAACTGGTTTGATAGAGCTTCCGTCTAATAAAAAAAACCACACTCCACGCGGAAAAATATGTGAATTTACTTTTTTGTTCATTAATTTAAATTTCATTTGGACGTAGGGGGAACATTAATGAATATAACCTTTGACAGCAATCTAAATTCTTTAATCTTTTCAACGCTGCCGTTATATGAGAGCCTGGTTTCCTGTTGGGTTCTTTCAACAAGGAATTATGGTAAGCAATTTATGCTCGAATTACAAAGAGATTCAAAACGTGACGGTAATGTACCCACGAAATAGCAGCTTCAATCAGTGGTATTTGTACAAATTAATTAATTAATTAATTTAATTCGTTTCAGTTACACGAAAATATATAATTATTAAAAAAATTGAGAGAACTGAATTCCACTGAGCTACTTGGATAAATTTTTTAGATTTGATGTATAAGTTTTTATGAATGAAATTCCTCTAACCATGTTTGCACATTAAAATTAAAATTTAAAAGTTAAAAGATAACATTAGCAACACACTCACTACGTTTCTGAGCTCCGTTTGTCGAGCCCTTTCTCAAGTGTATTTGCCTTATTTTATGTAATATCTTTTACTTTTTGGTACATAATGTATCCAAAAACTGGCAGCCCGGTCTGTCTCTCATTACTTAATTGGTAGGTGTAACTGACAATCTGGCAACATGGGATATATTTAAATTCCTTGCCTGATTTAAAATACGTTATGGGCAATAATGACCTATAGGCACAATAATAACAGCAGCTACCAATAATGGTAACATAAAATGTATCTACATATTTTAATATTAAGTTCGAACATTAAGTTTATAAAGAAAGTGATTTACTCTGAAATATGAAAATTTTACATTAATCTTAAGACTATAATTTAAAATACTCGTATGTATAAATAACAGAATACATGCCAGTTGTATTAAAGAAATCCTAAACCAAAAAAACGAGAAGGATATTAATGGTTCTTAATCAGTCAATTAGATCTTGAACGGCTCAGTAGGGCTTAAGAAGCCTTTTAATACTGCTTTGTTGATGCTCATTTCATTGAAGAAGGCCAACCAAATGAGAATCAACAAAAAAGTTTGCATTTGCAACATTGAAACCCGCATTAAATGGGACAGCATTCAACTTTCGGTGGACACAGCGAGTCTTTGTCAAGGGGTTGAGCACCCATCGAGCTAATCTCTCAACTCATCCTGTCAACAAAGACAGGATGGAGGGTAGCCATTCAACAACACCACCTCCCCCTAAAAAAAATCTAGGTGGGGGAAAAAGAAGAGAAAGTCCCATGTGGGAGTAGGTGAATTCCGTGGAAGCCCACGGCACAGGTAGGCAGTACACGCAAGCTCCTTCCCACGGCTGTACCAGGCGATAGTTACATAAAAGAGAGGAAGAAAAAAAGAATATATGATGTAATAGTAGGTGGATGGTATCGAATATTTACCCCCACCCTTCTTTCTTTTCTAATGGTAAAACGGCGCTAGTTTCAGCGGAAAACCTAAGTCCCTGTTCTTTTAGGTGCTGTAAAACGCTAAGCCTGAACAAAATGAAACGGTGGTATGTTCCTACATCCGTGAGAAAACAGGGAAAAAAAAATCCAAGAAGATGCGACGCAATGTTTATGCAAAGAGAGCATCTATAATTCAATAGAATAATTCAAACTCCTCTCCCTCAAGCAATGCTTGCATCGCAATTCGATTGGACGCGTTGGGGTAACTTTGTGGGAACTACTGAAATGAAAGGTGCTACTGCGAGCAACATAATAAGAAAACAGATAAGCCCGCTTACTAATAGAAAAGCACTTGCAACACGAAAAATAGCCATAAATTACGGAACTGCAACAAGGCTTTAATTTGGCTCAAAAATTTTTAAACTAAATTATGAACTCCAATTTGTGCAAAACAAATTTTAGAGAGTTATAATCATAAAACAGCTAATATTTTTTTTTTAATTTTATGATTTAAAATCAGCATAAAAACTATAACTTTTAAGTAACTAACATAAAAACATTCTAACAGTAAATGGATATTTTGGATTCTGTTTTATATATTGCTTGTTAACAATAATTAAAATATGAATAATAATAATAATAAAAAACATTTTGAATAGGTTTTAGATTAATAATATTGTTCGTTAAATAGAACTTTAAACTAGCAGAATATTAATATTGTAGCTAATATTTCTAGGCATAGTCTACTATAGATCGGAACATACAATTTCACTTCAAATATCGGTTATTTTATTATTATCGTGATTTTATCATATTTATTAATATAATTAATGACCACGTTGATAGTGAGAATTTCCTCAAAACTTTCGAATACAAGAAAAATACTTTAAAAAAAAAAAAAAAGTTTTAGAAATATTGGTGAAAAATTTATAATTAAAACTAAACATTCAATTTAAGAAAAACCAAAGATAAAAATAGCGTCATTCAAATTTTAAGTTAGAGAATAGAAGCTTTGAAAAGTAAATCTCAATTTCTTTTTGTACATATATTATTTTTAAAGTAGAACAATAAAATTTTAATATTAAAAAGCAACAATTAAGTTACTTGTTTTGACAATTGGGATTTCAAAATTGAATTTCAAGTTTTTCGTTAATGATAAGAGTTTTATTTCATTGAGTTCCATATTTGGGGACTGACCGGTATCATAAAAAACAATTTTACTAATGTAAACATAAATATGCAGAAATTTATGATGTGGTAGCCTCTGTTTATTAACCATATTTTTTTTCTGAAGCAGTTACTGTCATAAAGCTCTAATGCCACCCTGAACAAGAAGTTCTCAAGACAGGAATATCTTAACACCAAAGAATGCACAAGATCTAAGCAAACACTTTAGACAACTTGATATTTTTTCAGTCTGATTTGTCCGCATTCTTTCGTAGCATGATATCTCTTTTATAAAATAACAAGCAATATTACTGTTATAAAACTAATATTCCATTTTCCATCATTATTCTTTTATTGTGGCTAGTTAACCTTCAGCAATATTTGATCATTTAAAATTGCGTTTCAGCATTTTTTTACTTCTATAATGTCATATTATTTTCATATCTGAACATCTTGTTAATTTATACTGTCATTCCTTCATTTATTATTATTATTATTATTTATTATGGACGAATATAAATATGAATTCTTTTACTTTAATTCTTTACTAGTATCAGAATATATATTTAAATTAAAAAATTCTCAAACTATTCACAAAAGTATTCATTTTATTTATGCCCTATGTAGTATTTAAAAAAAAAATATCTTTAAGTTTACAACTACTGAGCAAATTTTAAAATTATAGAAAATATAGATTTATATCTATTTGTTTGTAGTTTTACTTTTTCTTTCCAGTGAACTTTTATTTTTGATTATTTCTTAACAAACTATACAAAACAGCATCCTTTTCTTTCATTATAAAAATAAAAGTAATTTTCTTTAATAATGAAATGAAAATCTTAAATTCAATGCAAGCTCCAAAGAAAAAAAAAAAATGAGAAAATATCAATTTTCTTTTTGACTGTTAATCCTATCGTGACAACCATGAGAAGTCATTTACAATGTACACGAGATAAATATTACACCAATAATTACCCTAAGAAGAAATAACTCTGCTTACAATTTATTTTTGAGGTCAATTCTTTCTGTAGGCCATGCATTATTAATGAATTACTTGTACAGCAATGCTTTCAGCACAGTCGTATTCCCTAAAGGGTGTTCGCGATTTTTTTTTTATTTCGAATGTCAAAAAACAACTTAATTTTAACATGCCTTTAAAAATCAATGTGAAAGGCCTTTAAATGGTCTCTCAAAAAAAAAAAGATCATCTTTAATGAAGATGCAGTGTTTCGTTAGCAGACGTGTTTTATACGACTAAGGTCTAAAAAAAAGATAATTTTAACATATCGTAGTCAACAGAACTTAATAGGCCAATAGTGAAGGCGGGTCATATTAAAAACAGATAGAATAAAAAAGAATTATTGGGTTATTAAGTTATTTTCATGAAATGAAACTTAATGATATGAATTTTACAGCAATTACTAGAAACTATACCACACTGGAATCTATAGAAATTCGAAAGACATTAGCTTATGGGAGGCGAACATAATGAGTTACTATTAACGGCAGTTAAGTGCTAGTCTGAAAGATAAAAAATAAAAAATCATGTATTTATATATTCTAAAGCTGTCATATCTCTTGAAAACAAATTATTAAATTTTCAAAAAAAAGAGATTTGAAAATTTGAGATTTCTTTTTTCTGGAATAAATATATTGAATTAATAACGTGTTTTGATCTCGTAGGTGGAAATTTAGGATTTATTGCAAATGAAAGATTTAAAAACTGTAATAGATTACAACTAATCAATTGATAAGAGTATTATTATTCTTATATTCAATAGCATTAAACGTTCATTTTTTTTTAATGTAAACTTTAATTATTATTTCTTCTTACAAATACCGTAAACTATTAAAAACATACTTTTAATTCCTTCTAAATCATTACATCAACACGGCGCAAGGAATTAAAAGTATGTTTTTTAATTATTATTTTTTTGTTTCATTTATTTTTTTTTTTTATATATATAAAACAAAAATACAAATGACAGTTGCTCTTCTCATTTTGAGAACTTGGAATAGTTTGAGAGCAGTTCAGAAGGGACGTTCTCCAGATCGATGCCAGGTTGTATCGTAGATTTTGTGAGTGAATTTCCCGTAGAGATATGCCTTAGGTTTAGTCCCCGTCACTTGATAACTGGAAGTCTTTCCCGGGGGAGGAAGTAACGCGATACCCTTGTAAGAAGCTCATGTTTCAAATGATGGCTAGTACCATTTCTTAAGGGAATGATAATGTTTTGCATCAAAATATCAAATCAAATTTACATTTATTTAAAACGAGCTGTGCCCCGCGGTATCACCCGGATAAAAGTTTATGAAGGGATTAGCTATGAAAATTTTAATATTATTTTAATTTCTGCGTTAAATTCGGTCCTTCTCGGTAACGTTCGGTTCTCGTCGTGCAGCCAAGCAGCTCTGTCGCCACCGCCGCACCCGTTGATTGACGTTTATGTTTACTGCTCCGCTCCTATTGGTCGCAGTGTGATGTTATATAGCCTATAACCTTCCTCAGTAAACTGGCTAACTAACGCAAAAAGAAATTTTCAAATCGGACTGGTAGTTTCTGATATTGGCGCGTTCAAACACACAAACTCTTCACCTTTTTAATAGTAGTATAGGTAAAAATAATGCGTAAGTATTTTCCTGTAAAACTCTGCTTCAAACTTTTGTTTCTTCGAAATTTTTCTAAAATTATAAACTTCATTATCAAAACATCAAAAAAACATTGGCGACTGTGACAATAAAATGGCGGCCATTTAATTACCTCCTAATAAATTAAGAATTATCAAAAAAGATTATCATTCTGACTCTCGTAAAAAACTCTCTTGCTAGAAACCTTTTTGTAGAAATATGTCATGAAGTTTCTCAGATCAGCTGTTCTGATCCTTTGACCACAGCTGCCAAATCCTTTCTTTTCTGCCAACCTCCCCTTTTCCGAAATCAATTTACTGAAAAGAAAAGAAGGAAAAAAAAGAAAGAATAAGTCTTTTAATTCCGTCCTAATGGATTATATTGGGTCAACGAAATAGGCCAATCTCTTATCACCACAAGAAATGGAGTGAAAGTGAATTGCCCGACATTTGCAGTGCGTGTCGTTGCCAACACTGGTTCAGTGCGACTGATACTTCGTCAGATTTCTGCCTTGTTATTCCCACGATATTTTCTACATTTTTGAAGTTCCAAGTACCATATTTCGTAGAGAAAAAAAAAGTATATTCCCAAACTTATTTCAGATTAACCACAAATGTGTTACTAAGAATGCGAAAAATACGTCTTTGATAGTAATTTTATGTTGACCTTAAATAAAAAGACATTTTCAGAAATACAATAATATGTATGGTCTATATATTTAATTACATATTAATGTTACGAAATTGCAGGGATTTCCTTTGCTAATCAAAATGCAATGATAAAGAATTCTGATCTTGGAGATTTTTTTTTTTTTAAATATTATAATTTTTATGTTTTAACTGTAATTAATGTTTAGGATTATTTGTCGCTCGTGGTAGGGACTTTATGTAGCAGAATTGTATGAAAATTCACTCAGATAAGAATATTACAGTTGGTGGCAAATTCCGAATGCATAATAAAGATTCGTGAGCCTCAAATTGTATCAGAATGAATTCAGTACAGTAGTGGTTGATTTTGTTCATTTACTTTCAAGCTTCTAAGATACTTAGCTTTCAATTTATTACGATTATAGCGTTGTTTGGGTGTTTATGACTTTCTCGGGCCAGATCTACACAAAAATCTATAAGAGCTCACATTGAATAGGATTCACATAAAGTTTGAGCATTTTTAGATTTGCATTTTTGCAGTAGTTATGAATATAATAGGCCTATCTATGTTAATTTGGTCTTAATTTGTTCTTAGCATTTGTTTGTTATTATAATAACAATCAATGAAGTTTCATGCACATCAAATTTCAATTTCCTAAAATAAAAGAATTCCCTGACCAAAACAATTCTAACCTTTCGTTATCTTCTATTTGATTTAAATACCACGTGTCAAAATAATATAGATACCTTCGTTCTTTTTATTCAAAAAAAAAAAAAAAGATGATTTCGAAATTGGTTTACCTTCAACCAAAAGCTATCCACTTACATTTCTCTTGTGTTTTTTTTAACTCTATACTTCCAAAAAATCTGAATCGCTCTATCACACACGAGTTGAAGGCCACCAGCAATTTAGACACATGTCTAGACGTTCGCCTATTAGGAGAGGCTGCTACATGTTTATCATCTGCAATCAGTTGGAATTTTTCGGTTCTGAGCGAAAGGGAAGAGTAGATGTGCAAAGCACTGAGCTGTTAACATCCACAAACAACCGATAAAATGTCTCCAAAAAAAATGATAATAAAATACGGATAACTCATCGCATCGCTGGCTCTAACTGCACAGTTGGAGCTATTTCACACCATTTCGTGGTTGGAACGGAATTCCTATTTTTTCTGGTAAAGAAATAGTAATAGTATTAGTTATTATATCAGTATTAGTAATAGTAAATTTAAAATTAACTAAATTGCTGTTTGCAATTGATTCCAGTCTCACGGAATACTTTTGGTAAGAAAAGTAGTAAAATGTCAAAAATTGCGTAATAAGTTTGGAGATGCCCTAAAATCGTTGCAATAATCTCAATTATGTTGTCTGTGAATGAACTGATTCACAACTAATAATTCAGCTACAACTATAAAATTGGGAAATTCCAGATTTTGAAATAACAGAAAAAAAAATAAACTAAATTTGAGATAGTAAGAGTTCAATTTAAAATATCATTATTGTTATTTTTAATAAAACTATAAACTTTATTTGAATTCGTGAACTATTGAATCACTATTCGTTTTGCAATGTTCAGCATGTGTTAAGTGAATTATTCTGTGTTTTTTCTGTTCTCACGAATTAACTTGGTTTCCAAGGCAACCGATTTTGATGAAAAGTGGTATGTATCAAGAAATGGATTTTCCTTCTCTTTATTTGGGATAATCAAAGTGAGAAGTAAAACAATCTGATTTGGTAACTAACTATAGAGTTCAGGCAAGACAGAGCGGTTAGGAGGAACCTGCTTGCCAGGCTGAATTGCTTGGATCTGGGTGCGATTCTCGGAGTTGGCTTGGATATTTGCCTATCTTTCTTCTCTTTTGGCTACCTTAAGAACTGCTGTTTGTGAGCAGTCCACGACAACTGCAAGTTTCTTTTATTAATCGGATCAGATTTCGTCAACAGTACTGATGAAATGAAATGTAATAGACGAAAGGTCTTATTCTCTTTTACCAATATATCTTGATATTTTCATTCCTCAATACTTCATTTTTTCTTATTTTCAAAAGGAGTTGACAAAATTATTAATTACATTTTCACTTCAAATTTGACGTTAAAAACTGGAAATTTAGAAATTTCTAAAATGTTGTAGCCATTAAGAGTAATATAAGCAGACAAAGGAAATAACAAAAAAAAATTTTGATTTTTTTTTTCCCCCCCCTCTTTTTTACATGTATTAAAAATATAAAAAATAAATAAATAACGGACTCGTTGAAACGAAGTCCAAACTGGCTGAAGCTCAACCATACCTTCAAGAAGAGTTCTGTATTCTCATACGTTTTGAAATATGCTTATAATTTAATAACACAACACAAAATCGCCTGTCCAGGGTTTCAACCCGGATACAGTTATTTTCGTGTAATGATTTTCACTTTTGCTTTTTATTCTAATTGAGAACTCTGTGGTAAATGACTCATTTTGGGTGTTACATTTGTTTTTCCTAGATTCTGCGAAATCATGCACCTGGAAATAGCCAACTATTTAAGCAAATATTGGAAGGGAAAAGTAGCAAATGCAGAGAAAGCACAATTAGCTGCAATTTGAAAATCGATTACTCACTACTGCGAGAATTACGAGTCTCAAATTAAGATGCTATAAGGGGAGATCTTTTTCAGATCAACAGCAATCGTCCGTTGGCTGTGGTTGAAGTCACGCAGGCAGCGACAGCCCACGGCTAATTCCTTTGTTTCACTTTTCCAAAACGACTTTAGAAAAACCATAACCATGAGATTGAGCCTGCAGTGAACTTATTTCCTTCTTTTTCTATCATCAGCCGACCCTGAGCTTACCATTCTCTATGAACGTTGCGAAATGGAAGACATCAATACAATAGCAGATGAAAAGGTCACAATTTGATTTCCTGCTATTGTTGATTCCTTCTGATTCATCGCAAAAATCCCAAAGACACTTTGCAAGAAACGAACAAAACACATTTTCTCCTCTCCTCTTGAACTCAAAATTCACACAGCACGAAATGTATATTTTTGTCTCGAGCCCAAAGAGCACAAAAGAGAATGACTCTACAGAAAATTGGTAGAAAACCATTACAGAAGAAGTAGAACACCACGAAGCAAATCATGAGTCTCAATTCAATCCCACAGTTGCATCAGAAAATAACCGATCTCTTCTGTGCTGCCAAAATCGAAGCCCAATCATGAGAAAGTAAAAACACAATCAAAAAACTTCCTCATAACATTCTTAACATATATTAAATCCAAAGGACATTCCTTGCTGCAGTTTATTAATCTCGAACCCCTTTTCTTCACAATAAATTACAATCTATCATTGTGTGCGAACTGTTACGCAAGTCAAGAAAATCCTATGTATTCAAGTTTTGAAAATAACAAATATTTACAAAACTCACTTACATATAAAATCAATAAATAATGTGTCAATGTGTCATGATTTTAAGAACTCTGAATGGGACAATGTTGTCCTGAAAGTGTTTGTGTTTTTATAAAATTTTAATTTCTGTTGTTATCGAATATTTCACAAGAAAAATAATATAAAAGTTCAAATTAATTATTATTATTTAAATGACTTTTTTGCAAGAACTATTTAGAGCTGTAAATCTGTTCTTACAAATATATAAAACTTGTAAATTCCCAAATTATGTCCGTAAATTGAATATTTAAATTATCAAAATAAAATTAGTAGAACAACATTGTAAACTATTCAGCCTGTGATCAAACTCTACCAATCTTTATATAAATGCAGTATTTCTATTATAAAATTAACATATAATTTATAAAGTTAAAAATATGTAAAGTTTAGTATTTGAAATATATTTAATACTAAGATTCTAGCTGAATTTAACACATTTGAGAATTTATAGAAATATTTTAACCATTTTCCGTTAAAAATCTTTAAAGTTGTTACTGTACTCTGGAAAACTGAACAATTGAGTCAAGTCAATTAGGTTTGGAAATTATTTTCCTTTTGTTTTCACTGAAAGTTGATCATCGTAGATATTGTGTGTGAAGATGGTTCAACTGCAGATAGTGATCTGGTCGAAGTAACGGAACTGTGAGTTGGCGGTAGTCCTGACCCCTGGGGAGGAAAGGGGGAGGACATTAAGTAGGTCCTCTTCGTGATGCACCAGTTCGACCAAGCCTTGAAACACATCGCGCCGGCAATTTTCCAGCCTGTAGGCGTCGCTGCGCTCAAGGAGCCACACAAAAATCATTCTGCCCTACCCTCTAACCAGAGGGAAGTTATATTTACAGTATAACCTCGAAAGCAGATGACGCATCGCTACCGCTGGCTCCGGAATGCTGAATTCCGATTTTAAAAGTTCCGTTTTTGTTTTTTTTTTAAACTTTACAAACATCAGTAATATATTGCATTCGATGAACAGCTGTATAGGAATTTTCAGGACATTGCTACCGTAACTACATAGAAACTATACACATTATATTATTTCTTTTTTATATTCTTAACGAAACTTAATTTCAAGCTAAAAATTCTTATTACTATTTACTTTTTGTGAATTATAATATATAAGTTTAGAATAAAGCGTTTGAATTACGTAAATGCGAAACATACAAGTCATTGACAATTTTCAGATTCCTTTTTAGTATATAAAAACTATTCTGAAAGATAATGCTAATAAACATAACCCAACTTATTTTGCTGACTCGCTTAGATTTTTATCCCATCGAATGAAAGACTGTTATTATTAATTATTATTTTAAGACTAAAACGAATTCACTCTTTTCTCAGCAAGTCACTAAACATGTTTAACCCTAGCTGATGATCACTGAAAGTTTTTTACAAAGTTTACATTAAATGTAAAGTAAATATTGATTTATTGTCTATTATTGCTAGTAAAGAAAGAAATCAAGATAACGAAGCAATAAATCCAGAACTACGAAAGAATAAGATGACAGGAAAGCAATGAAGAAGGGATGAATAGTGATAAAAAAATTTATACTTTCTTAAATGTAAAAACCCAAATTTATTGAACTGCCTAAAAGTAAACATATTAAGTGCATTACTTAGTATGTCTTAATTGTTTTGTTTTTACCGTATTCTTTATGAAAATAAACGAATATATTTATTCTTAAAATATAAGTTCAACACGTGTAAAATTTATCCTAACTGTCAGTACATTTGTCTCGATATTAATAAAATCCATCAAGATCTCTCCAGAATGGTTTGATTAAAGATCGCAGTCTTTAAAACAAGTCAAAGAAAACATCCTACAAATTTATAATTCCATATATTTAAAATCTGATAGTCAACGATCAAGTATGTCTAATCCGATTTTACAATATCTGCTTAAGTAATAACATAGATTATCAAAATTGGATTAAGGGAGAATTGGTAAGAAGTTCTGTCATTTCCTTGTGAACCATCTCTATGAGGAAATACTAAACTGATCCGCTTGACAAGTTGGATTTAATCTTTTATCAAGTTCACGAATTGGTTTCGACCTTCTTGGATTGGAAGTTAGATAAGTCTAACCTTGAGACAGACAGCTGTTTCAGACTCGTATCGCTCTTCCAATTGAGATAACCGGATGACTCAAAGCGTAATCTGTCGGTTTGCTCGCTCCACATAATAAGTACGTATGTGACAATTGAGAAGCGTTCCAAGTAGAGCTGTTTTTCATGAAATTCGTACATTTTACATAAAATATGAATATTCCTATAATAATGGTTTAAAGAATTGAACAATTTTATCCAAACTTGAATTTTTGTTTTAGACTTTTTTATATTCAATGAAATTCCAACCAATAGAATCAATGTATGTCTTAAGCGGAAATGTAGACATACGGACAAAGCAAAAGCTAATAGATCTTTAATTATTAATAGTTTATTATCTAATTTTGGTCGTGTTTAGTAGTAATTTTAGCAATTACTTGCATTCGTTAAATGACAGAGATGATGACTAAACTGTTTGCTGAAAAACAGCTGGAAACTATTTCATTATCTTATCAAACCATTTGTTATCAATTGAAGTTAAAAATAATCTGTTATATGTTAATCATTCGTGAAGAATTTGGTCGGTCGAAGACTTACAGACGTGCATTATTGGTCTTAATGAATAAGCTGTTTTTCTTGTCAAAGCTAATTGAATTTCTTAGAATCGGAGTCCTTCGGATCAGTGGGCATATCGTGTCTGCAACTCAAGATATAAAAAACTGATATTTTACTATTAGTTCTGCTTGCTCTTCCATAACCACACCTACACTCTTTCTATGAGTACTGAGGTGTAAGAACTGGGAATTGCCACCATTCAACAAGGAAACGTCTCGTTCTAAATGATACCAGAATGCAGAGTCTTTTCTGCTGAAATCACCAGGCAATGCTGAAAAGAGTTCATTTCAGATGTAATCATTTATTACAGATGCAGTTAATTTATTTAAGATATAATTCCTTTATTTTTTATTTTTATTTGCTATAGTTAATATACTACTAACACAATTCATTTTTTTCACCGTAACTACTATTGTTACTTTAATTAAAGAACATAACTGGTGTGCTTTTCAATTCAGTGACACCCTGTCTTTATTACTGTTTGTAATGATTTAACATTGAATTGAATGCATTCTGTGGAACCTAAAAACATTGATCTTAGTGCTGAGACGAAATGCTTCTGAAAGAAATATCTAAACCAAAAGTTCCTTGTGTTTTAGCAGCAATATTTCATTAAATTCGCCGAGATATTATAGAGTTACTTCAAAGGCAAAAATGTTCCTCAAAAATGGTTAAAATAATTCACTGATTTTTCACTAAAGTCTTAATTTTATCCATGACTTTAATAAACGGATTTCATATAAAATTTCATGAAAATTCTACTAGCAGAAGTCGTGATGATTTATGCTGGCAGACGAACAGGCAAGACTACAGTAGAGGTGCTTTTCAGAAACAGAACGGCTACAGATATAATTTGCAAGCAAAATTCCTTTTCCATTGACATTCTGTGAAAAAGGAACAACTGGGAAGGGCACAGTATAAAGTAAGAAAATCTTTCTCCAATTGTGTGACTTGCTTCTAAGCTTATTCTAAATTTGCTTATTCATATCCTGAATCATTATTATTTATATTTATAAATGCTCATCTCTGCTAGCTGTAGTATAAACATTATGGAAGAATAATTCCCTCTAGAATTCCTGAAAACTTTCGAAAGAGTAAAAGAAAACAATATAAAAATGGAAGAGTATATTAATAATACATTTTCTTTCTTTAATCTTATCTTCTAAGTCTTAGTTTTCCTTCTTCGTTTGCTTTACTTTCAGTTTCTTCTTTAGTTAAATTAACAAAAGCTAACGTAGCCTAATTTTATGATTTATTATTCATATCGTAGCAAAAACTTAACGAGCACAAAGACGAGGAAGAAAAAAGAAACCAAATGAACAGGCAATGTATTGACTGCTCAGCTGCAGTAACATATATATCATGGCGTTAAATTACAGGTAATTAGCGGTAATTACAGTATATCAACAACAACTGTTATGGTAACAGTAACGTCAATGGGAAAATTAATTGAATATCGTAGTCCGGCAAAAGTTGCTTAGATCGTTATCTGACCATGTCTTTTTTTTTTCCCCTTGGTTGTTTACTTGCTTCAGTATGTGGTTTGTGTTCAAGATGGATTTACGTGCAAAAGCATCAAAAACTTCGGCACGTCCGTCTGTTTGTATGCCGTGCGATTAGATTAAACTACATCTTTTCTTTTATTTACTTAAGCGATTGTATATTTTCATTTAGAGTTAAATTATCCCCTCTGATGCAAATATTTTACATTTTAATTAGTAACGTGTGTAGAAACTTTTAACATATATTTCATGATAATTCCTACGATATTGTGTATGTAAACAATAGTAAATTAAGGTAATTTTTGTTAAGGCTATGTTTTTCAAAAGCATTTAATACTTCCCAAGAGCGAAGAAAATATTTTTTCAAGGGAGTTTACATTGAAAAGTATGGATGCCTGCCCCTCTTCCATGGGGGTGCTTAGTAAGGGGCAAGTGGGGTGACAGTTGTTTACGTCCTCCCTTCCCCGTACTTTTTACGCAATTTATTTCGCCTAAAAAAAATTAAATTTAAATTTTATTTAAATAATTTAACGTAATTGTAAAGTGTTATTTACAACATTTTTTTTAGGGCCAGATTTCTGCGGATTTCCACATTCAGATCAGTTTAAGATTATGTTCTGCAAATATTTCTGAAAGTGTTTGTATTCATGGCAAAAATACAAATAATTATAATAAAAGAAGCTGACAAATAGCATCTAAACAACGACCAAACTGAGTAAGACAACATTAAATCTTCAGGACATTTAGTAAGAATTTATTTGAGAAAAATCCCTGTAGATGGCGGGACAATCCACTGGAGCTACAAACAGCACAAACTCATCAGGACAATTGAAGACCATAAAAAGATATGGCACATAATAAAATAACACATATACCTATAGTTGTACGCTATTAACTTTCATTAAAAAAACATTCACTTTTCTCCCTCTGTACATAAAGTGCACATATATGGTACCGCAGTAAATTTAATTAAAAAATAACAAAATGTCTTTAGTCAGTGAAGATGAGAACGGTTTTGAAACAACCTCTAAATGTAGTACAATTGTTTTTTAATTGAAACTCAATGATAAAATCGTTCTGATTGCTTTTCATGGGCATGTGTTATTTCCAAGTACACTACCGGTATTCACCGGCGGTGCCATACTGCTCAGTGCAGGTTTAAATTCCCTTTGACGACCGGTCAGATCCACCTCCCCTGCTTGTGCGGTGCCGTCACAATACAACCTGTCCCCCCTCTGGCTTTCAATTTTCTTTTTATCAATGGGCAAGGCGTCTGGACCGGAGCACAGGAGACGGGGTGGGAAGGCAGGCCAAGACAGGTATTATGAAGCACCAAGAATTTATCGTTAGTAAAGCAAACAGATGGAATGGAGAGCTTTTTTTTTTGGCTGTCTTTTGTTACAAATGGTTTATGTGCGATTCCGTTCTCAGGGAAATATTGGGTTCACTGGGAAATCTTGTTACAAGAAAGAAAAACAACGCAGTAACATAACATGAACACATCAAAAGAATGTGAATAAGTCACCGATACCGCATCATTCCGGACCGGTTGTTCACTCACACAAAAACAATACAGCGCAGTGAGCAACTCGATATGTTACACAAACCTTTTCAAAACCGATAGTAAGATTATTTTTAACAACATAAAATAATTAACTACAATATATTAACGAGAGATTAGGACAAAATTAGAAATTCTACTAATTCTACTAATTGGTATTTCCTTCCTAATTCTGAAAATATTTCAGGGATATGTACTTGCATTGTGCAATTTTTAAGGGATTTTTGTAAAAATTGGGAACTACTGCATTAATATCTTAATTTAAAAACAAAAATACTTCACTGATCTTTATAATGCATTTATATTAATTTGTTAATTCTATTAAACTGGATCATTTTTACAACTAAATAAAAATAATAAAAAAACAGTAAATTACAAATATTTTCTCAAGTTTACTAATACTTCATTAAGTTTTAAAACTATTCCACGTAACGCCAGAAATACATTGGTAAAAAAGTAATGTACTCAACGTATTTTACAACTACTTTATCGTAAATAAAGAATGCGATAAACCTAAGATGTTTTTTAAGAATTTATCAATCTGATATCTTCCGAAAAGATTAAATTAAAACTAACTATTAACTATCTGTTTGGTTTGAATTAATCAAAGTTGTAATTTTAATTTTTAAATCACATATTATAAAACTGTTCATTTTAATTGCTTCTTCGATTACAGTTGAAAATTGCCTAAGAAATTAATATCATAATTTTAATAATTATAGGGTTCCTAAAATTGAACAACTTTTTAAATAAGCTGTTGATTTTATAAATAAAACTGAACCGTTCCTTCAAAAACTGAATTCGGTAATCTATGTTAATACAATTAACTATAAAATGATTTGTTAATTGTATAGTAATTTTAAATCTTATATTAATATCATAAATGTGAAGATTTATTTATATTATATTAATAATCTTTCAGAAGTTTTCTAATGAAGGCTGAAATGCTAACTTTATTATGGTAGGGTCCGTAAGAATGGGAGTAACACCCGGGAGCTGAATATTTCTATTAATTGATTCAATGTAAAATAATTTTAAACTAGTTTCTGCTAGAAATATCTATATATCCATATTCAATATCTATTAAAAGAAATAATGTTGTAAAAGTTTTTTACCTGTGGTAGACCGGCGCTGTCCCTGGGTGTGATGGCAGATTCCCCGATGCCACTGTCGGGGGAGGGCAGGTCAACGGTGAGGCTTCCCTTGTAGTTGTTGTTTTGTCGGATGTATCTGTCAACAAAAGTCCCGTCCTGGTTAGTGTCCGGGGGAAATGACACATGCTGCCGCACTGTGCCATATTGCTCTGGGTAATAGTCCCTATAGTACTCGTTGTAATTGACGGTGCCGGCGGTGGTCCGCGTGGCCGGGAACTGTGACTGGGTTGCGGCGGACGGCGAGGCAAGCACCCCGTACGGGGAGACGTGATCGTAAGTGCCGGGTCCCGTCGCGATGTTGGCGAACACCTGGGTCGGGTAAGGCGGCTGCACGGACGACGACATGTCTCTCTGCGAGTCCGGTGTGGAGGGAGTGCGCGGGGACTTGGGGTCGAGCGGATCCGGGGGACTGTCGGCGGGCTCCTGCTTCACGTGCACGCTGTCGTGGGAGTGCGGGTGGTGATCCCCATTGGCGATCGGGGTACCGTTCGGTTTGCCAGTCGCCTTGCTCGTCTCCGGTGATTTGCGGCTGGTGAGGTCTTCTGGCTCTCGCTTCACTACAGCGTTCGTAGCAAGGAAGACGTCCACGCCGTTGGTTACTTTGACGCCGGGGGCAGTGCTAAGTGACGTCACAAGAAAAACGTAACAAGTTAGACAGGTAGGGGAGAAGAGACAAGAGGGGAGCATTCATCTCTTACGTAATTCGCTGGCTGTATGCGAACAGCGGCGCTATGGGACGACCAACAAAACGGGTCCAGAATTTTTTTTTCATCGAGAATTTTAATTATTATTTGCTTTTGAAGTCAACTTCCTTCTTGCTTGGCGTCATCCATTCATAGCCCAGGACCAGCCATTATGTAAACGATAAATGCTCTCCTCAAGATAAATATACAATAAACATTTATTAATACATCACTACACATAAAACTCTCTTTTTCTAATTTAAAGGTAATGATTAATTAATATTCAAATTCTTACCTATCTGGAAAATTTATAATTTAGAAAATGTATTCAAAATTTAAATGTTCTCAATCTTAAATCAGAAAATAAATTAATTAAGCATTATTTTACTAAATTAGTTATTTTAAACTTTTATTTAACAAATATAAAATCGTACAGAAAAGGCTGTATTTCTTTTTTTTTTTTAATTTGAGCTTTTACTTTACAAAATAAAAGTTTAGTAGACATTAATATCATATTACTTTGAACATTAATTTTTAATGAAAATATTAACAAATTGATTTATATCATTATTGTTGTTATTATTTTTTTGTTGTTTTGCTTAAATATCTTTAACTGAAATAAAACTTAAAAGTTAACTTAGGATTTAATGATATTTTAATGAAAAGTTAAATTTTAAGTGATTCTACCAAAACTAGCAGCAAAATCTTTTTAATTATACATCTTATTTCTTTTTTTCTATAATATCCAATTCTATCCAATTCATAATCGTTTTTCACAAATGAAAACCTTACATCTAGACATATTTTTAATGATTACTTTGAAAAGATTAAAACAAATATTAACAGAATATTAAAAAAATTACATGAAAATGACAAATAAACACTTATTTGATTCCACAGACAAGATTTCAATATTTTTTGATTGTGCAATTAATGTAGCTTAAAAATATTTAAATAAGTAAATAAAAAACATATGTAAAAATGAGTTTCATTGTGTTAAATTATTCATCATTTAATTTTTCTTTAATGATTGAAAATATTTTGAAATTTTGAGGTAATTTAAAAAATTCAAAAATAAATTCTCATACGCTTATATAAATACTGGGACAATAAAAAAAATATAAATTTTAAACTTTATCGATAAAATTCACTTTCATTTTTATTACTAAAACACTCATCAATGTGATTGAGGCTAATTTGCTTAACGGAAACGATTTTTCAAAAAACTCTCTCTTTCTAACCTATTATTTGTTAAAGTCTGAAAGTGTTTCATTTGACGCTTTTCCCTCTGATTATGCAAATCCGAAACACGTCAAAAACAAGTCAACAAATCTGAAAAAGTATTTAGCAATAAACCTATTTTCTGAAAGACTGCATATTTCAACAAAGAAAAGGCCAATTTTTCACGTGGTCGCAATTATTCAAATTAATCAAATAAGATAATTATATATATCTGTCAAAATTTATTATTTCAAGTCCATGTCATTTATCCAACAACCAATTGATTAAAATATTGTAATTTTAATAGAAATTATATATATATTTTTCTCTTTTCTTCATTCTCAAAAAGAAAGTTTTGATTTTATGTAGCTAGCAAATATGGTTAATAAAACAATAAATAATTAAAAAAAAATCTTTGCTGAAGTGATTTAAGTAAATAAATAAATAAATTATTTGTTTGTTTTTTTTATTTCTATAAAAATTATGTTAGTAAAAATCTATTTTCATATTTCATTTTAAATGTTTGGTGTTATTAAATTCCAGATGTTTATTCTAGCGCCTTTACATTTTAATAGTTCCAGCGATGACAGCGACCCTGGCGACTATTAGTAGCGTTCTTCACCGCTCTTCTACTGAAGGGGGTTACAGTTACACTATTTAAATGTCAGTCAACCACTACGTGTATTTGCTAATTGGTTCCACTGCTGGTTATTACCTTCTTCCTATCTCGTAGTAAACACGAGCAATGTAACGTAATTGTACACGAATCTAACTTATGCGGACAACAAACTACACAATTTGGCATCAACGCAAGATACCGCCATACAAACGTTATAATTTTCAAAAATAACATTAAGACCCAATCTAATATTATCTCATATAAGCTTCTTACAGTTGTGACCAGACAGAAACCCGTCAAACATAGGTGAAAGTAAATAAAAAGAAGATGCGTAAAGAACAAAAAAATTCTCGCTACACACAAACTAGAAGCTACATTTTCTACTACAATTACGATACATCGTTTTCAACATTCTTCAGTTTGAGTTTCCAATAGTTCACAAGTGTAGGAGTGCGAGTAATTTTAAAAGCGCTAACAATGCAAAGAAATAACATCTAAATATACTGAAGATTAGAAATAAAAATGCAAAATTAACTTTAATATTTCATGAACCGAGTTTTATGTAAAGAAGAATTATAAACATAAAAAAAAATAAGATTTAATGATATTTTAACTGGCAGTAATAACTCTGTAAATAATTTAAATAAATTATGCCGAACTATTCTGATCAATAGCCGTAACACTTCAAATTTCTATCTTTAAGTAATGGAATTTTTTTCTGAAGTTTAGAAACTGAAATAAAGATGTAGCAATAACATTCAGGAAATCCTACTTCTGCGATATGACATTAGGTGGCGCATATTCGGCAAATCGGCGGAAACGACTACATTTTTGCAAATCACAAATAACGAATTGTTTTAGCTTTGGTAACATTATTAATGGCAAAAGCCACAGGGAAATTAATGGCCTTGCGGTCGGTCTATTCGCGGAACAGTTTAAGGAGGTTGAAATATCCCGTTGGTTTAAAAGATTACTGAACAGTTGGGAAAACCAACCAACAACTTGCAAGAACAAGCCTTTCGGATACAGTTCACCTTCAGCAAATAGATCTTAAAGTTATTGTTTCTATGAAAAGTAAGGTTTCATTGTTTCATTTACAAGCAGAAACACTTCTTTCCTGATACTTTCGTGCACTGTTTATTCAATGGCAGCAGTTAAGTATTTTAGAACTGATATTTGATTTACAATTCAAAAAAGTTCAAGAAGATATATTTATATCCAAATTAGTTTATTAAATAAAAAGACAGTTTTTTTATCATGCACACCTGTGTCATGATTGCTATCGCTCTTCAGTTACAGTCAGTCTCAAACATTTCTTATAAGAAGTACTAATGGTTTTCCCAGTATTAGCCTATGATAGGAACAACAATTATCAAATAAAAAAAAAAAAACATTATATCGAATTCAAGATGAAAGTTCACTTCAGAAGAATTTAAAATTGTATAAACGATTAAACAAAATCATCTTAGTAGATCCACACTAAACGTCTTCTGATTGCACTAATCCCATACGACTTTTTTAATTCGCTAGATCAAATGTAGCCTAAATGTAGAAAGTATCAAGTTTCATCAAAATCAAATCTGCAATTCTATTGGATGATCTATCGTCTCTCTGAAGTAATTAAGTAATTCTATTCTCATGAATTATTGAAATAGATTTATTGCTAGATAAATTAGTTACATTTTTAGTTTACATTTGAATATACCATTTCAATCGTCAGAAATTGAGTTGTGAGTTTTGTCAGAGCTTTAGATTTACACAAACAAAAAGACACTGCACCGAGGAGCCACCACAAATGATATTTACAAGCTGTTTTTAATAGTGTGATTCAAATAGATAGAAAAGAACAGAGAAATAAAGAAAGTAGCTCCGAATGAAAAGAGATATGTAATAGAGACTGAATAAGGACAAAGCTGTCTGGATAACGGACCTGTAAAAGAGAATAAAAAGCAGGTCTATACAGAGGCAGAGGGAGAATAGAAAGAAAACCAATAAAGAGTTCTAAAAAAAAATAGAGAATAGATATAAAGAACGTAGAAGACAAACAAGAAAAGAAAGGAAAACAAGGGAGAAAACCAAGCACAGAAAATATGTATAATAAAAATCAGATACATAAAACTAATATCTATCAGATTTTAAGTCAAATTTTGACATCTTATTTAAAGTTAATTTTCCCAAAACATTTTCCCAAAAATTGTTACAAGTGTTTTTAACTTATATTTTTCTTATCAAATATAAATAATTAATATAAATAAGCCTCTTTCTTTCCGTAATAATTTCAAAATTTAAATGGTTATCTTAGTAACTAGTATTTATTAAAATCTTCTATAACTGTAAACTTGAAACAAATATAAATTAGGGTATTCGGAATTCATACCAAATTACATGTAATTACTGGAATTACAGAAGATTAAGGCAGAATTAGCGTTCCTGAGACTCTGCCAGCAGCTCTGATGTCAACTTGATTACTCTGGTGAGAATTCTCTTTACGTAATAAGGGTAACGAAAATGAGATGTTTTTCTAGATCATCGAAAAATAACAAACTGTTACAAAGCAAACAGAGATTCCAGAATTACAGAATAAGGATAGCATAGTGAAATCCTTCGCACTTTCATTTCGGGACCATTCTGTTGATTTACCTAATTTGCGGTTTCAGAATTGGTTCTTAGAAATGAGTTCATAAAGTTAGGCTACAAGAGTCAAAGTATTCCATTGGGATGCGTTCTTATTTTGAAAACCTGTAAGTGTTATGGCGCTTTTAACGTTTTCGTTGTACAACATGAATAATGAATGCATAGCCGCCATTTTGGATTTTCATCTTCAGTCGAAGTAAAAATTCTTCTAACACATTAAAAGTTAGATCTAGTGTTTATAAGTGCAAAAGTGACATCTCAAAACAGCTGTTTCACGGTGTATTGCCGATCTTCAATTGAGAGTGGTCACTGTAAACCACTAGGTCCTTATTACGGAAAAGAAGGAAAAAGAATGAGACCTCCAAATCTGAATTCTAGATGGCACATGAATTTCTATTCTTTAGTTTTATTGTGTATTTCTTGTTTTTTAATTTAGATTTGAAGGTCCCATACTTTTTTCTTCTTTTATTTAAAAATTCTACTACTTCGCTAATTATTTGCAAATAACTATGCAGAAACAAGAAGCTAAATCACTACATGAGTAGAAAGTAAAAAGAGTAGAAATGGTTTCATTTACATTTAAATCGCTTTATATCAAAATTTTGAGCAAAAACTCAAAAGATTAAGGAATTTTCATAAAACTTAACAGTGGCCAGTATGAACTGAAGAAAACTTTTTGAGCTTCTTGCTCAATATGAAATGGAAATTTCAAATGTCTATATTTTAAAATATACCCTCCTCGTTCTTTATATTAATACAAGGTAGCCAAATTACAAGTTAGTTAGAAGTAAGAAATGCTTAGCTTTCATTGCATGAAACAGTAAAAGAATAATTTACGAAGATAGAAAATGATTGGCTGATCGGTGATTAGTGGTTTTACAACTAATTAAAAAGCTTTCCATTAACGCTACGCCTGCATATAAACAAAACACTTATCTAATAATCTAGACATGGTGGGAAAATTTTAGTTGAAATTTTGAAGTCAACTTATCAGAATTCATGACATGTCAACAGCTTTTATTTCTTTTGTATGATTTTTTTTAATACTTTGCAAAAGTACCTATAAAAGTTTTGATAACCAGCGAAGCATTAAATTTAAAATGGCATCGGTAACGAGGTTTTTTTTTTTTCACTTCCTGCATTGCTATTCCCATGATTGCATAGTAATGATTGTTTGGGATTTTTTTTTTTTGCATAAATTATAAGTAGCCTTGACGAAAATTACAACTACAATATATTCAAGAAAGTTTGTCAGTGTACCATAGCTTTAAAAACTATGCCCATGAAATTTTTACCCAGTAGTCTATCTTAAAACAGCGCATGCGTCACTTGATTCATTGGACCTAAGATACATTTGGATATTAGTTGGAGAAAAGGATGCACCGATGTTCATGAAACTTGATATAAAGCGATATCAGTGAAATTTAACTATTGATCCACCTGGATTAATTTAATCATAGGAGTAAAACTAACAGCTAATTCTACGACTACATAACAGGTATCGCCATCTATTGACTGCTTCATGGAAATCTATGCTCTCTTCAATCGACCATAGATGGTGACAGCGCATATAATAATAAACCATAACAACGAAAAACGAACCCAATAAATGCGATGGTTTACCGTGCATGTTGTTCTTGTTTTCCTATTATTCAAAATGTAAGAACTTTTTAGTGATCCTTAAAAAAAAAAATATTTAAGACAAATAAATTTCTCTTGAAGATGTCTTGTTTACTAGCCCACAAATTTAAAACCAAGTGAATAAGAAAAAAAGAGTTCTGAGAAACTGAGTTTCCGTTGTGACTGAAGACATTAATGTCAACAGTAGGTGTTTGACTCATAGATCAGGGCGATGTAAATCAGTTGACGATGGCGCAAGAAAAACTGAAAGTGAGGCATCGGAAATTAAATCCTTGAGTGGGAGGTCAGATGATAATGCGCTGTTGCGGTTTCTTTTATTATTCATTAGGAAATCGTCCATAGGAATGATCTGTTCTATATACTGAGCAGAGGATATGTAAAAATCGACATAAAGCGTCTTTGTACGAAGATCCCTTTTTGGGATTCAGTCTTTTAGTACTTCATAATAGTTTCTTTGTCAATACTTAAGACATAATTTGAATTCGAAATGAGGTAAAAGGATATACGACGCAAAAAAATTATAAAAAAATAATGCGCTTTCCCATAAATATAGGCTAATGTCTATATTAAGCAGCGTTCGCCTTCCTATTTTCATCATTGCCTAAAAGCGCTTTAAATATAATTTTAAGGTTTTTAGTCATGAATATTAATTATCAATAATAATCATAAAAATCATAGACACTACAATGTCGCGTGGGAAGAAATTGATATTAAAAGTTTAAATTATGAGTTATCAAAGACATATTATTGTTCCTTAATTATTATTTATATATATTGTCGTTCTAAACGTTTTCGAGAATCAGTTATTAATATGATCAATGAACAAATTTTTTTTATAGGAGTTATTGCTTTAAAATTGCTTCATATGCATGAAGATTTACATTTTAAAGGCAAATTAGATAAAGGTACCGATTGCTAATTTCGGGATTTTGTTTAAAATTTATATAATTAAGGTCTTTTTTTTTTTGGTTTGTTAATTAACAGTAACAATGAAAACAATTCGAGTTTTCATTATTTTTATTTGAAAAACTAAAAATAAGCTAGAAAACTCGTTTTATGATTTTTCGTAGATGATGAAGAATTTTTCAAAAGCGTTTGATAATGTAGGCCATGAAAATATTAATGTGTTTCCTCCAAATTTACGGTTGTATTGATAGTTATATATTGCTTTGTGGCCATAAAATTTATGTTTTTGAAGGTAAATTGAGATATTTCTATGTTATTGGTTTATTATTGTCCACGCAACTTTTTACTAATCTTTGGAAATTGATGTAAAATTTATATAAACTGAGTTGACTTTTTTTTTTTTTTTTTTTTTTTTTTGAGTTAGAAGATAAAATTAAAGATCGAAATGTTTCGATTCACCATTACTTATAATAGAAAAACTCGTTTTCTGGTTTAGATATACTATTGGGAATTTTTTTAAAAGCGTTTGACAACATATGTCATGAAAAACCGTCAATCCTAATTTGAATGCTCCTCCTTCGAATATAAGGTTGGTATTGATAGTTATAGGGACGTTGGTGATATCCAATTTGCTGCCAATATAGCTTGCATCTAAATGGTTGTTTTTACCGAATTTAGTTTTCAGAAAAATATAATAATAAGCAGGTTAATTACACATCACAACTTAGTTTAACATCTGAAATCTGCGATGGAATTATCCGATGGCGTTCGAGAGGCAAAACTCCAAACCAAATTAGCTCGTCACTGGAATGCAGCTGACCTTACATTCACAGCCGTCGAATCCGTTGTAGATAGAAAGTCGATTCCAATCTGGAAACAGAAATACGACTAAATATAGATACGACAAATGCGGATATGTGGGCGGAACCAGAAGTATTGACATTGGAAACCTTTCTCTTTTGTTATTCTCGCCCAGAGTCAGATTTCTGCCAGTCGTAGATCCATTTGTCAGACGAGTACTCGAGAATTTTCTCTCCAATCAACCTCTCATTTCCAAACAAATGTGAAAACATTTCACTGAAAAATTACCTGGATTCTTCCTTTTCAGTTTCCAGCGCGAGGTAATGGGTCTATTTTTAGTACAAAATTATTGTCTGACAACATTCAATTTGCATATCATCAGTCGACTAACTGTTGTTCAAGTTTAAATAAATAAAATTGTTATATAATTGATAAGTTAAAGTCAAGTGTTAAAAATCAACACATAGCTTCTTAAAAATCAAAAAAAGGAGATTTTATTTTTAAAGCAATAACTACAATTTTAATAATTTTCGTCAACAAATTGTTAACAATATCTTCTTATTTTTAATTAATGAAGGAAATGCTGTGTTAATGCTTATGTTTAATTACTGAAAGAAATCCTAAATTAATCAGTAGATTATTTTATAATTAATGTTTTACTCAATTAATATTTTTTTAATTCTTTGAGCTATTGAATATTGATTATACTAAGCTTTTGAATATTCATAATCGTAAAACAGATGTCCCATTCACACCATTTACATTTATTCTATCAATATTTTGATGTTTTGTTTAAGCATTTACTTTGAAAGCAGATACATATTTTTGAATGAAAAAATGTTACTTCAGCAAGAATCTTTGTTTTTTAATACATTTTTAAAATATTAAAATACAAAATTTTTAAATACTACAATACTAAAAAAAGGTATTAAAAACTTTGTTCAGTTAAAATACTGAACAAATCTTCATCATAAGAAAACCAATAATAGAAAATTATGACTTATTATTACTTTAAATCAAAATTCTCAAACACTTTCAAATTAAATTTGACATTTTTATACCTTACGACATTTGAGTCTCCGTGAATTAATTGGCCAGAGAAGACAAGTGAACATCAATAAGTTTCGTTATCACTCTACGTTTCGTAGTGTGAGAAATGGCCTTAGGTTAAGAAATTGATCACTTTCCCGTTCTCTTACCATGAAATCAGGTCTAAGCGAAGAAAAATAATGAAAACTACAATTTTTTTTATTATTATTGCAGTTTTCATGACCTCAGAGTAGGCATGCCCTTGATTTTGGGGCAGTATGTTAATCAAAGTTAATTGATCATTGTTTTTTTTTGTTTCTGCTTGTATAGCTTATTCTAGGATAAGCCGACAATGTGGGCAACTTCTTTTTATGGACATTAAGGTATCGAATATTTCGATACTGAGCTGATATTGCTCTTAGATGAATGAGGAAGTGAAAGTTACACAAAAATGTCACTAAAACAACTTGAAATTACATTTTTGTAACATCGCTAATAGATTCAATGAGTTTCAACAAAACTCAATCAGTTATTATCATAATGCACCAATGTTTCATATACCAATCATATTCACTGCACTGATATTGTAAGCTGACAATTTTTTACAAATCATTTCAGCACAATAATGATGTCATCTGGCTATCACATATTGAATTTGTTTAAATAAAATTAAAAAAAAAAACCACACACACACAAGAGGTTTCGCACTTGAAGCTTTCATTTTCAAGTGAGAAGTTTAAGCAAATTGAATTCTCGCTTGAAGGCAGGTCATTTTGAAAACATTTGTGAATTTTAATGTGTAAATTTATTATAAATGCATTTGTGTGGTGGCCTTGATTCTTTGCTAAGAAACCTTATTTAATTCTTTATATTTTCATCCTATATCATCATATTTATTAGCAATTAAAAACACTTTAATGTTGCTTGCTTTAATGATAGCATCAAATACAATAATGTAAATTAATTTACATAATAAAACTGATAAAACATCAAGTTATATATAATTCTTCACTTTTTTTGTAAAGTTGAATGATGCTATAAGTTACAATCAAGGACGTCAAAGATACTTCGAAAATGCCTTTTGTCTGTAATTCTGGTCACGATTTTCCCTCCAATTTTCTCTTTTCGGTTTATTTTTAACATATCTGTTTCTTGCGATACAAAAGAAAAAAGTGTCACGAACACAGTAATCTTCTAATGACTGATGAATCTGTCAAATAACAATTAGGCGATGCTATCAGGTAATCTGTGCACCAAGCAAGCACTCCTACGAAAACAAGAACATTCCATTGTTACGCGAAACCAAAAAACAGAGGGGGGGGGAAAAAAAAGTCGAATTCTCCTTTTTGTGTATCGTGTTGCGTTTTGATAAAATATTATTGTTGCGTGTCAGAGATAAAGAGATGTAATTTGACATACGAAAAATTATGTGCATTATTCAGGGATTTCCATTAGGGAAATGCGGTGCATGCAATGCTTCTTATTGCGCACAAGATATGGATCGGTGTTTTAGCGCTCTTAGAGAAAGGGGAAGGATTTCGTTGCCTTGGGAAATCAAAGTAAAATTATGGCTGCAAGCGTTGTTTAACTTCACGGGAATTCAGACTTGACTAGATTATGGTTTCAGAGCATATGAAACACTTTCGGTACCAGGATTTTTTTTATCTTCTTTTTCCTACGGAGACGATACGATCTGCGAGGAAAATTTGCAAATACTCAGTCGACACATGTCGGTGTTTTGCGCACATCAATCTCGCCCATGATTGGAGGGCGGTGAAGCCGACGAACGGATAATCGTGATGGATTTGGATAATCCGTTTGGGATCAGCTGAAACTCTTTTTTAGAGGAAAAATGCTGAGCCAGCAAGGAAGTTAACTTCGCCAAATCAATTATACTAACTTTCGACTTTCTCATCTTTAACCTTGTAAGGAAATTTTCTAAAGCGATTCCACGATATCGTGACTAGATCGAAGATAGATATATGCGGTTCTGACCAAATTCCTTCATGCCTGCATTTTCTTTTTTGAAACAGCACCATTAATGTATTATTTTTATGTTAGATTCAGAAAATTTTTGACCCACCAATAAACCTAAATATTTGTATAATAGCGAAAAAATAATATCTCGGATCAAATTGTTTGATTGACGACAAGATAATGTTTTTATTGGTCTCGGTATCACTGGAGTTCATGCTGTAGTTATATAGTTCATGCTTTTGCTATTTCAGGTTTACTATTTACCATAAAAAGCTTACTTCAAAAGCTCTTTTTATTTTATCTCTAATGCTATAGGTTACTGAATTCTGTTTGTTAAAAACGCGAAAGGAAATAAGATATTGGAAAGGGGCTTCCTTTGGGAGTTATTTAAAGAAATTTATATTAATTTTTAAGAATGTAACTACTTGATAAATATGAAAAGCTGATCCGCAAAGTTAGGAAGTCACTGTTTATACTGAAATCTCTTTTTTTAGAAACAGAACTTGCAAAAAAAAAGCCTATACCAGACTAGGAAGTAATACCTGTTTCCTATGTATGGCGGAAGCGACCTTTGACCCCTCCCTTTAGGATAGCGGTCGACCAATCATACGCTGCTATTTACATTTCCACAAGGTGCTGGAGGCAGTATTCGTCTGTCTGAATTCCATTTTCTTTTAGTCTTTTTTTACAAGAAAACAGATAAAAATAGGATGGAAAAGATCAATTGACATGTAGGATGTTTCGCATTATTATGTCTCTGGCGGGTAATCCACAAATGCTGAAGGTTCTCTTTGTATTCTCTACAACAGCATCACTAAAACCGCTATCCACCAATTGTAGCATCGTCTTTACTTCAATTACTTTAACAACCCAGCGAAACTAAAGTTAATTATGCGCTTAATCATTGATGTCCACACCTAAATTAACCAAACAGTTAACCCCATTTAGTCCATGACTGGAGGCTATACAAGAAAACTGAAGAAAAGTCAACTAAAAAAGAGGAACTTTCATATGAAATAGTTTTTGACTACAATCCTATTAATATACTTCAAAAGCATTTTGAGCTTCTATTTCTAACAGTACAGTAGAAAAAGACTGATTCAATTTTAGTGCTTTTATAATGAGAAGGTTAAGATAGATGTCAGTTTTACAGCAGTCAGTAATTAATTGGTACCAATTCAAGATTCAGAACTACAATACGATTATCAACATGGTACTATAATAGAAATAAAACTCCATTATTGCATTACTAAAGAAATAACAACGGACTAAAGAATATTTTCAATTCCATTAACGAACTGCTGAATTTCTATTGCTTCTATTTTGACTTTTTTTTTTAATGGTTTTAAGATTCTTTTGCTTCTTAGAAAGACATTTTTTGGGGTAATTTCATAAAGATTTTCTATTTTCAGTCCTTCATTTTTACTCCTTGACGTTTTATTTTTTTAAATTGCATTTGCATATGGTTTGAAAATGATTAAGATGCTTAAAAGGCGCCATTATTATTGAAATATATTGAATATATGAACTTCTTACATAACTATCTGAATGTTATGTGTGAGTTGGTTGTCCTACATAGGAAATGGATGTGAAAAATCAGCGATTTATTTTATTTATTTTTTTTTTAGGGCATTTTCCGGCAATTTTAAGGTCATTAAAATCCAAGCGACAAGAAAATTGGGGTTAAATTTTAGAAATCTATCCTTTGTTTTACTAAAATTATTCTATTTCTCTATAGTAGCTAAGCGTATCACTCTTCTGATTCTATCCGTAACTTTATTAACGTACAATGTTTTGATTAGCTTTGAAGATATAGGAATAGTAAGAGGTTGAAAGAATTTGCAGAAAAGATACATGTACGAGACAGAAAATGCTGGAGACCAAAACTGAAAACTCTTCTCCTCGGGCATTGGAAAGAGACAGTCCATCTGAAATGCCGTCACCGTGATCGTCATCCGAGATGCAAAGCGTGACATACATCGCCGCCGAATTCTCACGCAACCTCGCGATGGGAACGGAAGCAACGCCTCGTGGCCAAGTCACGAACGACGGAGGGCAAGCCTGCAGATGGCGCCACGAGCCTGGTAGCTTCTTCCTCACTTGTGATGGGTGGAATTCCGACACGCGTGCCAAACTGGACAAACTGGCTGAATAGAGAACGCATGGACAAAAACATCTGATTGGATATGCATTTATTCCGAGCTATATGGCAACATGCTGGCTCGCGGGCCGCGTTTGGCTCCAACAGCACTAAGAAATATCAAAACAAAACCTAGCAGTAATAAAGCTTGTTTTCTTTATTATAAATAAAAAAATGGCTTTTTTCTTGGAAAAGGAAGTTACTATAAGTAGTAGATACGCTTATTTCTCCGCCAGCTGTACCTAGGGTTCACCTAACCTTAAGCCAGGCGAATGTTGACTGGCTCTTTGACCTCCTCTTCCTCCCATTAGACAGGCGATAAGAAGTCTTATCCACCTATGCTTCATTTGAGGAGACATGCTCATGCTTGTTGTAATAAGTTAGGAAATGTCATCGAATGCATCTAAACTTCGCAGATAAGCAGTAACACCTGAACTTAAAAGTTTCGAAAAATATAGTTCGCGGTAACGACACGAATTTTGATATTTCCAAAAACAAACAAAAAATATACCATGAATAAAATTAGACTAAACTAATAGTTTTCTCTAGAACCTCAAGGAATCTCAACAAATTCTCGTAATTTCTCCCAAAAATTAGTCTAAGTTAGTTTTCATGAGAAAAGTCCAATTAAACTGATTTTTAACTGAACTGAATGACTTATGTAATATTCTTCAAAATTCAAACAAAAAAGAGTCGATTTGTTTCTTAGTACAAAATTTGTCAAAATCAATGAAGTAATTCTTAAAAAATCATACAAATATTTCAAATCGACTGAAGAGAAACCTCTCTATCTGATCTATGCAATTGCAACTCATCCGCTGATGAAAGAAGGATGAACAGGATACGGACCACGGGAGCATTAGCAGTAACAATAGCTGGAAGCAAAAATTTGAAAGCTGCGACAATGATCAGTCAGTTTTTAACAAGTACAGTAGCTTACAATATTTCTTGAAATATTACATTTATAATGCTCTTTCTATATTTTTAGAAAATTATATTCTTTTTGTGTGTTTAAATATATCGAGTATCTATATTTTTTTTATTTTTTTTTTCAAAATTAAACATTCTTTTTAAGTTTTTCCGGTTATCATTTTCTTTTTAATTAAAAATTTTGCTGCTAATTTTTAGTTAATTTCATAATAATTATACTATATTATCTTTTCCTAAATTTTCAATTTAAGACATGTAATTTTTTTCTTTAATTACTTCACTATTCAATTTTATAATTATTAATTTGTTATGATAATTAAAAAAAAAAAAAAAAACTAAAATTCACTTGTTATTTTCATACTAAATTTTTCTCTGAAATAATTAGTTCGCTTTCTTACCTCCAGAGGTCAGGTAATGAGTTAGGCTTATCGTTGGCTGCGACGACGGCTGCAGCGGCTGCTGCGGCGGCTGCCTTGTCGATAGGCGGCAGTTTATAGTACTCGTAAAGGAGCCCTATGCCGGCGGCCTGCTCGTCGCCTGCCCCGTTGATATTGAGCATCGCCGTAGTGGCAGCGGTCAGAGGATGCTCGTAATAGGCCCGCCAGGCATCTTCGCCCTCCGGCATGTCCGACATGCGGTCGGCGGATCCGGCCTGAGGCCCTGCAGTCAGTAGCTCCACTGTATCTTTTCCTTTGCTATAAAAGAAAAAAAAATACACATTAATCATTGTTCCAGAATTTATTAAAATTTCATTTAATAAATCATAACTTTTTAATATTAAACAGTAATAATCAAAGTTAATTTTAATTAATTCAACGAGTAGTAAAATATTTTTTATTACTATTTGATATCAATTTTGATTCGTTAAAGACACAGCAAGTGGTAAATTATCAATTAACTTTTAATAATTAGCGAACTTTCTCCGTCACTCAGCTTTAGAAATGACTTGAGGCTTTATTTTGATAGAAAAACATTCAATTTTAAATTTCATAATTTTATGTCAAATATATCCCTTGCTCTTGCAGTTATCGATTTAAAGAACACAAAAAATTATAACAACATCCTCCTAAAAATATATCGAAGAAGCAATTCAACAATTTTCATTCCCATTCCCACAACAGCCACCATTTTGAAGAGAGCGTAAAAATCGTTCGGGAAATACTTAAAAATCTCAGTAGGGTTATAATTGCCTAATTACAACGTTTGATGATAAAGAGTTAAGAAAAAGAAATATCCTATTTTAGTTCTATATGAATTCTCTATATATAAACCTAACATTTCATCATTTTATATAAAAACTCACATAATAATCAAAACCATTTTAAAAGAAAGTTTAATGCTGCAGTTATGTGTTGGATTGTGGTGAAGGTAGGTGGCATGGAAGCCAAGCACCGCGACCTGTAGATCTATTATGCTATCCCACGGAAATGAGGACAGATGAGAGAAAGACTGAGAAAGTATGGTGGGAGAATTGCAGGAGAAACGGGAGAACCCCGAGAAAACCTGCCCAGCGCGGATCGTCCACCATCACAGAACCCACATGAGACAGATATAACACCAATAGATACACCACCAATAAAATACTGAAAATTTACAACTAGAACATGAAAAGGAAATACGACAAAGTTACAGCTTATTTCAACTGGAATTGCATATTAATACATATTAAACATTACATTATTTTAATTTCAATGAAAGAAACTTATATTTATCACATATTTATTCTAGGTGGTTTGTGAAGCTTTTCTCTCATTGTTAATAGATGATTTTTAGTATTAATTTTATAATAATACATTAAAATTTTTTGGGATTAAAATATTCATTTCCAATAAGTTTATGTTTATTTTTAATAATATTTGGAAAATTTTGGATATATGTAGCTTTTATAATTTTCTTTTCTTTCTAAATATTTTCTATTTCAATTATAGTTGTTTGTTTATGGTGTAAATTGGAATAAATACAATTTGATGAATAATTAGCACAGTTAACATGATGCAGTAGCAACATTTTTCGTTTAGAAACCTACAAACAATTATGCAAAGCACTGAAATTTAATAAATTTAAAAATTAACATTCTTAACAACTATGTTGAAGCATGTAAATTTGGATGCTAAATATGTCATGAATGTGCATTCCACAAGTCTACAGCTAACATTATCATTCCTCTACATGGAAACAGAGTTATGTAGTAACTCTGATTTGTATGGAAGAAGCACATCTGAAATGTATGCAAACCACCTGTTTGTTTCTGGATGTACTTCTGCATGCAAAGTAAACTTTCTTTAAGAAAGCCTCTGTTACTAAGGTAGAAAATGTTCTTCTATTATCTGATGAAAGTAAGAATACATAATCCTTGGTGAAATTATTGAACTAAGGTGCTGACTAATCTTTAGGATAATCTCTACAGACTATTTGCATTCTAATAGGATGTGGAAAACACACACGCTGTAAATCCTATCCAATTCTTTCCGTTTGAGAGCAGTGAACTTGTCTGCAGGAAAAATTTACACCTTATTAATTACAGGAAATATAGGGGAAAAAAAGGTAAAACAGTGTGATAAGAAAAAAACAACAGTAACCAAACGTCTTAGCAACAGACTAATCAGAAAACACTTTGGAATAACAAGTAGTTAGAGAGAAGCATAACTTTCTTTGAAGTATGTCGTTATTCTAATTGCGACGGAGCTGAAGTTTTACAAAATTGTATTTCTAACATTGTAAAACGCCTCAAAATATACAATTTATCAACTATAAAATGAATTTGTCAAAAACCAAACGAATAAACTTTTATAGTGTTTAAAAAAAAAAATAATAAAAAAAAAAACCGCAATATTTTCAGTAGGTTTTCATTTCTTATTAACATTAACACTTTACATCTTTTCAATATATTTAATGTTTTCATGAAAAATGTAAAATCAATATGTAAAACATAATTATATACCATACTCTGTAATTTGTAATATTTTATTAAATATATCTATTTCGTATATAGAATATACGACTGATTTCGTGTGTTTGATGTTTTAAACAACAATAGGTTCTTCATTTATTTTGAAGGTTCACATTATATTATATTACATTATATTACTGAAACGTTCTAATTGCATTTTCTATGTTTTTATTAATATTGTAACAGTTTGTATGTAAATATTTTTAGAAATCATTTATTAGTATGTTAATCTTTTTAATCTTTAACCGTTATTTATTTTAAAATACTCCTTTTCTATTTTCTAATTACTAATGTTCTGTTTATTTTTAAATTCTTTTCCGTTGAATCAGTTAATTAATTTAAGTTCGTTATGTTTTTATCCAATCATTATATATATTTTTAATTATTTAACCAATCAAATCATACTATGTGAATACTATAAAAACCAATGTTTTTCGTTTAATAAATTAATTTAGTTTAGTTCCAGAACTTGACTCGTTGTCTTTAGATCCCAAAGACTCTCCCATCACAAACACCATCACAATATCATTTAGTTGTTTTTTTTTTGTGTGTGCAATAAAAACCAGATAATTAAAAATTTCATTAAAATTTACATAGAGGTTTTTAATTCTTATAATGATTCTTATACGAAGGACAACATTGTAAACAAAGATTTTTTTTTATTATTATTTAAAATAGAGAAAGTCTGTCTCTAAATTTCAAATCATAAAATAAAAATATTATCAATACTTTATTTATACCAGAAAAAAAGCGATTCCAGGACGATTTGTTTTGCTGATTTGTTTATTATAATTAACTAATTACTAGTTGATAAATAAACCACAAGGCTTAATGAATGGCTTTCTTAATAGTGTTGTTGCTAGACTCCTATGGAGTTCGGCTCCCTTTCTGTGGTAACAGGTTCTTCCCTCATACTACTGGTAGGTAAAATAGATTCAGAAGATGAATAGGAAGGGGTTGAAAGTTTTTCCACCACCGCTGGTCTTTAAAAGCGAGGCAGTGAGAACAGGTCTATGGTAGCTACTAGGCTCCAGTACGTGTAGATTTGAACCTACCACTATAGAGTAGACCTACTTTTTTTATTTACCTCCTTTCAACAATTTTTAGTTTTCTTTTGTACTTTACGTAAATGCACATTTACACTAGAAATAAATCTATAAATTTCTTTACAAATGAAAAATAAGTTTATGACGAGGATGTTTTGTATTTTATGTTAAATGTTTTTAGCATTTTATTTAAATAGCGCAGTAAGGTGGATCTTAAATATAACGATGAACACAATATTTGAGTAGATAATATGCCTGAAATAAAAGAATAACTTTAATATTCACTTTAGTTTTCAAAAATATTATAAACATTTCAATCCAGACAATGAAGAAGTTCTGGCTTAAAGAAATCACACTGGTATCATTTGTCCCGAGAACGGCATTGCTGTGTACAATGTGTTTCTTTTTCAATGGTACCATTGAAAATTTCTCAGTCGGGTTGTGTTTAAACATAATATAAAGTAAGCATTTTTGAATACATTTTTTATAAAAATGTGAATTTATCGTTATATCAACTTTAGTAAAAAAACATAAATCTGGATTTGTTGCTTACAGTTTCTTTTAACAAAAGAATAAAGTAAGTTAATCCACTTTCCATTCGTAGATGATTCATCCTAGAATCTTGTCCAATGAATAACTCTAACTGATGAGAGCTGAGCACGAAACGTTTCCATTGAAATCTAGAAATAAAAAGCCAAATTCAGAATGTAGCAAATATGCTTTTTTACCTTCAAATCCTTGTCCATTTTTTATTGTGTATGTTAATCTTTTTATAGCATGTACGTGAGTTTTGGAAAATGTGAATAAATGGTGATTTTTTCTTTCCTAATCATGGGATTAAAGTGTTCTCAATCCATGTCTAAGGATTACACATACACCCTTGAATTATCATCATTTATCAAATTAAACTTTCATCAAAGTCAAAGATTGACTTGCAATGTTTACTCTGTTTCTTCTTTTCAAATTTATCATGTTTCAATTAAGGCCAAATCTAGGTAGAGACCGACCTTATCAGTGTCTTCTTAAATCCATTCCTCCACATCAATGCTTAATTGGGGCCATAATCTTCGCGTTGGATTCCAAAGCTCCAGACCTAGATTCGCGAAAGGAAGGTATGTCTTTTTCATTTATCGGGCATAATGACTGTCAAAAATCGGTGTGTAGGAGTTTCCAGTTAACTATATTTCTCGTGGGAGTGCAGAGGATCGGGGGCTAGTTAAAGGCTAGGTCACTCCAAATCTTGGCGATAATAATACGGTCTGGCATTATGTGTCAAGGTTCGCCGTTGTCAGATATCTTCGCAGTCAAAGATGAATGGAGATAATTAAAAGGTGATTGAGGCTATACACAAACGAACAGACATATATAAATCGATTGTATTTAAACATCAGGAGGATTCGAAAAACAATCCCATATTTATCTCAATTAAAATCCTATTAATAGTCACCAATTACAACGGAACTTTAAAATAAGACATTCAGTGAAATGGAACAGACCTAACCTTTAACATCTAACAAAAAAAAAGCAGTTTTTAAGTTAATTCTTTCTTCAAATTGACTTTTCAACTTTTCAAAGAAAATAATGCAAAATTATTTTGGAATTAAAAATAAATTTGTGCTAGATTTGGAAAATGATAATCATGCTTTGATCTTGCCTTATAGTTATGTATTAATTTATGAAAAGTATTTAGAATTTATGGAAATTTCTTACTTTATTTCTCTCTAATTGCTTTATGAATTAATGGAACATTTGTCATGAAACTTAGAATGAAATTGATCATCCAGTTCAAAATTCGTCGTAATTCATTTTTAAGATTATCCTATGTCTTAAGGAATATTTCAAATGGCATTTTAATATTGCTATTTTGTAATACCGGGAAACTGAAATTATTGCGACAGATACAAACTTCCTTTGACAGAGAGTTGGGTAAGCCCTAGGCCTTGTCTGGAGGAGAAATTCATTTTGAAAATTCCACCTTCTCTCTGAAATCAGCCTTCAATCTTTATTAATTTCCGCTTTTGTGGCTCTCAATAATTAGTAATTAATTTTATAATAATAAATTTGAAAAGGAAATCAAAAATTCGAAATTTTTGTTTACGCATAATAAAAATTTACAGAAATTAAACTTTATGTAATATTGTAATAAAAGATCGGAGATATTTGAAATGGACTTGAATTATAAATTAACAGAAATTCTCAAAACTGGATATTATTAAAAATAACGAAATGCTATGAAATTCTATTTAATTTGTACAATTAAAGTGGTAGAATTTTAAAATGGTTGATTTTGACTGATATTCCAATTCAACTCTACAATCATTTCAGTATCACTCTGCCGTTTCCTTGCTATTCACTTAATTAGATTATCTAGGCCCCTAAATTACCGCTAATCTCCTGGCTAATGGATAAAAACCGCTATTAATCAGTGCGTGGCAATGATGTCATGTAATAAATCATATATTTTTCGTGTTGTCAAACGAAAGATGACATTCTGATTCACTTTGCGCCAATCCCCGAGTGTCTTTTGAAAAATATGTCTGTAATTGGTACGTGGTAACAGTGGGCGGGAGTCGGATACGCCTCTAGCATGCGCCATCTCGCCCGCCAATGCTCCAATTACGTCTGTCAAACGCCATTGGCCAAAAAGAGAAACAGTAATATTCGACTGTATCGATAATCTTTCAAAATTGATACTTTACAAAAAGTTTAAAGCGAATGATTTAGATTTGCAAAGAAAACACATTTCTAATATTTATTTTAAGCTTTTGTAAGCATAATTACAATATAAAAAGAAGACTATTACAAATATTAGAATGTTATGCAGTTTATTAAAATTTTTACAAAATCTTAAAAAATATAATAATAAAAAGATTAAGAGAATTAAATCTGTTAGATGATTTAACAAAATATTATATTTATATTAATGGCAAGAAAATGCTATATTTAGCATTAAAAATTAGACGATATTATTGCACATTGTTTTAAAAAAATACTTTATTGTATTTTTAAATTTTTAAGTATTAGGCCTATCTCTTATCTACAAAAATCTATAAATTATCAATAAAAATTATTGATATGTAATACAGAATATAAGTAAATATAAAACGTATTTTCAAAAAAAAATATAAAAATATATTTTTAGTTCCTCTTTTTTTCAAACACTATTTTTCATTCATCTTGCAAATATTATGTATTCTTGCTTATCTTAATAATCCGAGAAAATCATAATACTGTTTGTAACTTTTTTATCACTAGGATACGAATTTTAGATACTTAAAAGATACTACTAAGATTTTGTTCGATATAATATTAATTGTATATTGAAGTCCGCGATAGTTTTATTTGTTGGTTTGCTTGATTTGTGCACTATTTTGGTAGGATAGAAAATACTCAACAAAAAGGTGTCCTTACTATCTCCTAACCCTAATTAAAACGAACTAATTAATTCGTTTACAACCTAGTCTTAGTAAATCGGAATCTAAGTCACTCAAAAAAATTAATTCATTTTTTTAATTATTTAAAGTTAGTCTAATTAATTAAATCATTAGTTAGCTGTTTTTGTCCTGAAATATTCTCTGTTTTATGAATATTACACATTTTATTAAGTTATTTGAAATTATTGAATTTACATTTTTTCTTATATAATTAACAATCACTGGAAGAGGTGAAATGGATTTTCATTCACGAAAATTCTTAATGAAAATAACTGAAAATGTAAGGAAGAGCAATGAGTAAGCAGTTTCATATTTATCCCAAGTGAATAAAATTACCTTATTCTGAATTTAGGTTTAATTTTCTCAATATACTATTGCAGATGAAATCGATGAAGAACCCTGGGTTACCGTGGAACAGAACTACTGCCAATATATAAATACCATAACGACAAGAAATTCATAATTTATATTCTGCTGCGATATGAATCTCTAAGGTACCACCCTTCTGCATTGTTTGGTGGAATCTTCGTTTTGCCTAAAATAGATATTCCTTCAATGTATTCCAATATTGTTAAGCCTGTGCAGCATTCTTGTTTGGCGATGCCACACACTCACTTGTAATCTGAACCCCTTTGAATCAGAGAAAGGCCCAACCCTGTTCTCAGAACTCTCGCGTTTTCTCATCCTACGTTGTTGGAAGAAAAAAAAATGCAATGGTCTCAAGAAATCATTGGAAATTTTCTCCCAGGTCACGATTTTCTTAGGTGGTTTCCATTTTACGAGTTAAGGGGTGTTTTCTTCTTCAGTTAACCAACTTCACTCAAGTGGAACTAGTAGAAGTAGTATAAAAAAATAAATGGCAGTAAAAAATTGTAAGAAAGTTGCAGTTTTAATCCAAATGCCCTCTCAGGAATAGGAATATTTTGACGCTTATCTCTTTGCGATAACTTATTTATAGGACATTAAAAAACTTGATAATTAGAATCAGTTGCCCTTTGTCCCTTGAAGAAATAATTCATCAAATCTAGTTTGGTTTTATCTTAAACTTAAATCAATAAGAAATAATGTCATCTATTAATTGAAAGAGGCCATCGGTTGTAAGACGGCTAGGCAAGATCTTAATGTACAGCTTATATTAAAAGAAAATCATTATCTTTAATGATAACAGATACATCAACTATCTATTTATTAATATCTAGAAATCTAGAATTTTTCTTTCTGTTTTAAGCATTTAGATCAAAAAGTTTAGTTCTTCATCCGTTATTTCAATATTTTTGTATTAAAGTTTCTGGAGCTACAACATTATTTTTCAAAATTGAAACACTGATCTCTGTGTCGAGACCTGAGCCATTAATCAACTGTTAGTCGTAAGTGATGATCGCCATTAGCGTGAAAAAGTTGTACCCTGTTGCCCCTTGTGAACAGCAGCTCTTTTTGTTGATAGTAATTCATAAATTTCTAAACAATTCTTCTTTTTAATGCACGTAGTAAATTCCTTGGAGGCCGAGATTAAAGTAGGTACAGGAATTTTGTAAACTACTTTCAAAATGAATTTTTATTTATTGATTCTTGTTTAGAAGGGGCCACATTAGTTTTCGTAATTAACATTATCTTAAACAATTCTGAAAAACATGGTTACTGATACTTCAAAATTGCAACTAAAAATTGATGCAAAATTGGATGAAAGCTTTACCAATTTTGCTTCAGTTTTTAATTGCAATGCTTTTGTGTTAAAACTTGAGCTTAAGACTGTTTGTTTTACATTAAAGTAAGTGATTATTTCCACGTGATTGCAGATTGCTATCCATTCGGGTCAAAGATCAGGAAAATTCCTCTGTTCTCCAAGGCCAACTCTTTAATAGTTGATTAGGAATTTCGTTTTAGTTCTGATTTTTTGGGCAAACGAATGTGAGATTGGAGGACAAACGTTGTTAAAACAAACATACAAATTCATTTCAGTTATTACAGAAATCCATATAAGATTTAACAAACAAAAATGCTAATAACAATACTTCTTTTCATAAAATAAAAAAACTATTGTGGCCTTCCTCTACTAAGATTTAGCAACAACTTTAAATATTAAAAACTGTAAAAACAAAAGTAACTATTTTACAATATCAGTTTTAACAAAATTCTTCTGTAACTACAACATTTCTACAAATTGGCTACACTTCTGTCTCAAAAAGCGAATAGAAAAATTGGAACAAATCCGGATCTGCGACACCTGTTTCGTGTTTATTATTACTCCTCAGCATTGCAACAAAGAAAACGGGAATTTTAACCCTCAGTATTCACCCAAATATGACAAATACCGAACAGGCATATGTCTGTTTCTTAGGTTACTAATCTTTCCGCAGCAACATCAAAATGCCGTTTATTGCAGGAAATTTTGTCAAATGTCCTCACAATTTTGACATTTGTTTTTGAAAAATAAAAACTCCAAGTCAAGCATTTAAAAATAAACAGTCAAATCAGTTTTCTTTTGAATCTCGTCATGAATTAGAGAAGAAAAAATTATAACTCTTGGGAATCTAGAAAATGTGTCCAGTTTTTTGTTTTAAACATAATTCTTCGTTTTTCTTTATAATCTGTTAGAATACACTTGCGCGATATCACTTACAGATGAATATTTATCTATAGTTTATAAACGATGTAGTATTTGCTTGTATCAATATAATCAATTCATTACATTCCAAAATCTATTTTTAGCACATTCCTTTTCCACGTAATTGCAGGAGGCTGATTTTTAATTTTGGTTGTTAAAAAATAAAGTAAAAATCGCTACTATTTTTCACTTGAAGGTGAAACTGATAATTACTGTGAATACAAGATATAATCAAATGCAAGAAATACATAATTCTTAGACTAAGTGCAGCCTTCGAAAAATTAATTATAGTAATCAAATTTTAAGCTGCATTTTTCCCCATGCAGCATAGCGTGGCCTTTGTACAGCAAAATACCAATTCAGTCTATCGAAAATGATTGCTTCGTTGTATCGGGGCTGCACACAGCCTACTTGATTATCATGGGTGAGTTATTAGCTGCTAAAACCGTGGTCAAATCGTGAGATAACAGTAGTCTACCTTACGACCGCTTGGTGGCATCTGGGTTGTCAACTGCCTGCACTATTACCATTGCAGATAAAACAGAGATCCGGTTACAAGAGCAAGATTCAATCAACAAATAAAGAGTGACATGAATTAATCCAATGAGAATACCAAATGACTAAGGGTCTAATGTGGTACAAAGCCATCGTAATTCTTGTGGCAATGAATGGTATAGCTCTTGAAAAACTTTTAGTTTTCCAGAATTTCAGAAAATAATCGTAATTTACCAATTTATTGATTATTTGCCAATAATTGATTTTATTTATTTTAATACTCGTAATTGGTGAAAATTCTGTTTAATACTCAAAATAACTACGAAAAAATTATATCTTTCACAAAAAATTAAACTTTTTTATGCAAAAAGGTAATTAAAGCATTACAATTATCCCAGTGGTTCTAACATGAAGTTTTAATAATTTCTCTCTCAATGATTTAAAAGTTTCACATTAAAAGCAGTCGGAGAAAGTGAATATAATTACAATAACACGTTCAAACAATAAATTAAATATCAGAATTAATATATTTTTTAATGGAAAATGACCTTTCCATTAAAGGAAAGTTAAGGTGATCACATTTTCTTTCGTTTTAAGATTAGAAAAAAATAAATTGAAATTTTCACAGTAATTTCCACTTAAATTAGTTAAAATCTGGAAAACGTATTTCATAAAACTGCTGGGAAAAGATAACAAAAACCTACTTTGATAAATTTAGTAGATATTTTTAATAGAAGGAGGCCGTTTTAAGAATATCTACGATTGGTAAATTGTATTCTCTTTGCTTTTCGATATCTATTTCATAAATTTTTCCTTTATCCCTAATTTAGTATACATTCTTACATGACAAAAATATTGCCTAAAACTCATTACTACTTTTTGTTGAACGTAATATATTTGTTACAGAAATTAAATAAAGTTTTAGTGGAAAGACAGAAAGAAATATTCGGTGTGATCCACTGTGATCTTATGATCATGATTGTAGGGAATCGATTCTATACGTTTACACAAACTGAAATATTTTTTTTTAATTTCTTTAAAAAAATTTACATTTACTTGAATTGAAAAGACCAGAGTATTTTAAATAAAATGGGGAAAAAATTCGAAAATATGAGATTCAATTGAATCTAAGTATTTTGTAAGCCATTTTATATTGCATGTATTTCTGTTAGCATAATAAATATAAATATATTATGATTTTTTAGTTTAAACTGCCTACGGCTAGTAAAAAAAATTATATAATTTTTGCCTGTAAAGTTTGCAATAGAAAAAAATTTACGATTGCAATTATTTCTTTTAAAATTCCTATCCTACTCCAAATGTCGTTACCATTTTGAATATCATCTCAGATACGAACAATTTTTTTGGATATTGAATATTACAGCTTCGTTACATGCAAAAAATTTTTTTGACAAGTTCTGTTAATTCCTTATATCTACAAGGTTTAAGTCATATAAAAGATATCTATTCACTTTGAGCATACTATTTAACTAATAACAGGCACATGTATAGTTTATGATGCTTATCTGTGTCCATATTATCTAGAGAAGTGCGAATCTCTTTTAAGCCGTATTATCAGGTTCAAATAATGATTCAGGCATTTGAATCAGTTAGGTTAATCTTTGTTTATGACAGGCACCAATTTGATTTGATTTACATTCGTGGTCCCAGTTGGCGCCTGCTGATCAGTTTTTTTGTATATTCCTGCGGGCATATATCCTCAAGCATTTTACGTCTTTTTCGTCTTTACAAAACTATAATTTTGTTGTGTTTTTTTATTATTTTTGTTAGAGTAAATTTTGTAAACTTTGAAAGCTTTTTTTTTTTTACCTCAAACTTATATGTTAGTAAGTCTTATTTTTGGTAAGTTCTTAAAATTAAAAAGAAACAAATAAAGACAATGTTTCCACCGGTCAGGAAGGGAAGGTGTGAAAATTTCCCTTTGGGAATAAGATATAGTGGAAGAGTCCATTGTATTATCTGCTTCACATCCCTTTTTAACACTCCCCCTCCTTTAAAAATAGCTTCTGCTTTGGCGTGTAACAATATACTATTCAGCTGAATGAATTGTCCGATTGAACCTTTACATTTTGTAGACGGGGATAAACAATTGCTAGCAAAATGGTAAAAAAAGTTGAGAGTGATTCCAACAAAAATTATTAGCATACAATCTTTTAAGTTGATACATTTCGATTTTAAGAAAAATAATTTTAAAAAAAACTAACATTTTGAGGAAATTATCACAAGTATTTTGTAATAAGGTATCAAAGGAAATCCTCAAGGATTATGATAGTTAAATGCTAATCCGTTTCTAAGATTAAGATTTTTGTTTAAATAACATAATCGCGACTTATTTATCAGTTAAGCCTAATTTAACTTAATTCTAAAAACAGTTTTCAAAGCACAATAAAAAAGAAAAGTAAATTTCTTTTTTCTTGTTATTTCTAAAGACATACACATTTTAAATTGAAAGAAGTTTGCATTTCTTTTCGTTTAATCTAGAATAGAAGTCATTACTGGCTGCAAACAGTCCAACTACTCCTGTTTCATTGAAATACGGGTAATTTTCAGCTCTGATTCTGCAAGCTGATATTGTTTTTTCATTGGATGCCATAAATAAATTAAACCTTGCAAAAACAATTCCATTCGCTACATAAACACTGTAAGTAGATGAGTCACACGTAAGGTCCAAAGATAATATTTGTTCATGAACTTCTTACGAAAATAGCTGTTGTTTCTATCACCGCATTTCTTTCTCAGACATGCCGATTGACTTGACCTTCACGGAGGCATTATTACAGCCAACAAACCAATATCAAGAGAGGAAATCAATTCACTACAATTCAGGCATTTGCTACATATATATTCTTTGTTCCCCTTTAGAAAAACTTTCCAAAATATACGCTATTTATGACTTGGTTGTAATGGCAAAAAAAAAAAAAGGAAAAGTGTTTTACTATCTTGAAGAGTCAAAGATCGATAAAAACTTCAAAGACACTATCGCATTCAACAGGTGGAGAAGAAACAACGTGTACAGAAAAACACGTGTGACAATATTCTGGAATATGCGATCGGACGCTGATTCATACTGTTGATAAACGCAGTGATGGATAACTGAGTCAAATGCCTTTGTTTTATTCTCTGATGCATAGAGGGCTTTAAAAGAGATAGCGTGTGAATCACCCGTTTTAATTCTTCTCTCTCCCTATGGCGTAGTCATGATTTCTTCGTGGGGGGATGTTAGGGGCTACTCTCTCTCTGCCCAGGGGTGGATTTGATAAGGTGTCTGTCTGTCTCTCTCTCTTCTAGTCCGTTCAAGAATGCTTAGCACGTGTTTGCGCGCAAGGTCATCGCAAGATCGTAATATTTTGGATCTAATCAACATGGAGAAAATGCTGCGATCTACACAACTTAATAAAACGAATAGTAAAATTTATATTCAATAAAAAAAACACCAATAAGAAATATAAAAGTGCAAAGGAGATTTTGCAAAGTTAAGTCAAAGGAGATTTTGAATCATAACTACTGTAATTTAAATGTAAGAAGGAAAAATTCTACCTATTAATTGTGCAAAGATAAAATAATTTAAAAGTTACCAACTAGTTTGCACGAGTATCACTAATAAAGCTAAAGTAACACCAATAGGATATTGCATACAAGAGATCTTGAATTAGATCATTTCTTAATTCAGAGAAACAGTCGGTGTCTCCACTGACGTGACCTTGACGTGTCGCGTTGACAATCACAAAATAGTTGCCAATCTTTAAGTATTGTTTGGATGGGAAGTGATGGATGAACAGGTGGGGATGTTGTCCTCCCACGCTGCGTACGAAAGGGTTAAAAACCTAGCGCAATGTGGTTGAACTGTTGTCTTTGGTGTTGCTATGTATGCCTTCCCCTCCTCCCATGTGATGATGATACACCCGACTGACGTCACACAACTTCAAATGCCGAAAGCTGGACTTACCTGTCTCTGACGTTGAAAGCGGTTTCACCGAAGATATCCGCGAACCGCTCGAGTTCCACACTGGCTGCCGTACACCATGCAGCTAACAGCGGTGGCTCTGAGCGTGCTCGGGCCGTGCACTTCCTTTGCGTATTTTAGTGTGTGCGGTCTTCCATATGGTCCGCACTCAAGCAGCGAGTAGTAAGTCCGGTGGTTGCGTGTGGATGCCGACGGAGGTTGCTGGGTTTCGGTTGCCGGATGGCTTATCCGTATCACCGGCGGCGTGAAAAATCCCTGATCGAGGACTGTGACACCGCTGCCGGGTTTGCGTGCGTGCGACTGACAGACAGACAGTCGGGTGGGGAACTCTGCGCTTGCTCTCGCCACCTGACGGTCGACGCCACAACTACGCGGTGACGCCAAGACGACGAATTGGAAAAGGTGAAGGGGATGGATAGACCCCGATGAAAATGGAGCGGGTCAAGGGTCAGGGAATCATCCCCTCCGCCTTTTCCCCCCCACAACCCCCAAAACCATTTTCCTACTTTCAGTCCTCGGGGAGAAAGTTGAAAGGGAGAGAATGAAAGAACGGATGAAAAGAAAAATGCCAGTGCGCAGGTAAACATCTTCCAAATTGACAACAGAAAAGAATGAAAAATATATATATATGTGTATATTCAAATAAGCATCTCATGCAATAACTGAATGTGGGAATTAAATTTCACAATTAACATCATCATTCATTTTAAAATTTAGACTTTCCATCAAAGTTACTCTACGAATCAAATAAACTAATAACAAATTATTCGTCACTATGTACTTAAATTTAATAGTTATTGGCCTTATTTTATTTTAATAATTAATGTAAGTTACTTGCGTAATCATTAGCCTACTTTGCTAAGGAAAACTAGGCTCCTAAAATCAATATCTCTGTTTGTATGTCATCCCTCCCCCTTCCCCTTTTGAACTAGTGAATAACTAGTTTGAATAACTTTTGAACAAGTGAAAGGATCTTGAAACTTGATATTCCCATTTATGGATAAGAGACGGTCTAAATTTTGAATTCCAAAATTTTTTTCCTTGTGCGTAAAGATAACAAGAATTCCTTTAAGAAAACTAGAAAAATCCATAAAATCTGAGGCGATTTCCAGTTGATCTCTGATAATTCATGCTAATCCGTTCAATAATCCATTGTTATTTGCGCGGGATTTGATATGATTAGAAGTAATTGGATTTAGGCTATTTAAATATTTTCGTGTTTGTTTTACAGAGACAGTTTCATGATACTGTTTGTATTTGCAATTATTTCCAAGTATGAAGAAATATTTTCTTTGTTTTCAGACTTTAGATTTTTCTCTAAGAGAAAAAAAAAATATCTATAAGTAATGAAAGTAAGCTGTAAGTTCTTATAGGAATTTCTTATTTTTTTTACGAAATTGGAACACTGACTGTATATAAAGAATGAATAAATTAAATTATAGAAATTATAAATAATATTAAAGTATTCAAAACTAGTATTTTAAATTTCTGATAATGGAAGAAGATTATTGCTAAAATTCTTGAACATTTTGAATACTTACTACATACATAGGAAACATTCTAAATTCGCAGTATTTTGAAATTAATTGAAAGCTCTATTGAGACGTATTTGAACTGAATAAGAATATTAGAAGCATATTTTTTGTGCAAATTATCTGCACTTAGTTTCAGCTTTAAAGCACTCCTAACTTTACCCAAACTAATCTTAAATTACTGCAGATTAGCGAAGTCTCCCACTAGGACTAAAATTGGTCTGGAAATGATAGATAGGGAAGATAATTTTACACGAAAATTCATTTTAGTGAAAGCAGTATCTACTCCATGTATCGTAAAATTCTAATAATATTCTCTTACTTTATTATTAAGTATTAGAAAAATCTTAAATTTTGACTTTTTTTTTTAATAATTCGTTTGATAAAAACCTAATTCAGTAATCTAGTTAATATTATGTTTTAATCGCTTCTTTTTCTTTGACACCATTATTTGACAGATCTCATTTGTAATTGTACTCTTATGAATCACCCTGTCATTCCTGTCCTGATGTTATACACTGCTCGGACAAATTCTGCCAGACTGCTCATTGTGTGTTGATATCCAGAACAAGATCCGGAAATGCGACAAGGTTTTAGTTTAACAAATATCTGTTTTTCGATCATACGGTTGTCTCTGCTTTTCCGGATAAATAAAACTGAACATAAAATCTAAGATCTATAGAACTTTCATTTATATTATTCATTACCCGTATGTCTATGACCCGTATGTTTATTCATTTACAGCGGCTCTTCAACAATAGCCATTCTTCCATTTACGCACACTTTTTGTATCACAGAAGTCCAGTGCAGACGGTGACACCAGAGACCTTTCTCAACATTCACCATTTATGGGAACTTTGAATTTCTTGCCTTTTTGTGAGAAAATTAATTTGACTGAATCGACTACTTACGCTTCCTGCAATAAATCAAAGTGTTTGATACATGTTAATTGATGAATGCCAATCTGGTACAGTTGTATCAGAAATGCCTTCAGTTTGTAATAAATTTACTCCAAAACGTTAAAAACAATTATTTCATTTAAAAACTAATTTTCAGGGAAATCAAGTGTATGATAATATATATAAATAAGCAATGTATAAAAAAAATCGATCTGCTGATATTTGAAGACAACATATAAGCTTATACGGAATGCAAATCCCGGTGCAATCATAATATACGACTATGTGAAATATAATCCACAAATACAGATCTTATGAAATACCATTAATAGACATTTTATCTTATGAACAATCATGGCAAATCTACTCATCCGTAGTTATTTGTTTACTAAAGCTTAAACTACTAAATTTAGTCAAATAATTAATCAATAACATTTAACCTATCTCAGTTTGTAACTTTTTTTTTTCTTTAAATTACAAGCAATCGTAATATAATATAATGTTGTTGCTTCAGTTTTCTTATTTACATTTTGAAATCGAACAAATCACTGGATAAATAAAGATCAATGGTGAGAGCAAGTGTTTACTAAGTGACATCCTAGAACGGCCGTTTCAGGATCATCAGCTAGGAGTAGTCGCCAGTAACCAGCGAGGTCTCAATGCTAGCACATACATTTTCTCACCTATACTTTATTTAGCTTTGGATTGATTCTGTTGAAAATCACTGGATTATCTGTTTAAACGAGAAGTCTAAATAGATGGAAAAATTGTATCCTAATTAAATAAACCTCATCAAAAGATCTTAAAGTAAATATTTCCTGTTAAATACCAGAAAATAATTTCTCTGATGCGGGGATGGGGGGTGGGGGGTAAAATGGCCAAAGTTAAGGCAATTGCAAGATTCACCATTCTTAATTCAGAAATATTTGCTTTAACATCTTTTGATGAGTTTTATTTAATTAAGATACAATTTTTCCATCTATTTAGATTTCTCGTTTTGTTTTTCTTGTTTTTCTAAACAAGTATCTTTAAAGGTATATCTCAGTAAAAAAAGCATCTTCTAAGTAAACGAAATAACAGTTAATAATCGGATTGCAAATAATTATCTTATGGAAAATTCACATGAACTGAAGGTTATAACCACAGCCCTAATTTTAACAATAAATGTCTAAAATTGAATTCTTGAACTTAAAAAAAAATGCTAATTACGGGTCTCAATGAATACTAATTAAAAAAAAAAAAAAAGTGTTTAACTTAAAAAAACACTTTTTTTAAAAAAATGGAGTATTTGTGACCTAGTTTCCGTTGACTACCTAACCTTTAAATAATGTTTAAAGTAAGATTTAATCATTTATTAAAGCTTTTGTTTTGTTAACTTTAATATTTTCCATTTTGTCTACATTAATTAATCATTTGGAATTGAGCAAAGAAGCAAATTCATGTAAAGGAACAAGAAACCAGTTTGATATTTGCTGGTGCCTTTTTTTTTTCGTTCCTTTTTTTACTTCTTTAACTGATTGACTGATAACTAAGAAAACCATCAAACTGTCAGAAAGAAATAATTTCTTACTATGTTTTTCAAGGAAGTGAAAGATTCTTTTTTTTCAAATAATTTAAGAACGAAATATTGAAAACTGAATATTTAAAGCTTGTGAAGCCGAAACACAAAGGCACTTTTAACATGAAGGGGGCGGTTTGAATGGAATTTGTATCATTTCTGAAATGTTGACAATCCGGGTTTTATCTTTTGCTGTTGTTACCAATGGTTGCTCAGTAATGTTTGTGACATGGTGCCGTTTGATAGGTTATTAATCGTGTCTTGCTAGAAGCACGACATCCCTTGAGGCTGCTCTAGTAGTTTCTTTTTTGTTTCTATCTGCCTGTCTACCCATTCCTGATTGATTTACCTCTCAACATGCAAGGGTTGGCGTACTCCATCCAGCACTGGCCCAACATTAAAGTGAAATTAAACAATGGACCACAAGCTCTAATCAAATTAAGGATGTTCAAGTCGTTTCACTAATTGCTCTTCAAAATGTAATGTACCAGCAGGAAGTCAATGAACTGACATTCTGACTCATCTTCAGCTTTACATTGTATCATTTCTATGAACCTTCCTCACTCTTTGTACATAACTAGATTTCTGCCACCACAAAAGCTGGTAATAAATGAAGTTTCAAAATAATATTAAAAATTTCATCCTCAATTAACTTATGTATATCTTGATTTGTAGTTATGTAATATACAACTCGCTATTGCTTCTAAGTTGAGAGCTTTGGTAAAATCATCATTTTAATAAAAAGTTTTGAATTGATTGTATTCTACCCGATACCTTCATTAGTCTTTGCTTTAAAAAATATTAAACGAAAGAAATTTGAAATTTAACTCAATTTTCTTCAATGTTTCTTGAAATTTTTCCATAAAATGAAATTGGAAAAATTAATTTCCTTCATTAATTGGCCTTCTGTCCTATCTGTTATTAGGAAAAGGTCTTGGTTGTGCAAAGTAAGCACAACATTTATTGTTGTTGTTTTTTGTTCTTCGGGGGCCACTGCCAGGTGTGACGGTGGCCTTCAGATAAGATCTTGCCTTTCTGGGTCTTTTATTGGGGAAGGCGGAGATCGAGCTGATGAGTCCCCTGTAGGACGAAACGGCCGTTCCCGATTCCTTCCCGATAATCGAATCAGAAAGACAATTTATTTAAGCTTGTGCTGTTCTTATTTCTCCTTTTCTTTTGTTGAAATTTAGAAGTTAGAACATTATACAGGGATATCTACCACTAATCTTACCCTAAAGAAATTCTCGACTAACAAATTTAACAATTTAACAATTGCATTTACTATGAATATATCGATTTAATACGCAATGGGTTGATCTCGCAAATGTATTGTCGTTCATCATTAGTGTCAGAAAGCCTACAGTTCTCTGAAGTTTGGACAAATTTTAACTTAAAAAGATTAACAAGAAGCATTATTGTCTGTTGAATGCTCAAAATTGCAGAGCAGTGTTATCCATTACAAAAAATAAACAAATAAATAAAATGTACTGTTTTCTGCAGCAGGATTGAAATATGGTTTATTTCTAGAAAACTAGAGTATTTCAATGTAAGTAGACAGACAATGAATCATCCAATCACATATTATCAAACGCGCAATTCTTGTAAATTTTATCTTGAAAATGGACCTAAGCATTTTGATAAAATGTGGTGAATCTTCCGTTTTCGGTTGCGAGAAAGCGATTTAGCTAGGTCTCGACTTCCGGAAAACTCATTTAGAGAGTAAATAATTGACCTGCGACCTAGGTACCAGGTTATTGTATACAGTATTTATTACTTTATTTTCGTTTTATTTTATTCTTAATAAATTCGTGTTCTATGCGTTTTTACGTGTAATAAAATAATCATTTTACTTAATAATAAAGCATTTTCCTTTCAACGTCGCGTGTATTCACTGCGGAGCTGTCCATTTACCCGAAAGGGGGTTAAACAACCAGGTGACTGTCCATAGTGTTCTTGCTTTCTTTTCGTTTTATTTATCCGAGGAAAGCTCGGTCTTCCAGGTAGGTCTCTTTAAATTCAATTCAGAATTTTTTGAATAAAATAAAGTTTAAAACTTTTTACTAAGAAAGAAGGTTTAACGTGCATTAATGTAATATGAAAAGGGAAGAAAAATCTATAAAATGCACAAATTCGTTAGAATTGTTTGCCTTTAACGCATTGAGCCATTATCAAAAGCAATCTGGGATAGCTATTTCGTCCTTAAATCTGGCTGATGAGTCCTAATAAGGACGAAATAGCTATCCCAGATTGCTTTTGATAATGGCTCAATACGTTAAAGGCAAACAATTCTAACGAATTTGTGCATTTTATAGATTGTTTCTTCACTTTTTACTAAGCTTTTAAATAAAAATCTCATAAAATGTATTTTAAGCTGATTTTGAAAAGTTAATGCAATTGTACAATTTTTAATAGATACCCTTCTTAGATGATTAGATACAAATACTTTGTTAATTAGATACTTTCGTTTTGTAATTGCTAAAGCTACTTTTTATCCTGGTATATCATATTCGAACTTTCCCTTATAATAGTGTTTCGTGGACAAAACAATGCCATTAATAAATTACCTTAGTGGACGTGCACTTACAGATCAGAAACACTGGAGATACAAACACAATTCCAGGCATTTGTCAATTCAAGGTCCAAACAAATAAAGAAGAATTTATTAGAGGACCCATTCCGAAGACCAGATTCTTACTCTCGCATTTATGAAATCTTCGAACTGTGTATGGATGGAATACAAACTTAAGAATAATACATTACGTTATTTTTTTTTTCTTTTGCAGAGAATAATGGCCAAGGCTATCTTTTGAAGATCATAAAACAGTCAAATATCTCAAGAAAGAAACTGTAATCCCTTGCATATCTTGCAGTATTTACATAATCATGTCTAACATGTTATGAATTGAAATGCGTAATAATTTGTGTAATTCCTATGCATCTGCAATTCGGAGTCTTTAAAAATACAATTTAAGTAATAAGAATGGATTAACAGAACTATATAAAAGAGATTAACTGATTATATTATTTATCCTTTTATAAAAGGGAAAACTCCACAAATCTGAATTTTTATTTTAGACAATAATATTTTATAAATTACAAACAACAGCCAAACCATAGATTAATTCTACAATTTACGCTATTAAACGTAATAAAATCTACAATATTCATAATTTCTATTTAGAACGTTGTAGATTCAACATATCATTTCCAAATTGTTATAGGAATTAGGAATTTCTTTATCTAATTTTTGTAACACCATACAAGCCTATGAAAAGATGGAAGAGTAACTCATAATTCGTAAGTTACACATCAATAATACAAGTACTTCTTGACAATGAAGAATATAAGTGTATATCAACAAAACTGAAGGAACTTGATAGCTGAAGTATCATTATTAAATCAACGACTTTTTTTACTTTTGTATCGAGAATAAAATTTTTTCTAAGGCGGAATTGTGTCAAATATATTTTTTAAAGGAAGTTTTTTTTCAGTAAATAAAAAAATTACTAATTTCATTGTGTATTGGAGAATATTCCATTGTTTTGTAATCAAGATGCTACTAATGAATAAACTTGTCAATGAAGAGGACGCATACTACTGTAATGTTAGCGTGTTGTAACTGGGACAAGAGTCATAGATTTGTAGACAGTTGGTTGGTTAGTAGATTTTAATGGCACCAAAGAGACAGTCATAGATCTGAAGTTTTAAACGAATTAATTATTTGCTGAAAATGGCTGCAACGCATTCAGATATAAATGGACTTCAAATATTGATGTACACGCTAATTTATGATTTTGTGTAGTAATTTGAAATTTTTAAAGTGTAGTGCTTTGCAATCGAATTACTGTTATTTACATGTTGTGATTAATTCTCTATTCCCAAAGGGACATCAGTAGTGCTTTGTTGATATGTAACGGAATGCTCGTGTGTCCAGGTAGGTGCAGAAGCATTTTCACCTGCAAAGACATTTACAGTTGAGCTGAGCGAAGCCTTTGAAAATGGTAATCAAATACTGGCTATGATCTATCAGATATACGATATTCTCACGGCCAGTAACGAATATTTAGCAGAGATGAAAAAGAAAAAAAAAATATCATTTTCGAATGAAAAGTGAAACCCTGGTTAAGATAGTGGAACAGGAGGGGAGTGAAGGACAGGAGAGGCAGGGGGTGTCGGAGGACGAAGGGGTTCGAATAGGTGACACAGTGAATTTCGACAATATGAGCTTAATGTAATGTCGCTCATGATCATCGAAGTGGAACCCCCAAGCGACCAAGTGTGACAACACATCCTTTTGGTCGATCTGAAAAAGAGAATAGAAAAGAGGAGAATAAAAATAAAAAAGAAAAAAAAAGAAAAAAAGAAAAAAGCGGCCCCACACTTCTTAGCGTTGCCTTCGCTATCGTAACCCAGTACCTGTGGGAACGCTGGTCTCGCAAGAGGCGTGAGTGCGGCAGCAGATGTGCGTCCGCCACGGCATATAGTGCCATTAGCGGAGTCCAAGACACAGGCAGCGGAGGAAGAGCTCTCGGCGAATGACACGTTGGCTAATTGTCAATTGCCCTGATTAAGAGGCACGACCAAAATATCGACAGACACAACATGTGACCCATTCATCTGTGAATTATTTCTCTACACAGGATTAGCGAAAGCATATTTAAAAGAAAAATAATTTTTAGTTTTCCAATATTACATTGAATACCTAGTTTTATTTTTAAAATTTCTTTAACAAAAAAACAAAATTATTTATTTAATATTAACTTGGATATTAATGTATATTTTCTATGAATTGAATATTATTTTGATAAATATAATAAAGGCATTTTCATACATTTGCTTTTGTATTTTCCTGTTTTTATACAAACTAAGGAAATTTTATAACAAATTGAATCTTAATATTTCAAGTTGATGAAGTTGATTTGAAATTGTGTTTGTAAGACTAATTCGTTGTTGTTTTTTTTTTTGTATTTTCTTTTATTATTATTATTATCCCTTTACTTTAAATTATTTCTTTTTCTTTTTAATTACTTAATTATAAGTTTATCGGCTTATCCTGTCTCATCCCTTCATTAAGATAAGAAAGATTGTTTTAAAAGAAGCAAAACCCCTTCTCTAATTCCGAGTGATCTGGAATTTCCCCCAAACCTGCTGTTTTCTAACAAAATGTTTCAAAAATCATAGAAAAAAGTCATTATATCCGGTTTAATTTACTCGCATTAGACAATCAATTATATTCTCCAATATTGTGAGAATATTGAATATATCAT
>JAFIDM010000002.1:19668623-19680020 GCA_023159025.1 Thereuonema tuberculata
CAGAACATTCTCCTGATGATGGCCTTGTGGAGTTAAAACAGGCCGAAACCGTCCAGGTTTTTATTTTTTTATGGTACAATTATATTTAATTTTTATTAGTGATTTTTTTTTTCAATTTCTAATTCAAATATCGTCACACGTTAAAATTCTTTTTAATTTATATCAATTTATAATAAATAGTTGACATACCAACTTTCAAAATACTCTCATGGTAAGAACGAAAAATTGTTATATCAATAAAATATGATAATAAATTTTTATCATTTCTATATAATCTTAATTAATTACCATAATATGTATCATTTATTTTCTGCTCTTATAGGTTTAATTTCTATCAAAAATCATCGGGACAGGTTTTCTAATATTTATTTACCATTAAAATTTCAACTTTGTAAGGTAAATAGTTTTGATGGATGGACGGATTATACGTACATTGCATTCTAAGACTTTATTTCTCCCTCCCCCATTCTTCTTTCTTTTTTTTTTTGCATATTCAGATACGTTACAAACCAAAGCTATAACAACCTATTACAGCTAACTACCACGTGAATATAAAAATTTATCGACAAAATTGAAGCTTAATTACTCTTTTTCTTTATTTGCATTAATCATTCTGTATCTTGTTGTTAAATGTTTTCTTTTAAATTTAATAGTCTTTTGTCTAAAAATTTTCGTTTGCATAACTGCCATTATTTTTTATTTGAAGAAGGCGAATGTAGAGATGTCATACGTCTCTTTATCATTCCCTCCGCATACAGGCCTGCACAATGGGTGCTGAGATGAATAGAATTGATGACCTTTGAATCAGTAGCATTTTTCTTTTTGAAACACTCAGTTTCGCTTGACTTTTGGGTAAATAGGACCGACCTTACGTAAAGTCTTAAATATTTATCAAAGTTTCAGGATATAATTACTGTGAACATAAAGAGAATATAAAAATCCCGTAAATCAATCTTTCAGTAATTGAGCAAACTGCTTAGAAAAAGAGGCTATTTTAAAAATAGCCATTAATTTTACCGATGTCGATTAATTCTGAGATTTGTCGTTAAATTTTTGTTATTTTATGTTTTTATAGTTATACCAAGTTTCATGAACATCGATCTACTAAAATCGAGATCCGTATCACTGACACGACAAAACGTATCTAATAGATGTTTATACGCCTACAATTTGACCATAAACTCCAAATTCAGAAAACGTCTGCTTCCATCCAATACTTGAACCACTTCGTAATGTTATTATTATACGAACCAGAATTTATTTCTGCTCTAAAGAATATTAAAAAATTAAGTTAATTTTTCTCGATATTAAAAGTATCTCTATTCACCAGGGGTTAATATTTAGATGTGAAATGCTCAAATCTTTCGGGTTAATTTGTGAGCAATTTATCAGAAGATGTCCTGAGATATTCAAAAAATTTGAGGAATCACTCCGAATTCAGGGACGAAATTTTAAACACAAATGAAAGCGAATTAAACAAAATAATTTTGAATATTTAAAAATATTCTAAATTATAATACGCATAACATGTTTTTGTTGGAGCTATCTTGTGGTTTTTGATATTAACATCTAATTTGAGCTACGTAGTTTTCGTAGGACATGAAGTTTGTGTTTTGTACGTGGTGTAGGGCTGTGTCTGTCTGTGCGTTTTATGTATGTACTAGACGGGTACCGTCGCTTCGCTGCAGAACCCTTGCATATATAGCATTAAAAAAAAAAAAAACTTTATTTATTTAGCAAATTACTATGGAGATCGGAGAATACACGACTTCCCAGCTCGTTGTGGGCTTCTCCGCTTAACTAAGGTGTATTGCGCGTTGGCACTCACACGGGGAGGGAGGGGTGCCGCAAAAACACTTCATTTTTGCATGTATCTTCCAAACGCAGAAACGTTTGTTAATGACTGATATACCGTTCGATAGAACTTTCAAATACCAACATTTTCTCAATATAATGTTCTCTTCCAACTTTTATACTTTTCGTTTAAACTGAGAAAAAGTCAAAATTTGACCCTTTAAAAGGCGCCATCTTGGAAAACAAAAACTTTTTTCGAAAGATTTTTGTAGCATGTTGTTTGTCTTAAAAAGATCTACATTTTATCCATTTACATGACCAATCTATCTCTTATAGTTTGGTCACAAAATTGGAAAAACGCAAAGTCTTACGACAATGACAGACAGAATAACGCTTTTATGTAATATAATATGTTAAACGCAAATAACTTTGAAGCGTGAATCTTCTTGAACCTTCGTGATTAACTCCCATTTATTAACGATTTCTCGTTTGTATTTAAAAAATAATAATCTAACATAATAATAAACTTAAGATAATTCAATCGTGAAAAGGAATATGGCACCTTCTAAAATTAAAACAATGATGACACTTAAAAATAAAACAGGCCTCCGCCAGCCTTAAATGAATTTCCTTAGACATAAAAAGAAACACAATCAGCGTAAAATTGTACAAACAATAATTGGTTGAGACGAAGAACTTACTAGATGATAATGCGTTAAACGGATGTCTTGAGATGTCATCTAGTAAACACTAGGTCTCAACCATTGTTGGTTAAATAAATTAATACTAAGTCCCGATCTACTGTCTTAGATTGAACATAAAAGTGTTGGAAATCTGTAGTGATTGGACAATAAAGAATAATTATTATTGGCTTATTAGCAACCGATTGACTTAAGTAATTGGCTTGAGAATTCATTTCGATTTTATAAAGAAAGCAGGCCTGAGTTTTTTAGGAATTTTTCACTTTTTCTATTTTAAAAATTAATATCTGCAACGGTTAGAAACGTTCCTAAGAATATCTGTCAAAATGGCCGTATACTTTCTTAACGATCCATCATTTGTTCATTAACTTCTTTTTTTATAATTTATCTGTTTATTAAGATACCCATATCTAAAATTCTGATTTCACAAAAATGCTTCACAGTAGTAACATTTCTTTCTGATTGCCTGAAAAAAAATAAAACAAAAAATAACTTGGATAATAAAGAGCTAATTTTCTTTTTCTGGCAGCACAAAACTTGGCAATAAATACAAAAAATTAAAACCTATTTTCAAAATTTAAACACGTTCAAAATAGGAAAGAAAAATATTATCACTATAAAACCCCATAGTTGCATAAAAGATAAAATTTCCACGAAGGTGAAATTTGTTTTTTCTCATTATCTTTCCCATCACTACCTCCATTTCTCTAAGTTCCTGTCAGTACCATCATGGTTACGCAATCCATATAACCCTTTGAACATAGAATTTTTCTCTTTTTTCGCGTGTTTATTCATTGGAATCACGGATTCTGCTGACTCTTGGTGAGTTCTTTATGAGGCTCACATGACCCAAAAATAGTTCTAACTTGACAAGTGTGCGCATTGACGACCTACTCTTGTCAAACGGAGCATCCTTTGGTTTCAACACGAACCGGAAACTCATCACACAAATTTGTCAGTGTCAAATATAGAGACTTGCCACTTCCGTAAGAAATAACAGGTTTCGAACAATGCCTTTTCCCAAGTTTATTTCGACAGCTTTTTTTTTTCTATTAACATATTAGCAAAACCTTATTAATATTTTAATTAAGGTCTTAAATTATCATGAACAACTACCTGACACCACAACTAAAGCTAAAAATAACGAAGGAATACAGTTCATAAATCCTAATGCTGTTTTCATAAATTTTAAAACCTGGAAAGAAAAGGCGGTATTTATAAGGTTGAACATAACTTTTAATTTTTTTATTTCTTACTTGATGATATTTATTAGCGAAATCTCACAAAAATGACGGGGTAATAGCAAAAAACCCACACAGCAAAATTTATCAGACGATTATTTATGTATTTTAAATTTTGTTAAATAAAATAAAATTTTGTTTAATTTTGAAGCTAAATTGTATATTGCATTATCAAATAATTACGGGATGATAATATAAAATACAATTGCGTAGCACCGGGGAAGCTACTTTTACCCGCACCTCGGAGTAAGTTGAAAACTAAAAAGCAATTACAGAAATACGAAATATATACAAACACCCAGTTTTTGTCAAGATAACAATAATTTAAAGGGCAAAATTAAAATATTGTGGTTTTTAGGAAATCAGGAATCTCAATATTTTCTAAAAACAGGTCCCGCGAAATATATTTGCCTGGGGCATCCCAAACAGCTGGAACGGCCATATTACTTCGCGGTCTCTCAACTTAGTTAGAGTATACTCGGTGTATATTATACGTATGTGTTTTATTATTATAAAATTATGGAGTTATTATAGATTATTATTATTATAAACGTTAATAACCTTCATAATTTAGAAGTTATTTTTAAAATAAATTTTAAATCTTTTCTATATAAAACTATTCTCTAATTGACCGAAAATACAAATGGTGGACTCAACGAAACAGCAACGTTCAATCTTAATTTTTGTTGCGTTTATCAATGAGTATTTTTTAGCTTTTTAATGTATTTTATAACAGAGAAAATATACTAATAAATGTTTGAGTATTTATTTCATTTTAAAACCATACTAAAAATAATTTCAGCCACATCAGAGAACAATTTAAATAATTCCTAGTAATGCATTGGCAGTCACCATTAAATCCATCGTAAGAAATAATTTTATTATTATTTAATAGCATGCACATTTTAAAAGAAACATAAGTTATTTTGTAATACATTAAAGTGATCTTGACAGACAATACAATTAGATTTTTCTGCTAGCGGTGTTCTTTTCTTACTGCATTCCCGCGCTGCCTGACTCGCTTGTTGACAGGGAGTTCCGACGTCACGACCACGTGACAATGCTTTTTGGAGGCGTGGCTAAAATCGGTGTTTTCGCAGGCCGATATCAGGAAAAATACTTCAAATTGAGCCGAGATTTTTAGGATGGTTAACTTTTGAAAGTAGATTAATGGAAATAGAAGGTCAAATATGATTTTTATTTTTCATAATTGTTCCCCATTCAAAGTAGAACAAATGAAACCCATTTTGGGTAATTTCTGAAAGTAGAACTTATTGTGTTGTGTATTGGCGATTATTCGTCTTTTCTTTGTGTGTAATGATAGAAGTGAGTAATAAACAAAAGATAGTAAATCTAATACATTTTTACATTTGAAAATAAAACAATCTTTACAGCGTTTAAGTTAACTTCTAGTTGTTGTGATGGCCGAACCTAGAGAATTATGTTATTTAGATGAACGTAAGAAGCTGCTCCAATCCTGGCTCAGTAATTTAAAATTTAAATTTACTGAGCCAGGATTGAAATTCTGGCTCAGTAAATTTACCAAAGTATCGCCCACTTGTGAATCATAGCCTTATTACATAAAAAGGTAATAGAATCATCTTCTTCCTTCAAGGTGTGTTCTGTAAGCAATGGGAATACATGAATACATTTTCTTATCCTTTCACTTAACTCTAAGTAGAAAAATTAGCATTTTTGTAAACTCAAAAAATTCGTTAGATAAAGCTTTAATTTCTTCGTGGAAACCTCAAACGTAGAACATTCTAAAACATCAGGGAAAAACTGAAAATTTACATATTGAATAGTTCTGCATTTTATATTTACCGTTGTTACTGTAATGGAAAATTAAGGTAAATTTACAGAAATATCAGCAAACAATGTAAAAAAAAAAAATACTAATTAGTAAAGATCTGTCACTTATTCGATAGGATGGTTCCATTCTACAAAATAGGTGAGTTGGAATAGGAAGACCCAATCACCCTTATTCACTATTATATTATTCAATTATAATAGTGGTATTACATTATTTTTATTATATTATTCAGTTTAACCTTATTATTATTATTAATTTATGGTTTATTTTATTTAGAATTAAATGCACGTAACTATTTGGCCTCTATCTTAGCTTGGCCCTAAAATCGTTCCCTGAAATAGAACGGCGTGTTGCTAGGCAACCGTTGACTGACAGCTCTTCTCCAATCGCGGCCCTATAGTATAATTTAATTGGTCACTGAACAACGGAAAAAGTTGTTGTAAGTCAATTCCCAGATTTCCAGTTCCACCCATTTCGGAGAAATTATCGATTTTATAGGATGATAATTAGGAACCTTTACTTGCTCAAGCTTTAAGTCCAAATGTGTAATTTTGAACTGGTTTCTTGTTTTCGATATTTCTCTGCCATATCTGGTTAGATTTCTCACGTGAAATTAAAGGAAACATTAAGTATCTGTGAAGGAAACCAAATATTAGGACGTCCTTATCTCAATTAATTCGAGGTTTTTAGATGTAAGATATTAGATATCAAAAGTTCTTTGAAGATACTGTAGAACGACAACAGAAAGTTTAAACAAAAAGCAAATGAACACTGCATTGAAATTGGGTGAACGAATCGGAGACTGACCAGCGGCTCCTGAGAGTAGGAGGAACGAGCCACATTCCGGAAAGGATCTGTAGTAAGAGACGAGCGGCGAAGTCGAGAGATGACCTAGACAATTTGCTCGACTAGAATATAGAAAGAAAAGACTAGAATATAGAATATAGAAAAAAAAGACTAGAATGTAGAATATAGAAAGAAAAGACTAGAATGTAGAATATAGAAAGAAAAGACTAGAATATAGAATATCGAAAAAAAAGACTAGAATATAGAATATAGAAAGAAAAGACTAGAATGTAGAATATAGAAAGAAAAGACTAGAATATAGAATATAGAAAGAAAAGACTAGAATGTAGAATATATTTAAAGAAAAGACTAGAATATAGAATATAGAAAGCAAAGACTAGAATATAGAATATAGAAAAAAAGGATAGAATACAGAATATAGAGTGTTTGTTTTCTTCTAATATTGTTTTAGTTATTTTTATACTCACATTTTATTTTTGAGCATTGAATTTCTATTGTTTTATAGAAGAGATAACTTTATTGTTCTACATTTTGATTCTTTATTTTTTATCTTGATTTATTCAACTATTTTATTGTTAATTTAGTATATTTTAATTTGATTTTGTATTAATGCAATGTAATGATTATGCAACTTCAGCACCTGCACACAGGATCTAGAAGTAGAACCTAACAGGGCTGTAATTTCTTGGTATTTTAAATAAAAAAAAGAAAAAGAAAGAAAAGACTAGAATATAGAATATAGAAAGAATACTGAAATCGTAAAAATCATTTTGAATCAAAATTACAAGGAATTTGATTTTGAAGCTCGCATTCGAAGCAGACAGTTTTAAACAGATTCCAATCGATTTAATTTTATAGTTTGTCTAATTAACGTTTAATAGTGAATATTAATATTTAATATTGTAATATTAAACATTCAGTTTCTTAATGAAATATTTTTGCAAAAGTTGTAAAGTGGTATATTTTGACTTAACTACTCAAAATTTATTTTTAAAAAAAGCAGGACATAAAATTGGAAAACTGCTTATGAATCAAATTATGTAAAGACTGGTATTTAATTTAGTTCTTCCATTTTATAGTTACTTTTAAATTTTCTTAATTTTTGACTCTCAATTATTTTTCCTAGGTTTGAAATGTTTTTATTAGGCGTACGAAGCCACAGGCAAGTGTTTTGTGAAGTGCCTTTAGTTTTCAGTCGTTTATTATTCAGTAGATTAAAATAATCAACATGTAACTCCTTGTGCAATACCCTTGCATATTTGTTGAATTCGAATTAATGAGGAATAACTTATTCTACCAAATAAGGTTCTTGAGGTTTATTTATTAAGTGGGCACAGCGGGCAAAGCCGAACCGGAAATTAAATGAACACAAAAACAAAATGCTCTTACTATGCAAATGGAATTTTATGACAAATTGAATTAAAATGCTTCACTGGTTGAATAAGATCTTTGCCATTTGCATAACATTTGCATAGAAAGGCGACAAAACGATTCTCTTCCGTGTAACAACAACAACTAAATTAAAATTATATCGTTAAAGACAATACACTGTCTTTATAAAATTATTTTATAAAGTATTTGTTATCGAAAGTTTCACCAGCAGAAATTGCTACAAAAAAATTTTTTTGTTTTGTTTTTAATTAAATTTGTTACTTTCTTTTTTGGTAAATGGATTAAAAATTTGGGCAGCGTACGGAAAAGCAAAAAGAAATAGAGAGCCTGTTTTCTTAAAGTCCTGTAGTTTCTTAAGGTATGTACTGTATCTTTGTACAATTGCTAGGTTATTTACAATAAAAGTTTTATTATATAAAATCATTACAATGATGATAATTACAAATAATGTTGTAAAATGTTATAAAAATTATGAAGCAATATTTAGAATGTTACGTCAAGAGTTTAAACCATCAGCTTATAAACTATAGTAACCAGATAAAAATCTCTTCGATATAATTATACTTTTATATCTACAATGCCTATTAAATACTTTTGCATACATAATTTACATATTCATTTTATTGTTTATATATATTTATTTATTATATATATATATATATATATATATATATAACTTATATGACATTCTATTTAGTTTCTGTTATAATAGTTAAGATTCATTGCTTAGCTGTATATATTGTATTATAGATATTAAATTACAAATTGTGCTAAAGTATAATATATAATAAAAATGTTTATTTCTATATTTTAAGTAAATTTAGTAGTAAAACTTATTTTTATTACGATGGAAGTCAGATTGATATTTGATTGATAGCTAAGATTGATTATTGATAGGTGAGATAACTAATGCTGATGTAGATATAGGATTGGCATTAAATTAATTGGTATAATTTCTATTATCATTCATTAGATATTATTCATATATTATGTTTACAGTTTTCTTATTCTAATGGAGATTTAAAATTCACGTAATTCTTTATTTATTGATATAAATTATAAAATATTTGCTGTTATTTTTGCGAAATGTCCAATATCTACTACAGAAGACTAAAAATAATAAATGTAAAATGAACCATTTCTGTAATTGTGGATTCATAAATAATATATATAAAACAGATTTATGTAAAGATGTATGTAAAACAAGTTGAGTATTGCATTCAACATAGCTAAGAAGTAAATGCAATATTCACATGATTACGTAGATCTACGAATAAATACATTCGAACTTCGTGTTCAAATTTACATGCACAATCTATATCCAATTTTAATTTATTTCAAAACATGGGTTTTATCTTCCCAAGGTCATTGTATATTCTAGAGATTATTTTCCAATAGGTGTAACTAATTATTAGCAATTGGAAATGGAGAAATCAAAAGTGTTCTTAATGGGATATCATTTTTTTTTTCTCCATATGGAAATAAATGTCCCCGAAGGCTTGTGGACAGGTAGATGGTCAGCAGACGGTACGGGTTCGTGACCTGAGGATGGGGTTGGGTGGAACGGTGGATCCACCTTCCCCCATTCCATGAACGAGATGGATGAGCCCGGCCAACCTGTCCCACCACCAGCTGATGATGACGTCACATGACTTTTCCTCAGGGTGAGACACGGTAACAAGTGAAAGAAAGAAAAAAAAAAAAACTCCTCCTCACCACCCGAGGTTCATTGAGGAACAAGTTGGAGGATGAAGAAAGAGGAAAGAAGAAGGTGAAAAAAAGATAAGAGGGTATAGGATTGAAGCACCACCAGGAGGACGATACACACAAACTGGAGTTCAGTAATTGAAACCATGACGTCTTCCCTGAAGCCTATTAACAAAGAATAGTACAAGCATAACTCTTTAAAGCAGTGATCTCCTAACTACTGCGCCACGTAAAAACTTCCGCATTCAAAACAATAGTTGCCACATAAGGCAGAGCAATAGTGAAGCTTTTTCCTCTTTAATAAGTAACCGCTATCTTCTGTATGCAACCACACGTCAAGCAATTTTATAATTAAAGCAATAGCTTTATTGTAAGCAAAATTAATCCGTAACGGATTTGCTTGTCATGCTATCAGATAGCTTTCTGCAACAGCATAAGCGCAATTCTGAATTTATATTGATCAATTTATACTGTACTATATTATGAATTCGCAGTGCCAATACTAACAAGTGAATATAATTCTGTGCTAAAGCATTAATTTAAGGGCGATCCTTAATACCAAAATTTTAAAATTACAATAATAAAAAAAAGTACATTAACGAAAGGAAAAACGAAAAAAATAAAAATGCATTCGGATAGAGAAAAAAGATTAAGACAAGAAGAAAAGAAAAAAAAAAGTAGATAAACGGATTCGAACCTACAATATTCGATAGTCTGAGAACTTACTGATCGTGCTATAACTGACAATTGTAGTAAAACTGGTTGCTTTTCTGACTTTTAATCTAATAGCGGAAATTCAATGAAAATAATGCCAAATATCTCGAACATGGGGGGCAATTGGTCTCTGAAAATACTCTATTCCTACGTTGTTTGGGCCTCTGAACACGATGGTGAAATCCGTTTATCGATCTGACCTTCCGTTCGGGAGTTGTCAGGGGTGGACAGACGCGGATGAACGGACGGACAGGACAAACGCAATAGCTACCGATTTTGATCGCTATCACAATAGCTCCCAAATGGGTCGCTAAAGATACTGTTTTGATTTTTTTTATGTATTTTACGGGCAGTGCAGTCTCAAATTTTTGTGCACTAGGTGTATAATGCTCATACTAACGCATACTTTCTTTAAATAAGGTTATCGCCGTAATGAGTAGTGATAATTACAATTCATTGTTAAGAGGATCATCGTTACAGCATCAGTGCAATTGTAACCAATAACAGTGGTTGCAGAAATCTCAGACAGATGTAAAGGGTATGAACGATTCTTCATCTAATTAATTTCTTCATCTATAAGTTATGATTGGGTGCATCGTTAGTTATTAGGCGCATTTCACAGGAGCGAAAATGCGAGCGAAACATTCCGATCGATGACAAAAAATCGTTCGTACCAATTCCATAGGACAACGAATTTCTCTGAGAAGTTTTTTTGCCGACTGATTTGGATATTAAAACATTAACATTGCAGCAACCATAAGAATTGGACGTTCAGCGATGTCACATGATTTCGAAGAGCTTTTTTCAGTCCCAGAATCCTTCGCGAAAATTTCCACACATATCGGAGACAATAAAATTCCAATTTTCAAAACTAACAATATTCCCAGGCGAATTCTAATGCATTAGTTGAAAGCTTTTAACTAAAATATTATTCATATCAAAGCATTATTTTGCTGCAATTATAGTAAAATTAGTAAAAACTCATTCACTTGAAGTGGAGCGAAAATTCAAAACCGCCATGTTTAATTACGACGAGACGATCGCTCGCAGAATTTAGTTAACACTAAAATACTGTTTTCTCATGCACTGTTTTTCATTGGATTTAAATTATGAAGAACTTCAATTAATTTCTACATCCATTTTGACTTGTGCGATTTTGAAATGCTTGCTCGAGTCTTCATGCCGAACGGAACTAAGTACCACTTCCGTTTTCAATTGTGACTTTCTC
>JAFIDM010000002.1:19680420-19700762 GCA_023159025.1 Thereuonema tuberculata
CTATTTAGTAGTTATGTAAAGGGAATGAGAACCTTTCAAAGAATTGCTAGTTTCTATCTCTGAGTTACATAAAAATATAGAAGAGACAATTAATAGATTTTCCAAACAAAACAAAACTTCTATTTTCTTTAAAATGTCGTCCTTAGAATTTATTTATTTATTATTATTTTTTTGTGAAAATGACCAAAAAGATAAATCTATAACAATGGATGTGACCAAATTGTTTACCAAGTGACATCCTGGAACAGCTGTTTCACGCTCTTTGGCGATCATCAGACAGGAGCAGTCATCAGTAAACAAGATCTCAGTACTGAGGCTACTATGAATGATCATCGGAAGCGCAGTGGTGCCTCAAAAGAAAACAAATTGTTCATTTTTTCTCTTGAGGCACCACTGCGCTTCCGATGAAGATAAATCTATGATACTTTTAATTGTAATATTTAATGAATACAAGATTTCAAAAATGAGAAGTATCTAAAAAAACACATTAATGTAAAATAAAACATTAAAAACAACTTTGCTTCAAGGCTCTTCGTCAACGTCTGAAAGTTCATAATGATTCGTTACGATTTACGGTAAATTGAACCAATCATCATAGCTTGGTTAAGTTAATAACATCCAGGGGTTTCAAAAACAACCAATCAGAAAAGGCATTCAAATTAAAGGCAAATCCCGACTTCCCATTGTTAGAGTGAGTGAAGGTGGAGATACTTGCGTTCCGGAAAATGAACGAGAAACGAAAATAGACCCAGTAAGTGCTGTGCAAATAAGTTTAATGTTTAAGATACCTGTCTATTGTCAAATGTTCAATGGAAATCTTCGTATTCACAATAAGCCATACAATACAACCTCTTAGAAAATAGGCTGAAAATGGTTAAAATCTTACTCACACTTGCAGAAATATCTCTATATATTATCTACATATATATAAAATGCAAAACAATAAAAGTTTTGTTCCCTTAAAACTTAAAAATTACTAAGTCCATTTGACTGTGGCTTTCACCGTTCGGTAGGAGGTGCAACAGAGATGGTTTACGACCACACATCATCACTCCCTACCTTAGGTAATCAAGCAGTGAAGAAAAAACTACAACAATCTCACAAAGATTGCGCGAATTAGTGAAAAGTGCTTTTGAAAACTGAAAACGAAACATAATTCCGTTGCATCTTCTCAATACTGCACTCAATTAACACAATTTATCGCTTGTAACATTTGAACTAATCATTTGCGTTTTCTGAGTTAAATGTAGAGGGTTAAATTGTGCATCTTTAAAGGCATAACTCTTTTCTTTATCTCCTAGGGATAATAAGACAGTTTTTTCCCTCGCGCCAACCATCATCTACGACTGATGTTTTTGAAGTTATATTTTTTGGCGACATTTCTTGGAAACTTTACTATTCACAAATGTATTTTGTTTTTGCTTTATGTAATTTCATACATTCTAAGTAAGTAATTGTTAGTTAAATAGCTATATGTAAATAATAGTAATAATAACAATAATAATATCTACCTATCTGACTATCTATACATACAAATCGCAAAATCGATGTTTGTATGATGTTATTTCTTGTCTCCTATGCACCGAACAACGCCGGGTCCTTCTGCTAATTAGATATCTACTGTCAAACTTTGGGAATCGGTTGGACGAATAGCTGTTTCTCCTAGGGTTCACGAGCTTGAAGTATTTGGATTTCTGTTATACTTTATAAGTTGGGTGTGAAAATCGTGAGAAAAAATTTCCGCTGTCCAACTTCCACATTTCGTTTACAAAGCGGTTATCAAACTTTTGGGAAGGGTGGGGTAAAAGAAAGTCTGCATCTTCCTAATTCCACAGATATTTCTTTTTATTTTCTTTCTTGTTAAGTATTCAAACTCTGTACATAGTTTTACTTCAATAAGATAACATAAATTTCCTTGTTAATTCTCCTATTTTTATTTCGTTACAATAAATAAGTTCTAAGAAAGACAAATTTAAGAATAAGATGGAATTATTACTTAAAAATTTCTTTCTGCAATTACAAATACCTTTTTGATAATTACAACGTCCTGTAGGACATTGGCATTTCATTAAACCACGTCCAAAATATTAACACTGGCTAAATTTCGCCAAGAGGGGCAATAAAACGTGAGGTCTTAACTATTAATTATTACTTGGTTTTACAGCCTTCGACATGAATTTAGGATTAACAAAGGTTTGAACTAATAAAAGGTCAAGTAATTGAAGGAAAAAAAAATATTGTTAAGAGTATCAATTTTCGAATGCAGTTATACAATAACATGTTTTTTGTAAGGTTTTTAACTTACAGATCCAACGTAACTTAATGGAATCTTGAATGAAATAGCATAAATCTAAACTGTTTAATTTCTATCACGGCTAAAGTTAGAATTCTTAACAGTCCTTTAAGGCATTTCGTTTTAAAATGTAAAACAGAACTTCAAGTTTACAGAACTCTTTAGCATTGCATAATAAAATGTTTATTCAGTTATCATTATCACAACCTGTAGTTTCAGAGAACTGTAAATTAAGGGTGTTTTATTCTTATTTCAAATATGAAAAGTCGAAGTAGAAGTTGAAATCAAGTTTTGATGAAGTGAATTGCATTAACATTCTCGTAGTTCGGAAAGGGAAAAATGAAGCGTTGTTAAATTGCTATTGTTATTTTGGATAGCTCTTCAAAAACTCTTTTTATTCATTATATAATCAGTAACTAACCGAACAAATTTACATCGTGCAAAACTTACTTTATTCTATTATTTCCCTTTCATGTTTTTTTGCTTTACTGACAATAAAAAAACTTTCAAAAATAAAGATCATCCAAGTAAATAACTAAATAAATAAATAAATGGTCCCACAATGCGTTTTCCACTAAAGATGTATTATTTTTTGTAATTTTAACATTCATTTATTTCGCCATGGGAAATTCAAATTTTCAAAGAAAAATATGAACTTCTTTAAACCATTTCTTAGCCAGGCGTTCTTTCAAAAGCTTAATCCTTTGTAAATACTACTATATACACGAACGTTCTTGAAATAATATTGACGAATGAAGAAACTAGCGAGGAATCCAGACCAGTGAACCTGTTCTTTATTTATAATACGTAAACGTTCCATAACACCATACAGTTCTACTTACAGGGTTTGCCCACGTGACTGAGTCGAATAACATTGTTGTGTTCCATGTACTTGAACTTGGACTTTTCAACTATTGGACCGAATTGGGTAAATTGGTTGCCTAGTAACGGGTGTAATTATCATTCGAACCCGTGTATAAGCTATCAATGATAATAGTAGATCAGATTCTTTGATTATACCAGTGCTCAGGGCAAAGTCAACAAATTACGAAAATAACTTGCAAAAAAGGGTGGAGCAGATAAAACTAACTCTTATTAAATTCGCAAAACATTTAATTACTTGCTTTTTCGTCAATATAGAAATCTCTTTGAAACAAACATCGAAGGATTACAAGAAAAAAAAAATAAGTCTGATTATTTCAAAGGTTTAAAATCATGATTATCAGCAATTTGCAATAAATAAAGCGTAAACGATCTGGAGCTGTCAAAACTTAAATTGCTTCAACATTAAATCATTAGGTAATTATTGAGACTTCTGGTCAAATTCACTATGCTATAACATTCTGCAGTAAATTGCTGTGCAGTTTAATTTACATGTTTAAATCAAACAAATTGGAATATCCGCTTTTATTTGACTGGGAGAAAAATACAAACAAAAACAACTTAGCCTTTTGAAATGTTCATAGAACCAGGTAAAATATTTTCACTTATAGTCCTATTAAATTATATTTTTTTGTTTGTATAAAAAAGTTGAATGATTTTTGTTATTTCATTGCGTCGACAAATTTGTTACCAAAATATCGAATCTGTAAGATGTGTATTGTAGGCTACAACATGTTGTTTTTAGCATTGACAGTCTTTCCTAAGACAAACATGATCCCAATTTATGACATTCACTCGTAGAATAGGATTTAACTTTAAATAACATAAGACAAAATATATAATAATTGGTCGTCTTACAGTGAATAGCAACTGACAAATGAATAAACTTGTAGTTTCTAATTATCCTCAAAACTTAGGAAACTGCTTCAATATTCCGATAATAAATCCATAACTAAGATGGAGTAATAAGTATTATCTAAAATAATTGTTGTTAAACCGATGATGTTAATCTCTCTGAAATAATTTGGTTCCTAGACTCTATTAGTCGTCTAAGAATAACATTCATTTATTTAATTATAACATTAATGCTAAATTTTAACATTAATTTATTGTTAATGCACCGTTACATATTAAGATAAGATACAGCAAATTCTAACACTGTATTTAACTTGTTTTCTTTTTAACAACTATATTCTTGTGAAGTTTTGAATCATAAAGTTATCTTTAAAACCCCAATTCGTTTACTAAACAGTAATAGCAAGAAACAAATAAAGAAAATAGTAAATGAATGTGTTTTGAGAAAGATACAATAAATGGGTATCATTGCAACTTCATCATTTTCTCACATTAATTGATCCAACCAGGAAAAAAAAAACAACAATGAAGGAACCGAAAGTTTTTAGAGATCACATGGAAGTATGTACGTTGATATTTCAGGAAAATACTTCCAATTTATAAGTTGATTAACACTGAAAAATTTGCCACCTTTGATTATTAAGAGGAGTTTTTACCATAGTTATTGCTTAAACTTGTCACTAATATCAGTGATTAGAGTTTGCTTTTTTATTTTTTAAACTGAAAGAAACATTATTGATATGAGCAGAAATAAGTCAACATGGTGACAACATTTCTTCTTCATAATACAGTGTCTCTTAAGAAATAAATAACAAAACATAAATTCAAATGAAAATAATTAACATTAATGGAAGTGCGATAGTGGTTTCGACCACAAATAACTGAATTAATATAGTTTTCTCTTCATTATTTTCTGAAATGCAAGGTAAAGTGCATAAACATCTTATTGCGTAAGATTATTAATCTCACAATGCATCACTAACACTCCAGTTATCTCTTTCATGGAAAAGACCATTCACTGCACATTGACGAAAGTGAAAAGTAGAAATATGGTTGAATTGTTCATCATCCTCCCTTCTCTATTTCTTCTTTCATTTGTATAAAAGTTACCGCTGTTAAGAATAAGAATGGCACAATAAGAAGTAGTCTAAAGAAATAATCTAATCAACTATTTAAGTAATTCCGAAATAATATGAAGTAGAGTTGAATATACTTAGACTTGGTCAGTAATTATATATCAATATATTTTTCATTTTTAAACTTGAACTATTATTTCAGTCGGTGCAGCCAAAACAAAAAAGACCTATGAACAGGTTCTGCTTTTTATACAAATTATGTCTGATACACATAATTAAGTAGTAAGTTTCTAATTTAAAGTCGTAGTGTTTTAAGAAAATTGTCAACAACTGTAGAAAATTAAGGAAAGTAAATAAGGAAGTAATTACGATAACCGCGACTTAGCTTTTCAAGATTATAAAGTTAAAAAAAAAGCATAGCCTTAATAAAAGCTCGCAAAGTTATCCCCTATATTCTACAATTCCACAGAAATATATTTAAATAGCATAGAATAAAATTATTTATATTTATAAATATATGTATATGGTTATTGCTAATTATTAGTTAGCAGGCATCATTTAATAAGGAAATCCTAGTTTGTAATTAATGATAAAAAACTATAAAAGTTTTGCAGTAATCTCCAATTGTCTTAAGCTCTTTTGGAAATGAGTATTTAAGCCAACTCAATTCTGACTCACTTATCCAACAAAAGCAGTTACAATTTATCAACGGTACGTACCTATCTTGGTGTTTCATCTTCTGTTCAACGTTGTCCAAGCATTTCCAACTCGATTTCAATGTGAATTTAATCTGAAGATGATAAGATATCTTCATCCAACTGTTATCTCATGGCTCTCGGGACAGTTCCAAACAGTTCAAGATGCGGCAATTCTGAATTCAGCTGACCAAACAGCATTTTTTCCAGTATTCTACAGACAATTTCTAAAGCCTTTAGCATTTTACAACGGGCTGCTTTATGGCAGATGTTAGTTTGAATGTCGCTCGAGATAACAGAATATTTCCTTTTGCAATATTCTTTCAAAAAAAAGTAATATGTCTTGACTTTTCACTTCAATATCCTTTGTATCAGCTTATAGTCAGTAGATATATTACATAATCGGCGATTCCTTCTGTGGATATTGATAATCGGCTACAGTTTCACTCACTGACCTAATTGAATATACGTAATGTTTATTCTCTCATTGAAGTGATCATTTCGTAACTCATCTTTTAGCTCTTTTTAATTTAATCATATCCTTTTCTCGTTCACTAACTTATGACCTATAATTTACAGCAGGTACCAATACACCAGAACTCCACTTGATACGATAATAATGTAAATCATATATTAGACCATTTGGTTATCAATACAGAGCTGCTTGGCTATTAACTGTATATTATTCTATTATTAATGTTGCTGGTGCGTCAAGGTACATAAAAGAAACATAAGGTGATTAATTTTTCTGGTTTTGCTTCTTATAATTAAGAAACCGCCAGAACAAATACAAAACACAATAAACAAATAGCAACATAGACTATCTGAATTCTATATATCAGTGAAACTGTAACATTTCATAAATTTTAGAAAACTAACAATTTGCGTTACGTAAATCTGTAATATCATCAGCAGCATTATATTTTCAATCAACACAAAAAAAAAAATAAAAAAATAAAACGAAGAGACGCTTAGTCGAGATATTCGTTCTGGTCGATGAAATGCGAGACTTCAGTAACTCAGGTGACAGTGACGTCATTTCTGTTCACGTATTCTACCTTTATCTCCGATTTCAGTGTCTTGTGATCGCATGAAAAAGAAGCCCAACAAAATACAACGGATAGTCTTACACTCGGCCAACCATGTCTACGTTAGACATTGAAGTCTACTTCTTAAGACTCGACAAGAAAGTAAAAACCTATTGAGGAAAGTGAAGTAGCTAATCTCCTCCTAATTTCCTTAAACTCTATTTCCTCAAAGATTGAATGGGTTGTTTCTCTGCTTTTCCTGAATAACAAAGGAAATACGCCGACATAAAACTCTAACGAATAAAAATCATCAGATAGTAAACTGTCAAGTGTCAAAATAACAAATCTTAAACTTATCTGTTATATGGGATGCATTCTAGTTATGAAACTGGATAAAATCCAGCAAAAAGTAAGCTGAAATGATGCATAAACATTTAAATAACATAAAAAAAACACACAAAAAAAAAAAAAACAACAAACACACACACAAAAAACCCAACAAAAGCGTCTATAATAGAAAAATGAAGTCTAGATCATGTTTGACTTCATTTTCATTAATTGAACGGTACAGTTTTGTATTTTGTTCTTTGTTTTTTTTCTTTTTCTAATCTTGTAATACGTTGAGAGGTTCGATCATAGTACATGGGTAACTGGCATTCGAATTTGATATTCTTTAAACTAGTGAAATATTTATACGAAAATGGCTTCATAGGATTATTAATATGTCTTTTGTGCCTTCAGAAAACCAACTTTACAATCAGCTAAAAAAATTGCACATGTTACATTATTGAAGAATATATACTTTATATTCAAGCCCAGTCACCACGTTTATGGCCAAACAGTTCAGTTACATCCGAAGGGATACAACTTAATAGTACATTAACTCTATGTACTATTTTTGTACAGTAAAGTTTTTATACAGTATATTTTCTACTTTAAATCTTTATTGCTTTCATCAAAAATCCTGTTAAGAGTCAAAATTAAACTTTTAATAAATAAAATGATCTTACGTAAGATAATTTCAGTTGTCATTTCAATTTTGTTCTTGTAAGTAGAAATTTCACTTACATATATGCCACTATTATTACGGTATTTATTACGTCTTGGCATTGTAGATTACGTATTGTAGATTAAGACACAGACACACATTAGAAAGTTATAAATATATTTTTTTATAAATATAAGAAAATCAGACAGTTCGCCTCGCTGAAAATACTTTAAAAAATATCTGATTGCATGTCTAGACACTCAGACCAGCGGTTCTCAAACTTTTTGGTCTTAGGCCCTTTCCACTCTTAAAAATTACTAAGGACCCACAAAAGAACAATTTGTTTGTGATTGTTACAAAATTTAATTCAAAACGTACAAAAAGATTTTATTGAAAAAATTATATTAAAAAATAGTTTTGAAGTCAAGGACCCTTTGAAAGCGTCTCGGGGAACCCAGAGGTACGCGACCATACTTTGAGAAATGCTGCTCTAGGCTTATGTCCAAATTGCATCTTTATTAGTGTTACTTTTTCTTAAAATTAAATCGTGCATAGATGATCATTCTGTTAATATGTTACTAAATTTCTAACTTATGTCAATACTTAAGAGAATCTTTTATTTTGTTAAGCTAAACCTTTTCTTGCATTTTTTTTATCTGTGCAGACTTTACCTTACAAACATTTGCCTGCTAGACAGTTTATTTCATAATTTTTAAGGCTTTAATTAGATGTTTGAAGGCAGAACTGTATTATGTTATAAAGATATAACTGTCCTTCATAAACTGTGAAACACGGGTTAGTGGGCGGTGGTGATAAAGGGCATAACCTTGATTCTCAATAAAAATCTCCACAAAAACCCAAGGGCTGATTATTTAAAGTAAGAAAATGCCCACGAGCCTAAATTATCAGAATAAAGTGACTCGGATTTTTTTTCGTATGACAGTGGCTTTTCGAAACATCACCTGCATCTGTAATTAACTTCGTCTTCCAGAGAAAAGTCTTGACCTTGAAGGTTTTCACAGGAATCGATTAATTTCTTCAGGTAATTAAAGCAAATAAAAAGAAAGCTTGTAGGTGTAAGGGAGCGGATCGCTTAATGAGCCTGTGGGGGCTATCATTCATCATTTGCCTCTGGGTGGGGGAGGCTTCCTCCATAAAAGCATCACGTCATGTCTTTTGAAACCCGCGATGAGGTCACTGTCAAAAAGCAGACAGACGTAGTATCTCTTCATTTGCTGCGTTTCCTTTCATTCACCACATGTTTGTGACATAACACAAGCTGTGAATGAAATGCTGGAACCAATCCAATCCCTATTCAACACTGAAACGTATTTAAGAATAGATTTGTCAATAACTATGGATTTCCAATTATAAATAGAATTTTCCCAATGCGACAGTGGGACCTCCAAATTTAACACAACAAAAATCCACAATGAAATGGAAGAAATGAATTCATGTGCCTTGAATTCCATTAGCCGTAAATGAAGTAAATGGGCACAAGAAACAATAAAGACCCACATATCAACAGTAGGAAAAGATAAGACCCTGTGTCCAAAAATGATATTCTATGACAGCTCAGGATTAACGTAACAGAACTGTGTTCCTCAGCCAGGTTTACTCGCTAATGTAGAAGTTTTCATTTTTTTTAATCTGCAGACCACAAATTTCCTTATTTTCTCAAGGCTTCAATAAACAAATGCTTACTCAAACTGTCATTAAACTTTTTTATTTAGAATTATTTAAAATTAGAAAATATTATTAGATGAAAGATACATTAAATTGGCGTTTCTTGAAGTTTTCAAAATCTGATTTGTTTATTTCAATGAATGCTTCAACACATTTGGTTTCTTATGTGAAGCGAAGCAGAGTAATTGTTAGTCAAAAATCAAAAATTTGCCTTCCTCTCCATCAAAAATCAAAACACGGTTCTCGAAACAACGACTCAAGATAGAAAAATACATTGACATCAAGACTATTACGACATTGTGTCAATTTTATCAAAGTCAATGATAGCTTTCGTAATTTTGAAAATATACCGCGGAATGATTTATAGAAAAACGTTTATGTCAGATTGTAGCACAGTTAAAATATATGTCTTCAGGTATTTTTAAATCACGAATAGTGTTAGGGAGTAATGAAATAGAAATAAATTGGAAAAAAAAGGTCTCCATGAAATTTAAATGAAGTTTGTTTTCTGATAGTCAAGAAAAATGAAATTAATTCCATTGTTTTGTCAGAGTTACAGAATATATTTGTGTAGATTTACCAAGTAGAAATGTCAATGAAAGAATATATCACTACAACTTAATAAAGTGTTACTACGAAAAAAAGTATAACAATAAAATTTTAAATGTCTGTAAGGTTGTAACCCAAGTCACAAATACAAAAAAAAACGGAAAACGATCAATTAATGATGGGTTTGATCCGATAAAATAATATCCAAAAAAAATCCATTGATTTTTTTTTTTTTTTTGGGGGGGGGGGGGTAAACTTACCCGTAACTCTATCGCCCCCCCCCCCTCCCCACTCAGAAAATGACAAAATGAACAACGGAGTTCGTTTACGATGGGTTTGTTTCAGTTTGTTTCGAAAATAAAAGCGTTTTTTAATTCTTTTATTAGGTGCATTTGAAATAAGGCTGTTGGGTTTTCAATAATTAAGAAGCAACTTGACTCTCACTGAACCGATATTCGTGAAACTTCGTATACAGCAAGAAAACTGAAATATAATAACCAATACCAAATTTCATCAAGATCGGATAACATTTAAAGATAATACGTTTAATCATCGGAATCAGTGTGGCGCCTCCAAAGCTTAAATAAACATTTTTATTAAACAATAAAAAACTCATTGAAAAATATTCATGAGAAAAATTACGTTGGTCTCACTCATTCATGTTTGTTAATATTTACATGCGCTTTTTTATTCTTTTTATGCGCTAAAAAAAATATTCATGGAGGCAGGTGGAAAGATGGCACCTGAATTGCCTCACCAATATTTTTAGTGAGTTTTTTTATTGTTTATTTAAGCTTTGGACGCTACAGATTGAGTCCGATGATTGTTCCTATTGCCTATGTATCGAGACCTTGCTGTTTACTTGTGTTTACTCCTGGCTGATGATCGCCACAGAAAGCGTGAAACAGCTGTTCTAGGATGTTACTTATTAGACACTTAGTCTCGCCCATTGAATTTTGATAATACGTTTAATTTTTCGATAAACCTTTTACAGCTATTGCTACGACCACAAAGAAAGTGACACCGTCTAGTGATCGCTTTCAGAAATTTCTACATCCTTCTACGGCCCACTTTGGCGACAGCACATGTTCCCGTTAACTATTAAGCTACCCGCACACGAGGGAGCTTTTTCTGTGCAACTCGAGGAAATTGAGGTGCACAGAAAAAGCTGCATGCGACTATCAGTGCGCAAACGATGCAACATTGTTAGCGCCGCCGTGCGGACAACAAACGAAGCACACTACGAATTTGAATGACATCACTGGACATGACGTCAAGGATACTGCTGTGATATCGTTCCAAAACTAAATATTTGTGATTTATTTTAAACATATGAGAAATATTTTTATAATATTATTAGCCGGTATGTAATCGCAGTTGATGGCAATAATGCGATTCACGAATAACAACGACCAACAGCCAATAATAATCCATTGCTCACTGAAACAATGACGTCATGTGGCAGTTTCCGGAAATGGTGAATGAGCGAAACTCTGCTTGCGATGTGAAATATTCAAAAAAACTAGGTTTTTGAAACGTTCTGATACATTCTGCCGCATTAAATTACTGCATTTACATATAAACTGTATTTATGTGTGAAAGAAACTCGAAAATAATCTGATATTTTTGCTGTATTCGCGATTCGCCCATCTCAAGCGAAGGAAAAATGTTTCGACGCCATGTTTCTTCCTTGAGCATGACGTCACGCCTGACGTATAAAAATGCTGCACTGTGATTGGGTAATTCCATGCAACTTTCCGTGGTGCACCGCCGTTCTGTGAAGCTTTTTTTCCATGCAACTTCCATGCAACTTGGCCCATGCAGCTCAAAAAACCGCTCTAGGCATCAAGTTGCACATGCAACTCGGCCAAAAGCTCCCTCGTGTGCGGGCTACTTTAAATGCATTACAATAACGAAAAGCGAACGTTCCTATTAAATGTCAAGGTTTACCGCGCATAGAGTCTTCTTGTTGATTTTAGATACATAACGTGCCTCAAAGACACGCTTGGGCAATTAGTAGTCAATAAACAGTGGCTGCAAAATTAATATGGTACCTTTTGTTCTTGTGTAGACACCTTTCACTATTGCATATGAGGTGCACAGTTCAAGCTATTCTTTGCCTGAAGAAAAAAAAACCACATCTGTGTCTCTTTGGCCTTCGCAATTGTGTTCGAGAAAATGGAATTCGAATCTTAAAGAGACATTGGAAATGGAAATGAAAACTAATTTAGATGCTATATTCAGCCGCGCGAAAGTAGTTTAATAATCAGCAATTACTTGAGAAACTGTGTTTCCTTCGACGCTTTTACTAAGGAGACTGTTTTTACTAACGAAAAGAGCTGCAAGGTCACCTTGGGTTCAACCGGTGAACACCAAAAGAGGGCGGCAAAAAAAAAAAGTCGAAGATCACCCCTCCCTCGCCCACGTAATGGACCCGTTCATCCATGACGTAATTCAAATTCATTCATATAACTTCAAGGGTGTAGTCGCAAATGACGTCGCGTTTTCACCTGTTCTTAACCGGTCTAAGTCAACATGGATTTTCGTTTACTGAGTGGAGTCTGGAATGTTAATATGGTTTGGAAGAGGTGTTTTCTTTTAACATTACTACAAGATTCCCAGCATTTCTGTTCAGTGAACGTTGATATTTGTATTCTTTTTACAGAATTTTGCAAAATTGCTCAAAATACCATCAGGAATCTATTGTTAAATTAATTAAATTTTGCACTTTCATGAAAATTGGGACAACTTTTTATGATAAATCCATCACATGTTTTCAAACTTGCCAGATGTAGACAATTCAGTTGAAGATAATAAACTTCAAAATAACTTAATTCTTAATTTTTTTGTGATCAACTTTCAAAACAAAACCATATACAGCTTCGTTGATAACTTTCCTTTATTGATAAAACTAATACTTTTTCTGTAATTTAACTATATCATACATGATATACGTATTTCTGTATTAATTGCTATAGTCACCTCATTTACTTTGCAATCAGTACCTCAATGTTACGTCCTGTTACTCTGAAATTAAATTCACCGAATTATATTACAGATAAATATTAGTTGGAAGAGTCGGATTCGATTCCCAAGAGGTTGAGATTTTCCTCAGCTTACTTCTCCTCCGCAAGGCGTTTTATAGTAAAAAATGAGACCGGGTTCCTTTGTCCCGAAAGTTAAAGGCAGACTAGCATTGGACAGGCCAAGATCTCCTCCATTGAGCATTGAGTTCAGAGTTGCAGACTCTGAACTCTCCTTCCCATGAGCTTTATAGACTCGAAGATCTCGAAGATAAACTACCTATCTACAAAATTGCCCAATTCATTTATTTCTAATGCCATTTGAAAGTGAATTTAGGGATATATATGTTACTATATACTTCAGTGAAATGTAGCCAACGCAGTACCCACTACCTTCTTTTATTATCTTTTCCTTAAGAATATAATAATATTTTTTGGCAGCAGTAAGAGCAACACACAGAAGACCATTTTTCTTTGACAATCAAATTGTAACAGACTTTGTTTACAATTTGCAGGAAGATAAGTTATGATGGCAACGTCTCGTAACCACAGCAGCCAGGGTGTGGCCGGTGAAAAATATGATGTATCTACATCGATTGCGTCTAGAAAGAGTTGAAGGAGAAATGTTAAGATTGGTAAATAATGAGAAAAAAATGAAGGTATCCAGGTTCTAAAAGGTGATCCATTCAGTGAAATTTCATTATGGAATTGGCTGCAGCGATTGGATTCACAATATTCTCCTAATTGCATTCTTATTATCTCTTTTGCGCCATTTCAATGTGATTTCGTTTTTTAAGACCATATATAGAAAGAATGAAAACTGTAGAATTATTGCAGACGTAAGAGTATGACCTTGTAGCTGTTGTTTTGTAAAAGTTCTTTGATTTACTCCCTTTCAAATACGGCGTTCATGATTCTAAATAACACTAATAAATGTAAAACGAAAATATTGTAATAACCATATAGGCAGAAAACTACATAAACATTTTTAAAGTGCCTAAATAATTCAACAAATAATAACCAAGCAAGACACAAGGGTAAGTAAAAGGATTATAGAACTCGCACTCCGAGTCCTAAAGACGACGAAACGGCCGTCCCAGTCGCCGGTGACAATTCGGGGCGCGAAATCCTTTTACTTCCTTGGATATTATTTGTTATATAAACATTACTTCACAACAATTTAAAATTCTTTATTAGCAACATTTCGCTAAGCTTTCTGTTAATTTATTGTAGTTACTAAGACAGGATCGGAAATTCAACTCTTTTTAGTAATTTGTAGTTCACATATTCTGATGTCTTATATTCATGAATCTGAGGGAATTTAAAAAGATTGAAACTGACATTAACCTATCAAGTGACCTGATTGGCAACCTTAAGGATCCCCACATGTCCCCAAAACTTATGACCTTAATATAAGGGTTCTGAATGTTCACAGGATTCAAGTAGACAGAAATAAATATAAAAATGTCCTTATTATTTGGAACAAATAACAATTTTGATACAATGATTTTATATGTTAAAATAAGAACCTCATAAACCGTAACTAATTGTTTTGAGATGATGTTGTCTAAATTTACAACGGATTCGTCATTTATGTATCTTTCGTGTTAATCTTGTAAATGTATCTTATTTACAAGAGTTTTAACAGACTCTTTTAAAAGTCCATTGTCTGGAATTTTGTCAATTAAATGCAAGAAAGAAAAAATACATTGGATATAAAAAATTTTGAAGTCAAAATGCTTTAATTGAATTTTAATTATCAATAATAGCAGTTCTTTTTAATTCATTGTCACGACACATGTAGATATTTGAATGTACCAATGAAATAAATTTCTTGAAAAAAGTAATTCTCAGTCGAAATACCTATCCATCCATTCTTTCGTCAAAACAATTCAAAAATTGTATCCTAGTAAGCTGAAATTTTAAAAGTAACTTTGGATAGAAAACTTTAGGCCTCAAACAAGACGAGAGTATTCGAAAAGAGACAGACTAAAGCCCATTGCACATGAATCCGAAAATCGGTCGGTCGAATCCATGTGCAATGGGCTTAAGGGGAGCGTTTGAGACCAAAATTATCATATTGAAATGAAAAAATGTAATGTGAAAGAGGGTGTTTTGGAACACAATTTTACGTATAGGGTGATTCAGTCCAAAATTTACGTATTCAAAACACCCTCATTCACTTTATCTTTTTTCATTTCAATACGATAATTTTGGTCTAAAACGCTCCCCTTAAGCCCATTACACATGGATACTTCAGAATGTTCAGTCAATTACGAGTTTCTTTTTTTGCTGAATAAGTTTAACAGTGTGGACAAGTGAAGAATATGTTATTTTTTTTTGTATATTTTTTAAAAATTTATCATAAATCCTTATTTAAAAAACCTTAAATGTAACCATTTTAGAGTCGTTAACATTCTGAATTTCCTTACATTGATAAGTAAGGCTTAGGAGTATTGAATACAGGATAAGCTGACTTACAAGCATTGCTGCCCAGTGTTAGATAATTCATTCAGCAAGAATTGCAAATTATTTAATTGCTTTAATGAAAGCGAATAGGGATTAGTGTCAAAATCTTGTTGGCATTAATTGGGTCCAAATGAGATTTTTCAGTTGTACGTTCCATTGGGTGATGGAAGACTATAATTGCCGCCATCTTTCCTCTTTTCTACATGGATTGAATACCACATGTTCTAATTACCAGTAAACGATTGCTAATGAATTGGGATTTTAAAGGAGATGCCAGCCCCAGGCAACCGATCTACTAATGATAAATCGGCTTAATTTTCTACTAGTAAAATGCATAAATCAGTTATATCCAATTATCCTCATTTCTGATCATCTTTTTTTCTGTTTTTCTAGGAAAAAAAGGAGGGGATGTAGGCGTGTCAGTAACAAAAAAAAAAAAAAAAGCTCATCACCCTTTTATCAAGTGGAATGACCCTTTCCTCTACGACAAGAGTTGTTCATTTTTTGGCGAAGGAGGAGGTGAGGTAGGAGGGATTTATGACCTGCATTCGAGCATCTCGCGACAAAAATTAAAACTGAAAAACAAAAGAAGGAACTGACGAAAAAAACGTCTTATCTAAGAGAAAAGTGGAATGGATCAATCATTCACGACTTACTAGGTTAATTGAAAGATGTTAACAGGCAAATCACAAGTGTTTGTCTTTTACAAAATGGAAATCTAAAAAAAAAAAACCACAACAGAACTCCACCTAAGTAACAGTATTTCAAATTTACCTCAAATAAATCTTCGCTTTCACTGTGGTGTTGCTCATTATGCAACAATGAGCTTTTCCTTGACCACAAAGTGAGAAAAGTGGAGATTGAAAACTAAAACTTGCAATTGTCATTATTGTTGCAAATTCAAAATTAATGAATTGCTGTGGTCCAAAGAATGTTTGACGGTATCGTTTTGAATTCGAATTCGAAATAGGACCATCAGATAGTGTACTACGAGAAGCAGAAGCCCAAGAAAGTTTGTCAGAAACGCTTTCAAACCACTAATAATAAAATGAGTTTTCTAGTTTTCAAATGAATTGAAATTGATTAGATCGTCTAGTTTTTCAATTTTTCTGCACAACTAACTGAAATAGAATCCAGTCTAAAAAAAGGAAACACAATACATAACTCCAAACAAACTATCAAAGATATTAGAATTGAGATACATTTCGTAGCTCCTTTTGTTGTATTTACTATCATCATATCAATCAACTAAGTAAACTACGTGCACTTTTGTTCATTTCTGTATTATTAAAATGAAAAAAGAGAATTAAAATTTGCCGATCATTAAGCAAATGGTTAACCTGGGATGTAGATATCACGTTAATTTGATGAAATTTGGATAAATCATCATTTAGTTAACAAATTTAAGATAATCAATCAAACATGCCAATATAAAAAGTACACCAATATAAAGAATAAATGTTAGATAAGTTCGTCAAATCTGTAGACGTTGGAATAAATAAATAAATAAAATAATAATAATAGAAAAATATTGATTAAAACATGCGTAACTACTGAAACTATGCTAAATTGTAATTATGGTCTTTTCTTTGTAAAAGGACTTTAAACTTTTGTTTAAAAACTCTCAAGTAATAAAGTCTTTGTAGTGACATGTCTTTGAAGGCATTCAGACCAATCGATTGAAAAACGTTCAATAGTTCGAAAGACAGCTTGATGTAATGACGCATATTCACAAAGGCAGGAAGTCACAAGACAATACGACTGTTTTGAATTAGGCATAAGATTTGTTGGCGTAAAGGAATTGTTAATTATAATTATTGATCCAACAGATGCAGACTCTTTTTAAAGTTCAGTGGGCCAAAGCTCAGGTTGCGTGAGCTCGTGTTCTCACTGGTTCAATCGGAGTCCCCTCTTTTCTGTGATGGGGTAAAGATGAGAAGAACGGAGACGGGGACAAACAAATCCCTCACAAGGACAAAATATTTCTGCCAGAGGGGAGCCCATAAACATTCCCCCAATTCTTAGCACCATATCACAATCACTAAACAACTGCTGAGTTTCAAACGGTTTTGCTCTGAAATACTCTGACCTGAAATTTATAAATAACGACACGTATTACCTAATTTAAATTAGCTTTCAAAGAAGTGATATTGAAATTAAAAAGAAATACAAAATTATTAACAAGATTCAATTTTTTTTTTGATTTTGCAACAATAATATGAAGATTATGGAACATAACGAACTTAGAAATTTGACGTCCGAGGCAAGAACAAATTAAATTTTACTTGATAAATATTATAATAAAGATTAATCCAGATTTCCAGTTTTATAACAATAAAATGTAGATTTAGTAAGAAATTTCAAACAACTAAGAGCATTCTCATTAAAGTTATAATTATCAAAATAAGAAGCCATAAAGTTCTAAGAAAGAAAACATACATACGGAACAGGTGACTATACTGTATTTTTTTTATTAAGAAATAGTTTAATAAGTTTTACAAGAACAAGAAACAGTTTTAACAGTTTATGTTTAAAAAACAATACTTATCTTTACGGCAAATAAATTAACTTTTTAATTTATAATTTATATAGGGAATGTATAACAATTTATTATTGATACCAGGGCGAATATTATTTTGCTAGAGTGTCTTAAAGATATATAGGAAACGATATCTGAAAGCAAAATGGTAAAAGAAGCTATAAAATATTAATCAGTGAAGTGTATCAGTGAAGTTAATCAATTGTCGTGAAGATGATTACTGAGTTTAAGCTTTCAAGTCTTTTAAATAGGCATAAAAGTTATCAAACAATGTTGAGTATCATTGGGAAGCCTCCATCCTCAATAGGTTTAAAGGAATCTTAGGTTAAAGTTGCGATCAGGCCCAGAGGACCGCGCAATGCTGCTGGAGGGTAGGCTCCAGTGCTTAAAGGAATCTTAGAAAATACAATAATAAAATCGTTATGTATGTATGGTGTATGGATGATAGGTTTACTATTACAAAAGAAAATAAAAAAAGAAAACACAAAAACCGATACCTCTAAATTGTAAACATCATTAATGGGAATTTTAAATACACATTAGAAACAGGAAATAACACTAGAGAACTAGACGTTATTAAATAAACAAGTAATTATTAGAACAGTACAGTAAAAATACCCTGCAGAATGAGTTATTTTTAATTATGCTGTAAAATTAGTAAAATCAATTATTTTTTTTCAAAAACTCTAACTGTGTTAAATATTAAAACAATTTAATGTGCGGCTAAGAATACATACAAATAATGAACATTGGTCATTATTTATAATTTATTACGTATATTAAAATTATTAGAAATTATGGTAATGTTTAACTTCTTCAGGAAAGCAATAACCTTTAAATGTCTTAATGGAAGTTTTTATAGCAAAATTTCTCTAAATTTATGCATAGGAAATCATCCAATGAATTTTCAAAATTTGATTATGAATGAAAAATTTTTTTAGTTTTGATAGATTTTTGAATGGGCCACTAGCACTGTGGCGCTTTTTAAGCGTAGCGTTGAAATCCTAATATTTCAAAGGAAGTCAAATATACATCGAAGAAAGAAAGAAACATTTAAGCCTAAGACGGGATTCGAACCAGGTTCAGTCATATTAGCGGTATGGCAGGCATTCGAACGAATACAACCTTGCATCTGTATTAGCAATTATTTTTTTCGATTAATGTTTTTTGATGACGGCAATGATGGACGCTACCAAAACTTTTTGATGAAAAAAAAAAAAATATTTTAATTGAAATAGTATTTAATGAAAGGTAATGAATATTTAGGATAGTATTTATATTTACCAAGAAACATTTTTTTTTACTATTCATGAATTTCTCTCCTACAATTTCTTTTTTTCAAATCACGGATACTAAATACATGACGGCAGCCATTTCAATGTATTTTGTTAACTGAAGACGATCTTGCAGAAAAAAATTAAAGCTATGATATATAAGGAATATCTGACCATAGAATATTAGGCCTGTTATAAGCCAACTACATACTTCAAACTATCTCATCTTTGTTATTCATTACATGCTGTATTTCATCCAGGGAAATATTTTTGGGCTTCCTCAGGCTACATACTTATATAGGCATAATTTTACTTTATTCCGATAGTATATTTGCCATTATTCAGTCTATTTCATATTCGTTGTTGCTTAAACTAAAATCTTTGTTTTCGTAGGATCCATTATTGATTAAAATTCTTAAAGAAATTTTTTCGCTCAAATAATTTTTTTTCTTTTTAAGAATATTATTCTCTTCATCTGCATAAGTATCTTATTACTATTCACCTTGAAATAAATCAATTCAGCAATTACCATTCCTCCATTTATTATTTATCGATTCTTTATTGGAACTTTGTTCCTTCTTACAACGAATCGAAATTTAATTGTTTAGTTATTAATTTTGTCAAACAATCGTGGACTGCTTTTTTTAGATCGTAACTTAGTTCAATGCCGTTAAATTAATTACAGGTTTATTTGTCATGGTTTAATGTTATTCGGTCATTTGCAATTAATCATTAGATTTTGTTTTTCCTTGAAATTTGCCAGCTGGCCAAATTTGAAATGCAAATGTTGATCGTAATTACGATCTCTGTGTTACCGCAAACACTTTCATACGTCTTCCAAAACCTAGTAAAATGCTTTTTGAGACCACTCAAACGCTATCTAAAACTTTACGGCTAACTCAGTCAAACGCTTTCTATAATTCTACGCTTCACTCAAGCAAACGCTTTCTAAAACTTTACGGCTAACTCAGTCAAACGCTTTCTA
>JAFIDM010000002.1:19700772-19724808 GCA_023159025.1 Thereuonema tuberculata
CTCAATCAAACGCTTTGCAAAACTCTCCTCACTCAGTCAAACGCTTTCTAAAACTTTACGGCTAACTCAGTTAAACGCTTTCTAAAATTCTACGCCTCAGTCAATCAAACGCTTTTGGAAACCTTACGGCTAACTCAATCAAACACTTTCTAAAATCCTATGCCTCACTCAATCAAACGCTTTGCAAAACTGTCCTCACTCAATCAAACGCTTTCTAAAACTTTACGGCTAACTCAGTCAAAGCTTTCTAAAACTCCAAATCTAACAAATTCTAAAACTTTCTAAGTTCAGCCTTAAATATTCAAAAGCTTCTTAAGAAACAAGTCAAAGACTTTCTGCTGTTTTCTGACAATCCAGGGATGCTTGCTAATAATCTGTTTGCTTTTCAGGAAATATTAAAGCCTAGATATTTCCTAGAAATGCTTCTTCATTACAGAGAATTTGTAATATGTGAAGTTTTTTTTTCTTCTCAGAAGTTAAAGTTGCTAATGTCAACAGAAGAAAAAAGAAAAAAAATTCGCTTCAGCTGATGGTTCGTTGACAACAAAAATACAGAGAGAAGATTGCCACTGAAGAGGGGATTTTTTTTTTTTGTCTGTGTGCCAATGGAGGAGGAGCATGATTAGAGGAACGGAGGAGACCGAGAGGGGAGGGAATCGCACTGTACGCCCTTGAAAATGTAATAGTTGGAAGATGTTCGCTCGATAGCTCCTGGACAGGTGAGAATCCCGGAGGAAGTAAGTGCATCTTGGTTCAAAGAAGACTTGGAAAACTTACAAAAACTTTTTCTTATTACAAAATTTGGCAAAGTCTCACCAAAATCTTAATATTAAAAATGTCAATTTTTCTTAAAAATTTAAAAATGATGACTGAATTACGATGGAAACAGTGACAGGTACTTCATTCACAGCAACAGTCCTAAATTTGTAAATTTCACTTCAGATGAATGTAATTATGATAAATTCGACGTAATTTACTGTGTTGTTAACTTCACCTTTTTGTCTACATTTGGAAATTCATTCAAACCCTACTACAAGGGGCTGAAATATAAAAAGCTTTGTATCGCGATACCTTCAGCAATAAATGCAATTTATGGTTAAAAAAAAAAGGCTTAGCTTAAATTTTAAAGTTAAAAAAAATTGTTATAGAAATCATTTCACTTTGGTAAAGTTCGGAGGATTAAAAAAATATATATTTACAGTTATTATCTGATCTGCAATCAGCAAAAACAACTCCGGCATAATCATATAATTATGAAAGGCTAAAAACCTTACAGTTTTTTTTGTTGCATAATAGTATAAAAAAATAACAAAAACAAAATAGCATGATAACGTTTCCTTTAACTATTTTTTTGCTCAAAATGATAATGTAATCGTGATAATATAATATAGATGTAATTTTGTATTTAATTATGTTCTTCACAAAAAAAAATTAAGGATAGTAACTTTATTTTTGTTTTGTTTTCTGCCAAATTGATAAATAAAAATTACTGTACTTTGAAAGATAAATATGGCGGAAAATACTGAGCCACTGATGTAAGAACAGTATGGTTTTTAATATTTCACGTATTTTACCCTTAAGTACAATATTAAATTGATAAACTCTTTCAGTTTCACCAAACGAATAATAGACGAAGAAGTTCGGTGAGATCTTAATTTCTTAATGATATCAGCATTCGTAGTTCTCCAAATATTAACTCAATATTTATTCTATTTCCGAAGAAAAAATTATTAATCATAAATGTAATTTTAATGTGTGCATTTGAACATATAAAGTAGATACCGAAACATAAAATTTAAAAAATTAAAAAGTTTTAACACATTAAAAATACAGTTGAACCGGTTTCGCCTTTGCGACCAGGCTTTTTCGACTCAATGTTATCTAATCATCATTATCATGATTCAGGGTCAAGTGCAAACTTCGAATCCGAAGTGTCTTTGCTAAATGGATCTCTAGGGTTGCCATCATAGCGAACTCATAGAAGAAGCCCTTTAATTTCCAGGCAACAGATAGTGAGGTGGCTTCCCGTTGCCTTCCTCGGAAATCATTAATGAATGACTCCATACCTGAAGAGAAAGATGAAGAAGTAGACAACACAGAAAAGGAAATTTTTTCAAACATCCAAGCCGACGCGGGGATTCGAACCCAGTTTCCAACATATCTATCTCATGACAAGCAACCGTCTAGGCCACTAGGCTATGTCGGAACGGCATGATATCTAAAAAGAATTTTTAAATCGCGAATTATCTTAGCATAGACAGTTTTTTCTCTTCATTTAAAAAAAAAAAGTGAACAAATGAATATTGTGAGATCAGGAGTTCTTGGAGGTCAGAATATTAGATCAGCTTTCAATTCAAACTTTGGGAATCTACTATTAACAAACTGTGAAGTTAAAGATAGAGAAGTAATAATAGATATATGCTCAGCAATCCATAGTACAGTGGGAATTGAGCAGCCCTGGGAGAGAGAGGATGGGCAGATCATGAAACTGTGGCTCATATTTTAATTGAACCATCAATAAGCATCGGCCAAAATTTCAAAAATTGAAAGTAGTCAAGGTATTTTGCCGAGGGATTTCGGGGGTTATTTTTGAGGAATGGGCGGGGAATGGAAATCAAAACAAATATGCCTATATTTTAAGTTTGACGATAAATAAGCAATTGAAAAAAAAAAATAAAAAGCTTTTTTTGTTACAAAATTATTTTGCTAAAAATTATTTTGGAAATCTCTTCAGCGATGCACCTATAAACAGACAAAAATAAAAAAAATAACAAAACAGAGAAACAAAGAAGATGAATATTGAAGTGGGAATGGTAATACTTTCTCTATTCTCAGTCAAAAAGCATTTTAAAACTTATTATCTAATTCTAACAATGCTGAGGTATGCCATTCGTCTAGTAATGGGCAAAGAGCACGCAGCGCTTGGTGGAGTTAGTGGCGGGTCAACTTTGAGAACACGGGCACGGACGGAGACGAAAATAATCGTGCTAGTATTTCAAGTTGAATCGTAAACAAGCATCGTACCAAGAAATCAGCCGCCATTTTAGCAAGAGATTTCGGAGTCCTCTTTTGAGGGATAGCATAAATGGATATTAGCTTAAATAAACCTAGGTTTTAAAAAAAAGTATGTTTAAAAAAGAAAAAAAAGAAAAAAAGAAAAAAACTTGTTTTAAAAAACATCGGCACATTGGAAATAACGACCTACGAAATTTTAGAAAAATCCGTCCAACCGTTTTAACGTGAAACGCGAATGCGAGGACACATACACAAAAACAAACGGACAAACAGAGATAAAAAAAATTTTCAAATAAGATGTCGCAATGTCAGTCAAATACAGTGTTCAGAAAAAATATTTCGTAAGCCATAAACTTTTTTTTTACTTCAATATGCAGTCTAATAGTTACCTGCTATTGTTTTACAAATTGTTCGTCCAACACTGGGATTCATTCGACATTGAATTACAATAACCAAGTCTTTTTTTTTCCGAGTATTTTATTTAAAATTGTAAAATTTATATAAATTTTATTTCAGGGATATAAAGTTCTCTGAACGTAGTTCTTTTTTTCCTCCATATTCTTGACTTAAATCGTTCCCATCTCCAATCAGCTTAGTTCCTTTTACCTCCTCGTGAGTTGGGACTTAGTTCTGGTCAGATTTGTGTTCAGCCTTATTAAAATAGATGGAAATGAAGCGAACGAAGAGTAATGGAAAGAAATGAAGAATAAGAGGGAAAAAGAATGTGAGAAAGAAACAACAGAATAACTGGACATTAAAAAAAATAATGATTGCAGTTTTTGCTGTTGTTTCTAATAATCTTGGAATGTTTTATAAAATCTAATATCATTTTTACCAATAGATTTATTATGGATTTTTGGAAGTTGATAGAATTTAATTTTGGAATCTTTATTTGCAGAAGACTGCTTTGAATTACGGTTCGTCCGTTGTAGACTGTTGTTCTACTCCCAGGTCCCACTTCTCTTTTGTCGTTAGTCGTATGGGTGATCTTGAATTTACTTTCTGAAGTGTAGTGGGTGATAAATGTACTAGATTATCTTTCCTTTCAGGTAACAGTGCTGTGGTACATGACTTGAAGTGACAGCAATAAAAAAATATTCAAATAAAAATTCATGAAAGTATGCTAGTTCAGAGATTACAGCCTTTTTTGAGATTACAAAGCTTTTAAATAAATAAATAATGTTAGCAAATCTACATTTTGTTTTAGTCGATTTAAATAACATTGGTATTATAAGATTAACAAAAAAGCCAAATGATAGATAGTAAAGACTAGACAATTTAATGAACGAAGAGAAAAATTCAATAAGACTCCATGAATAGTAAATGACAACTAGCAACCTAAGGAAGTGTTGAAGTAAAGAAAGTTGGTATTTATGGAAATGACAGTACTGGAAGAATCATGAAAGAAGTTCATGATAGATTTATACCGATGGAAACAATTGATGATGGCGATATTGAAAGTGTTCAGTGATCAGTAGGATCTCAGTTCTTATATATAGATAACAAATTTCACTATTTTGCACTGCTTTCAGGTAATGTTCAGCATGCGTTGCTTCATATTTCTTATAACCAGTTTATGCAAGTTTGAAGTTGGTGGCAGTTCCATCAAATTTTGCTCCATTTTTATTAAGCAAATTCCTACCTATGGCGAACTCAGAAGCATATGTAGCACATTCATATGACTCTCCAAAATCTAAAAATATAGAATCTGAAACAAGTTTATAAGGGCTTATTGAAAATATCCTTTTCATAAAAAGTTCCTTATCAAAGATATAAGTTATTTACATCTTTACTAACCATGTGATCTTTACTAACTACTAATTATACTTGCGTATTATTATTCAATAAAATCAGCTACTTTCTTTTATCCTATATTTTTGTTTAGCGTTAATCCATCTCTTGTTAATATCAACCTAATAAATATATATTTATGTTATAAGAAAAAATGTTTTCTTAAATAAGGTTTGACGAAAATAACACTAAGATCAAAATATTACGAATACATTTCTGCTAAGATTCAATATTACAACAGACCAAAAAATTTAATACATACTTATTTCTATGTATGCATCGACTTACGACTTTAAATAATAAAGAAATAACTAATCTTAATAAATGTCCTTACGATCCTTTAAATAAAAAAAGTTCAAAATTAAAAAAAAATATATACGATTAATTTAAGTTGAATTTGGCATATGAAAAGTGTAGAACAGTTAGTTTTAAAAAAAAATAAAAAAAAATGTTTTGCGAATTTTGACTATAATGTACACTATAGTACTATGTTAAGTACTATGGTTGGACACCACAGTACAGTAGCTATGCTTACAGAAATAACAGCTCCCTTTACCACAAAGTTACAGCACCAGTCATGATTAGTACAGATCACTGGCGTATCGAGGGATTGAGGGGCTAGACCCCCCCCCCCACTGCATCCGAAATTAAAAGAAATCTACATTATTATTGACTACGACCTTCATAACTCCTTTCATTCCAAAATCCTGGGTAATAATTACTATAACTATATATTAGGCCTACAGTTATTTGAATTATTTTTGCATGTTATGTATAATTGCGTATATACGCTGTAGTGCAGCGGTTTCCAACCTTTCTCAGCTGGCGACCCACCTTTCCTTATCGTTTTTCAGCTGGCGACCCACCTTTCCTTATCGGAATACCTCTACATATATAGGAATAGAAGAATATAGAATAAAACCATATTTGTATCGTATCCCTTCCTTATATATGATCGATTTTCGATTTTCTGATCTTTTTTGATGGTTTATTCGATGGTTTCTGATAGTTTTAGGATCAAGTCGCGACCCACCGGTTGGGAAACGCTGCTGTAGTGCATTATATGCTGTATATTTAACTCTTCATACATAATAATCAACTTACTAGCGCCTGGTCGAAATGTAACCAGGTGGGCGCACATCTCTATTTACATCATTCAAAAGAAAAAAATACCTTTTCAAAGAGAGTAATTCTTTTGCAATTATTATTAACAATATTATTATTATTCTTTGTACTTACAGTTAGTTTTTAATTATTTAAGAACTTAGCATATCTAAATATACATGGAGGGGAAAAATCCTACAAGCACCATTTATTTAGGAAGGAAAATATTGAGTGAATTGTGTAATTGAATTTTTATGTCTTCAAAGAAAGATATTCGAAGCAGTTGTAATTTAGAAAAAAAAAAAAAGATTTCCTCTTGTTAATATTAATAAGTTTTTTATGCGAATGTATCTACTTTGTATAAATCAAGAAGGACATATTAAAAGAATTCATTAGCTTACAAATTGGCTGATTTAAAGCGAGACGAATGAAATAAGGGAAAAAAGTCGAGGACCCTTAGAAAGAATTAAAAAAAAAAGTATATAGATAGATAGATAGATAGATAGATAGATAGATAGATAGATAGATAGATAGATAGATAGAATGATAGATAGACAGGTAGATAGATAGATAGAAAGATAGATAGATAGATAGATAGATAGATAGATAGATAGATAGATAGATAAGTGGCAATGTTTTTCAGGATAATTTTTGAAGCCTTAATGCTTCTAATTTTCTCATGTTTATTTAAAATTTATTATATTTTATGCAACATTGATAATTCTAATTTTTAATAAATAATACTTGTAATTCTGTCTATTTTTCGTTTTTATATTACATGAACTTTACATGAACTATCGTAACAATGAATTAATCTAAGTATAAATCGTTATAAAACTAATCCATTATTCATATGCGACCTCTCAACTTAGGAATCCAAAAGAACCATTTCACCGATTTCGACTAAATTGATATGAACATAGAACACAATATTTGATGGCTACATTATATGAGCGACAAAAATGAAAGTGTTACAAGCGCTGAAAGGTAATGAGCAAGATTAATAAATAGATTTGAATATAAAGGAGTTATTAGCAGTGCAATATTAAATGAGTAAGAGAATCATTATTGTAGAATTAAGAGAAAATTATTAGTATCAATAATTATTGATGACAAATATTCTCATAGTCAAATGGAACTTGTAGTTCTACAGTTCTTTACTTTTAAATTTAATCACCTGAACTTTGTAAACGTTTCAGTCTAGCCGTTAAAAACCTTTGCATATATGTCATCGAGTATGTTCTTGCCAAATTGGGTTACTTTGTTGATCTAAAAGAGGCCTATGATTTTTTATTTTTTAATTGTTGATAATTCTTTAAGAATTAATCAGTTTTCGAAGTCACTGAAAGAAACTGATGCCAAGCTTTCTCTGCCAAACTGACAAAACTTCGCTCAATCGGCCAAATAGTTTTGGAGATAGATTAAAAAGAAGTGTAAGAACATACTTAAGAAATGTGGATAATAACTTAAAGTTACTCAATAATTGAAAAATTTGAAATAAGTAACTTTAAATTATTGACTACTTTGTTTTCTTAAGTATGTAACAATATTTAAAAAAAAATTGAAATGTTTTAGAGTAACAATTCAATTGCTCGAAATTACATCATGTAAGATCATTGCTAATTGAATAACATTGACTGATGAAGGATAACATTCCTGAAACTGCTTTCCCAAGGAACCAAAGAATTTCGAGAATCGCAAAAGTGAAAAATGTGATTTAAAATTATCTGTTACGTAATAACGTGAAATGCATTTCAGCCTTGCTATCTACTGAGTAGTTTCTGGAAGATTCTACAATAATTGCAATATAAAGAATTAAATTGATAAACTATTGGTTTATTCAGATTTGCTCTTTTCATACTTTGGTCAAACTGAAGAAATTTGTAATCTGACTACCATTTTCTGACAGTGTAACAACAGGGTTTATAAAAATTAATTGGTTACAGAATAAGTAATTAATTACTGGATTAATATACAAACAATTAATAGTTAATGAATAAATTAAAATTGCATATAAAAAAAAAATAAGAAAAAGAAAATCTACTAAAAATGAAATTAAAAATAAAAATATAACCCACAGTTTCAGTGGCTAACAAGTCATCATTTCCAAGGTATGGAGCATCAAGTAAAAAGTGATTACTTAATAATCCTTACCTTGAAAATGATGGCTTGATAGCCATTGAAACTGTTGGTTTTATTTTTTTTTAACTTTTACTTGATTTTCTTTTTAATTTTAATTTTTTTTAAATTTTATTTTATGCACAATTTTAATTTATTCATTTTAGTAATTGTTTATATATAATTGAAATTGTACGTTTAAAAGTCAGCATTATCGATTAAACATTGTAACTTATAAAATTCTTCTGTCCTTGAAGAGCATCATGCTAAAACGGTTGGACCGATTTTTTTGTAATATTTGGTAAGTTTCAATTCTTATTTATGGGTCAACTGAAAAAATATGATTACGGTAATTTTGATCTTAACATTTCTAAATAAAAAAATAAAAATAAAATAAAATCTTTAAACACGTATGTTAATGATTCTGCATAAAAGCGATTGACATAAGTGTGCCCAAAAATTCTGAATGGATGGGATAGGAGATGCAAGTTTTTATTTGGGATCCACGCAACCAAAAAAAAACCAAGATCGAACCCCCACTGTGTATTCTTTATTTTTCCTCCTACTCTCCAAATAATATATATCTAGCATAAATTTTAATTGATCTTTCAATACGAAATCACTGTATTTTTTAAATGTACAAATTAAAATCACCAAATTTTTACTTTTATAATAAACTTGTATATTTGGAAGACATCTACGGATAGAACGTTTTTCTAAAACATTATAAGAAACTGACATTATAATTTTAGTACTGATATAAAATAAGGAATTAAATAATAAATTGAAATAATATAAATACTTTAATTTTAATAATATCAAAAAACATAATTAAAATATCGGCAAATCAAAGTCTAGTAAGTTAAGTATATATTTTTTTTTCTAAATTATTTTTCTTATCACTTATTAATTATCATAGATATTTTTACCTGTCGTAAAGGAAATTAATATATTTTCCTGCTAAAAGTTCGAGTAGGATGTACCTCTTATACCTTCTATTCAATCTTATTTCTTAATTATTACTCTGAATTCCAAACAAAGAAGTAAAAAACTCCACCTGCAGGAATGACTAAGTAGATGGACGTGAATAAATAGTAGACTTTTCTTCCTTTAACCAACATTTTATTCTTTTAAAACGCCATGAACTCTTTTCACCTTTATTAGACTAAAACGTTTGGCTTCCAATTCCTATTAATCATTCAATCTTTAAAAAAATAGATATGCTAAGAGCCATTTTTGGTTGTTTTTTTTTTCGATTCTTCTTCCTTGTCTTTTAGGTGCATACCAATTTTAAGGTCAATATTGTTAGGTTCTACTAATTTATGTTGAACTTGTGGTAAATGATCTGTGCTGCTCAAATAGGATCTAAACTAGTCAATAAACATCGTAAATTCCTGTGATATTTTACGTGTTTACATTTTAGAAAACTATTTCTCAGAACGGTCGGAACGAATATATATATATATATATTTTTTTTTTTTTTGTGAGTCGAATCAATTTATTTATTTATTTATTTATTTATTTATTTTTTAATTAAAGAAATTGTCTAATATATATTAAAGAGGATCTGTTCAAAATTAATAAAACTTTTTTAAAAAAAACACGGTTGTTTTTTTATTTGCTAAAATTAAAATGCATTAAAAAAAATAAATAAAAGAATTACACATACACAATGAGGGGTTAATATGAGACATCTGACCTAGAAAAAGCCCGTTAATTTAGTGTTTATTTATATGTAGTGTAACTAAATCAAACTGATCCCAAAATTCTAAGGAGCTAAGATAACTTAAATGTGGGCCCGGTAGCCAAGTGGTAATGCTCTTGACGGCGGCTTAAAGGACCGGGGTTCAATCCGCGACACCGAAAATTTTTCCACGATGAATTCTCCTCCAAACGGGTGGAGCCCTCTCTCAAATGAATACTGACTTTCTTTCCTGGTGATTAAAGGCGGGAGAGCGTCAGGCTGACCATCCTATCTCAAACTTGGTCACGAAACGCCGGGAGCCTTACCTCCCGCGGTTTATTGCTGAATACTTTATCCTACATAGGTCTGCTGCGATATACTTTAATATAACTTTTAAGATATAAAACTGCATTTTTCAGAAAGTTGTAATTTTAATTCCGCTCAGTTTTCAGTTTTCGTATTGAGTTTGGTATAAGTTTAAAAAAGTTAAAGTTAAACAATATCACGGTGATGATCACCAGGTTCGTTTTAGATTTCGCTAGGTCCTAAGTTTGAATGAATTTGTGAGGCCCTTTTTAAAATCAACTTACAGAAAGGTGCAAGGCCCAATTTAGAGTAGCTTGTATCACTATATCAAATCAAATTTCTTCGCAAACAATATTTATTATTAAACTTATGAAAAAGAAATTACTATAATATTAAAGAATGGTGCTATGTATTTATTACAAGCAGACGTTTTGTATTTTGTTTATATTTTTAACAAATGAATACAAATATCTCCTCTCATTATCATTACATTTTTAACTTTCTTGAGTTTATATATATTACAAAAAAAAAACTAAATAAGATAAATGAAGAAGAAAGAAAAAGAATGCCAATCGTTTTTAATTTCAAAAATCCTTAACAAATAAGACTAAAAGTTCATGGATCAACTAACTATGAGATCCTTTCAAAAATTTGTTCAATGTTAAGAAAGGCTGATATAATTTTTAAACAAGTACATACTAAAACCAAACCTCTTCCTAATTTATTTTCCTTTTTTTTTTGGTTCTTTTTTCTTTTTTGTTCCACACTTCTCTTTGCCGTCCGTTCTTTCTTTTATTGACTTTGATATAATCTGACATTTACAATCCTCTACCCTTCACCCCTAACCAAACAAATGAACTCGTCCAGGAGGAGCGGAAGACAGATAGCGACCGTTTTAGAAAAAAAAAAAAATAAGAATTCTTCAAGACCTTTAGAAGAAAAAAATATTAGAGTAAAAAAAAATTACAAATAAATATCTAAAGAATGCATCAACAATCCTATGTGTTTGTTCATTTTAATTTATAATATCAGTAATGCTATTACAATTAGGAAAATAATTATGATAACAATAAGGACGTACCAATGTAACGTATACCTGTATACATATGTACACTTTACAAACACTAATTACAATAATTATAATCAAAACAATACTTTCATTAGAATAGCAACACATGTTCAACTGTGATAAATACAAATGGAATCTTATAATTCATCTAAAATCCATTTTTGTTTTATTATAAACAAGATGCAAAGTACAGGGAAATGCTATTATAAGTAACATTCTTTATAAATTTTGCATTTTATACTGATTTCTGACTGACAATTTACTGTACCAGTGAAATAAAACGAAACATGATGTTATTTTTAATCATTTGGAAATATTTAATGAATTTATAATGGTTACACTTACAAATTGAACGTCACCATCTTAATTTGGTATCATTCTCAATAGGCCTAAATTATTAAGAAAAAGAAGTCTTTCTCTGTGGAATTATGAATTAATTGTTAAATCCGACCTGCTTCGCTGGGCAAGATTCGAATTGGTATTCAATAGAGATTTATTTTTTTTTTCTTCAGTTTTTCTTGTTTTTCTTTGAAGGCGGTGTTGAGGTGAGGCCAACCTCTTTTCTACGTAATGGGTGTCTTTCTAGGGGGTAAAGGCATGATGGCCCCATTGCTCGTGTGGCCTATATCCACAGAAATCCCCTCTTTCCGGCTAGAGGTGTCGGTCAAAAGGGGTTAAATAAAAAAAAAAGACACCTCACCTTACAAGATAAGAAAATGTCCATAAACAAGACATTTTGCAGAGAATTAACGAGTGTTAAATGAAAAAGCCAGTCTAAGAACGTAACCTTTGGTAGAAGTAAGTGGAGGAATGTGTACAACTCACTGAAGTAATGACTCTTGTTCAAGGGCGAGGCCAAGTGATGTTATTTTAGTACAATGAGTGCTTTTAATTGCAGCATTACAACACAAACTAATTGTAACTTTCAATTTTAGTTTATGTTTTATTTACCTCTTTCTGGCAATATAGTTTAATAATAAGCTCTTTATTATCATGTTATGAAAAAAAAGAAAATACAGTTTTCACGTCAACTCTATGAACTATTATAAAAGGAACTTTGGGATAGCCGGGTTTCGTACTTATTAACCCTTATCATTTATTATTATCCCAAATTGCCTATTTAATTAATCCTCTGTAACAAATTCTGAAATTAATTCGGAAATTCATTTGATCTCTGAACAGCTATCTACACAAAATGCAGGGCCGCCCAGAGGGGAGGGGGGGGGGCAAAAGGGGCAGATTGCCCCGGGGCTCCACAAAAAGAGGGGCCACATCAGGCCCGAGGGGCCCCGCCGTATTTGGATTGTCCTTTTTTTTTTTTTGGTTGTTAAAATAGGATTGACCTTTTTTTATTTTTTTGGTTGTATTTTTTTGGTTGATTTTTGGGGTGGGGGGGGGGGCACAAATCCAAATGTTGCCCCGGGGCCATCACTAGTCTCTGGGCGGCCCTGACAAATTGTATTAAAGTAAAGACTACTTCTACTCTCGAAACATTAAAAAATTATATTTTTAATGCCAACGAATTTTCGAAAGCATATCTTCCTTGCTTTCTTTCTCAAGTTTGTTTGATAACAATATGATTTCAGGTGAACTTACGTTGCTTATACATAGTTGTTAACAATCACAATAATGCAATAACATCTACATTCTCACGTGAATATTACAATAATTGATAATTTACATTCCATTGAATTTCTTAATTATTACAGATTTTTGTTATTAACATTATAATAATTGATAATTTACATTTCATTGAATTCTTTAATTATTACAGATTTTTTGTTTCCTTTGAAGCATTTTTTTACCATTTCATTGGCTAAATTTACAAATATACTCTCTAGTAAAATGTATTAAAGACTTTTTTTAAAACTGTTGACAATACCTCAGGTTAGTTTACGAATGCATAGATGTTTATTTTTTTATTTACTTTTTTTTTTTAATTACCATTGCATTACTTCTTTCTTATTGGATGTCTTCACTTCTCTCTTCCATTAACTTAAACTTTATCTTTAATCCGTAATTAAATGAACTGGGATTATAAGATCCCTGTACCTTCCTTTCTCCTTCATTTTTAGGGATTTATTGGTAATCACAGCAATGGTCAACTCTTTCCTTAACAAAGATAACCGATGGTTAGATTTTTGAAATAATTAAACGGGGATTGTTTATATCAGATAAACAGTCTGATTAGTACGGTCCTACAATTAAAAAATGAAAAGGTTCCTTGGAAGTTTGTTGAAAATAATTTGCTGTTATAGCAAAAATGAATCCTTACATTTACTCATCAAATAAAAATTAAAGGCGTATCCTCAAATAACGTCAGGCATCAAAAACTAAGTAAATAAATAAATAAGATGTACAAAATAGTAACTACGGAAGGCACAAAGGAACCAAAAAGATTTTGCACCTCGAGCTGTCACCCGGGAGAATTTTGGACGGCCGTTTCGTCCTATTTAGGACTTATCAGCCAGCCAAACTCTACCCATAACAAGCTCAGAATATAATCATATCAAGGGTAATAGCCTTTTCAATTACTTTAATAGGGCATTTAAAATATCATCCACTAAGGAATTACTCAATAAGGAAATTGAACACCTTTATCAAACCTTCATTTTCTCTAACTACCCTACCAGTTTTATTTCTAAATATTACAAGAAAGCTAAATATCAAAAAACCACAATCTCTAGAGAAACCCAACAAAAACATAATTATGCGGTCATATCATATGTGCATAACCTTAATCATAGTCTACAACAACTGCTCAGGAAATACAATATTCGAATTATAAACAAAGCTAACAATAAACTTTTTTATCGCACATCCAACAATAAAAAGGACATCTTGAATAAAAATAGTGTGGTTTATGGCATTCCATGCCTCAATTGCAATAAAAAATACATTGGTTATACAACACAATCACTAAATAAAAGACAGAAACAGCACGTAGCCAATTACAACAATAAAGACCAATTTAAATCAATTATATATCAGCATAAACAAAAAACTGGCCACACCCCCGATTTTGAACACATACAGGTAATAGACCAAGCCAAAACTGTCTTCTCCCTTACCTTACGTGAGTCTTGGCATATCGCCAATTCTCCCACAATCAATAGCGAACTATCCAATCACGTCATCAGAACCTATATAAAGACAACCCCTCCAAGCCAACACAGAGTTGAAAATAATCTGCATGCAGATTGAAACGTCCTGGACATATGTTTTTTAAATGACGACAATTACCTTTGGTAATTTTATACTGTTTTAAATTTTTATTGGGATTTTTACCAGAAGTGATTAAACTGTTTAGTTTAAATGAGATCTAAGTTTCTGGGATCATCACAGAACTAGCGTGCATGGAAATTGGAAGACCACTTGGATTGCCGTAATTAGGAAAAGACATCTGCTATCCTTTTGGAAGAAGTTGAGGACAGTCAGAAGAAGAAATAACCTCCAATGAGAAGCACTTGAACTGTCGAGGCCGCAATTTAGATTTATTAGCAGTGAATTGATTGGTTGGTTCCAATGCCCAACCCATTTTGTATACTATTCTCCTTAACAAGTAGCGGTAAATGCAGAATCTTTGGCCGAATAAAGTTGTCTACGGTGTATCCATGGAATGAACAAGCACAGAAGAAGAAAGATAAACATCCTGAAAGATAAACCCAGAGTAGGACCTATACCTTATCACTTGGCAACTCTTGATTTCAACATTCCAGATGTTTTCACGGTATGCATAATATCTTAAAATCTAGTTACAAAAACATTTCCATCTTCTGATAAAACTAATGTTTTTGAAAAAAGATATTTACAAGAAACAGTAGAACCTCATAATAACGGACCCTATTATAACGGACATCGCTTATAACGGACAGTTTTAAAAAAAATTGTCAGCCTACAATTAAAGTGAGCGAAGTGAAAGACCATTTAAATTTTGTTATTCAATACGTTGAACAATCGGCAAATGAAAAATGTGCTTACATATTATGAACACTTACGGCACCTCCGTCAGTTATTAACTGAAGAAATAAGCAGCAAACAAACCCAGCAGAAAATAAGTTATTTTTTCAAACCAATGAATGTAAGAAATCAACATGAACAGGACCTTCTTATTCTAAAGATTAATGCAGTGTATACATATACATCTTTTTCAATTCAACCTACTATGTTTTATTTTTATTTTTTATTTGATATATGATAAACACTTTTTATAGCTAACTATTGTACTTTCATTGATGTACATCCTGCTGCATAACACCGCTGTATGAATTATTTGTTATAAACCGGACTTTCATTAAAACGGACAACCTTCAGCCCATATTAGTCCATTATAATGACGTTTTACTGTAGTTCGATTATTTTAATCATCATCAATTTTCATTTAAGTTAAAATGCAAAATAATCACCATTTAAGTCGAAATAATGAAGCAGATATTAACAAAACTTGAATTAAATTTGGATTTGATTGAAAATTTTTATACATTGTTTAAATATAAAGTTTCATCACAATCTACGGTGGTTTTTTTTTAAGTTGCACGCAAACTAAAAATATGACAAATGATAATAAGTGGCTTAGCTTTTTTAAGTGATAGTCTCTTAAAGAAAAGCCTCATGCTTGAGTTAAGCCAAACCTGTTAAGTCATAACTGTTTTCTGATTCAATAGAATTGCACGTGCTCTTCCATTTTATTTTTTAGCATAATTTTATGTTTTGATTCTGTTGTAACAGGTATTTCAAATAAATGTCACAAAATATGGTGGAACAATTTCAGACGACATTAAATTCCTCCTTTTAGTTCATTATAAAGTTATCGAAATCCACCTATATATACATTCAATGGTGATGGGATTCCACCACTATAATTATGGAAATTGCAGCTGCGATTCTGGCTGCAGGCTTATCATTTCAATCAGCATTCATAAAATATGCATTGAAAAATAATAATAATAAACTGTACAAGGCTTATTTTCCAAAAAATTCCTATTCCATAAAGATTCATCGTGGAATTCAAATCTCCAAAGAAGAAAAGGGATTCATATCTAATAGTATTCTATTTATTTTTGAAAGTAACAGTGCAAAATGTAAAAACGGTTTATATAATAGATAACGAATTTATTAGAAACAAAGAAACTGAAATAAAACTGAAATTATTTTGACAGTTTTCTATGATGTAGGTTTGCTTATGTTGTAAAAAAATAAAAAATCTGTAAATAAATAAGAAAGGTTTTTTCCTAATCTCAAGTAACTGTACTATCATGCTTTTTCTATATTTTAATGGCTGATTTTTTGTACTAGAAACAAGAAGAATTGAATATAAACATTAGAATACTAAAAATTAAATATCCAAACCACCTCTCACTTGGTGGATCGTCTTCGACATATGGGCCTAAAAAAAAATTGACTGAAAACCCTTCGCGTGAAGCGTGTTTATACAAAACATGACAAAAGTGGAAGATAGTATGTGATTCTTTGAATACAGTATTTAACCTAAAAAAAGTAGAGTACTATTTTTTTTTTCTACAAAATTTCACCTAGTTTCATTGTTTTATTAATAATTAGAAAATAACTTAAAATAAGATATAATGTTGGTTATGATGTTTCAATTTGGTTTTGTTTTTCAGCTATTACAATGTAACTCACATAAACGTCAATATTTTATATCCTTCTGTCTTCCTCCTGCAGTAAATTTAATTTACAACTATATTGCCAATATTAAGTAATAGAAGTTCGTCCAAATTCTTGGTAATTAAAATGTCAGTGAAATATCCATGGCTTCCAATTCGACCAATTGCTACAAGAAACCTATTAATGGGTGAATATCTTAACTCGAAACCGACTCCCAGAAAATAAAATTCGAGATTTAACCTACATTTGTGACAGTTCAAATGGTCACCTGAAATAGGTGTAACCTGAACCCAATATTTTTTTTTCTTTTATTTAGAGTTAAGTGAATTTTAGTTGATTAGACAACATATTTATTCTATCCGCTTTTCAAAACAAAACCAGCTAATTAAAATGTCGACATTAATAATGAAGGAATACTTTGAAATACCACCTCTTTTAATTATAGCGTTGAACAGTGTATTTCATTACTATTTTTTTCTTTTTCTATCATAAATGTTTTGTCTTCTTAGTGAACATTGCTCAATGGCTAATATTGACATTAATTTCTATTAGTTTACAATAACAACAAATTTTATATAACTGTTCTTTGACCTAATAGAAAAAACGTTTACGTTAAGGTCATTGTCATTGGTTAAAAACAGTAATGAAATACATTGTAGTTTTATACTGTATATAATTTTGACTTTCAGAATGTTTGTGTGCTAGTTGTTGATGAACGAATGTTTGTGTGCTAGTTAGTTTGATAAGTAAGTGCTATAAGTTTGACATATTATTTACATTCAATATACAATAAATTTTCTAGATTATTGGATATGTTACATTATTATGTAACCTAATTATATGTATATTATTTATATACGAATTAACGGAGTGTTTGATTGATGGTTCTTCATTTCACAATTACATATTACATTGAAACAAAGAAAGACTAGGAAATTTTCAAGCTATTTTTAATATAGCTTTACAAATATAGCGATTGTAGCTTAATATAGATAGCTATTTTTAATATAGCTTATTTAATGTAATTTGAAGCCTCTGAAGGAATCAATTACTTTGAAACAGCCAATGAAAACTGTAGGACTGGTTATATACATATAAAAACCTATGAAAACCTCGTGTTTTTCTTATTTCTGTTTTAATTTCCTTTATTATTTCACTATGTTTAGTGTAAATAACTTGTCATGTATGTTATGATATTCTTATCGTCTAGGAATATCGATTGTAAAAGTGAAAGGTAAATTATATAGGCCTATAATTATTAAATATATATACACATGTGAGTTATGTTGTGACTTAAATACGCCTATATCTTTGTTTTTTTATTTCTTTTTTTCACAAAAAATAAGACGATGACAGATTTAAAGTTAGTAATTAAATTAGAGAACTACTCTACGTAATCCATGTAAGAGATATCAGCCTCGCCCTCGTCTTGAAAGGTTTGCACTTCACTGTCAGTCCAAACTCTTTCCATCTGACTGCCAAGGTTACTCATTTTTCTATGCAATTTCTTGTTTTGTGTTGACGAAATTTTAATTAAGTGATGACAGCTATTAATGGTTCTTAACTTATAATTAAAGTGGAAAGGATTAATAACACTGTGGCTTTGACTTCAGCAATCATTATTTCTATAATTATTTGGTAATTGTGGTAATTACTGGAGTGTGGTCTGTGCTGGCTGATTTTTATCGAGTTGTGTCTGTCAGAGTGAGACCTGATAACGATTGATCACAGACTCAGCAAAAACAGGGTGGTCCTAGTAAATATCCTCTTGCATTCCCTTCTACGTAACCTGAATTAATTTAAAGTTCCCTGCTTTCATCAGAGATTCAGAATTCTCCAAAGCGGTTTTGAATGATGTGGCGAATGGGCTAATGATCATATCAATGTTACAGGGTGAGCCCTAAAGACTCGCCTCAGAGGCAAAGTTCAAATAATGCTTTACTATTCTATTCTAAGTGATAAAAAAAAGTGAAGGACATATAAATACATGTTATACTTTTATAAAGAAATTTGTCAGTAAAAACATTGTCGTAACATTGTCCTACAGTACCAGTTTCAGTGTCGTATAGAACAATGCGAATAAACAGCTTAAAACACTAATTTAGATTTGAATCAAAACGAAAAAGATTGGAAAGAGGAAATTATAAAAATTGATACAGTTATTGAAAATTCCTTATATAAATATAATAGGTTCGTTGCATCCAGAATGAAAGCAAGGAAAGGACATTGGAAAATTTTGCTTTTATTGATTTCTGATAAATAGGCTTAACATCGTTTGCTTTTTTGTTAAATTCTAAACGAAATATTATTCTTCGCGGATACTACATAAACACGGGTCCATGATTTCACACATTTATGTCAAAAGTTTCTTGGATCCCCATAAAAAAAAAAAAAAAATAAGACACTAAAAATGGTGGAACTTTATTATATTTTCTCAGTCACTTACAAAAAATTGTCTAATGAACGCCCACAAGTGGAGTGAGGGAAGGGTTAGAGTTGATTTTTTAATGCTATTTCGAGTTTATTGTAATTGATTATTTAAATTACTTGAATAAAAGTAATGTATAATTTATTCATATTTCAATTAATATTTTCCTAAGAACATTATGCGTGTGTTTTTCAGAGTAATCGCATTGTTTAATATAAAAATCGTTCCTTTTATATATCGCTGATGTAATGGTGTTTGATTTTCACTTGTAAGATAATTATTAGAGAATTTTACAAATTATTCAGTCAATTTATACAGAATAAAAACTATAAATGTCTTTTGTAACGGCTCCATTGGTCCGCTCCGAAATCGAATTATTTGAACACTAACAAAAATTTTAACAAAAACTCAAATTGCTACGGAATATAAATTGGGAAATAACTTCTAATAGTATTGTAGAGTGTAGTATTTGAGAGCGAAATGTGGAATTGTGAAATGAATTTCATCTTCTTTTTTTTTTTTTTTTTTAAATTTTCTTTTAATTAGAATCTAATTGAGACTTCTTTTCAGATCTCAATATATCCGAACTTATGAATCATATTACTTATGAGAAAGAGAAAAAAACAACAAAAAAACAAAAAAGCACAGACAAGTCTGAAACAAAGAACAAACTTTAAATTTTCCATTTCTAATTCCCTTTCACATTTTTTCACTGGTCAAAATTGATATGAAAACTTTCAGTTGTCTACATTTAAATAGAATAAAAGTAAAACTCATTACATAGACGAACTCAAGGTCACAGACGATCAAATATTATAACATATAAAATGCATGCATATAAATACACCAAAAAACATTTTTTTTTCTTATAAAAACAAAATAACATGCAGTTTTTAATATCTTTCATCTTTTATTTATTTTTATATTGTAACGATTTTTTTTTCCACAGTTATCTTCTAATCAAAGTAGCTGAGTGCAGAGCAGACCAACACAATGTCTGCGAAGTGCCCTTCGACAATCGGAGCTCAACGAACTTCTCTCAAGTGGTTAGTATTCCGATCTCGACACCATAACCCCATAAAACGGAAAATACCCTTCGTATATCTGCCAAAGATCCCAATTATGAAACACAGCCTTTGGTCTCAGCTTATTAGCGTTTTTTGCCAACAGAGATGGGCCTACATTTTCGACAAAGAAATTTCTAGAACAAAAACATAAACAAGGTCTCGGAATACTTTAAAGCAAAAATAATATACTTCCTTACAAATTTTATGTTTCATTAAAGCTATAATAAAAAAATTGATTATCTTTCAGATAATTAAAACAAATGTTCCCGATTGTAATTGGTTAGAAATGAAAATAGGTCCATTAAAAAGCCTCTAAAATTAATTCCTTGCTAGAATTTTCATATTTCTATCAGTATCAATATACTTTCCTCTAACATTAATAGCCAGCTATTATGGAAGTTTTTATTGAGGCCTTTTTTTTTTTTACCAAAAGGAAAAATTATCAGAAATGAAATTTGCGATTTGAGACTGAATTCTGATGAAAAAAGTTGCGTGTGTAGATTTAACATTGAAAACAATTTATGAGCAATAAACACACAATAATGTTATTGAAATTGAGATTTAACTGCTTGATTGCTTTGTTTTTGAGTCAATTGTTTTGTTTGATTTCCTCACAGAATTTAAATAAGGAAAATGAAGTGTTCGATTTTTTTATTTTATGTACATCTAATTGGTTATTATTCCCACCTTTAAGAAGCTTATTAAAGTAATTAAGGTTAAATAAACAAAGTTTAAATAACCAATTCTTTTGTAGATAAAGTTAACTCGTACAAATATTGCATGGAAATCTCTTACTTTTAAACCTGCAAAAGATATCAATTCAGAATCAAATCAAACATTACTTTTACACAGAAGCTTAGAATAAACTATTACAATATAAGAATACAAATAATAGTAACTAAATTGAAGTAGTAATAAATAAATTGAGGTAAATTCCTAATCCTACGCATATTCATAATTGTTATAAAATGAATGTTGAGTATTTTTAATTACTTTCTGTAATGCACTTTACATATTTATTGAAAAGTAATCCAAATTAATAATAGAGGTTTTTTTTTTCAATGCATATTTATATGTATTTAACAAAATACAAAACTTTCATTTAATTTTGCTCATCTCTTATATGACAACTGTTTTTCCACAACTGTCTGTGTCTAACGCACTTCCTCTGTGTTCGGAAAATAATTTTAATTTCTCTGTGAAAATAAAATAATTTCTACAAGGAAACATCCACGACAGGAATCGAACCTGCTAATCCGAAGTCGAGATGTCTTATCCATTAGACCACGGGGACTACATTCTAGTTTTTGTTAAATATCTCTTATCACTCCCTCTGTGTGTGTGACGCAATGAGAGAAGAGCCAGAAAAAAAAAAGTAACTCGGTTAATTTTAGCCTACTAGATTAAAAATTAAATTTCAATATTCATTTTTTTAGCCTACTGCAAGCGCAGGCCCAACGAGCTTTAGATGCAGAAGCTCACCCTCAGCCACGAACTGAAGAGTCATTATAGACATTTCTGAACATGAATGAACAAATTACAAATAATATTTAAACACAGAAAAAACTTCTACTTACTAGATCTCAACTAAAAGCCGTCACATTGTGCTTCCGTCATTGTTGACGGGGCGTATACACTAGTATTTGGTGTATTTATGAAAATTACATTTTTAAAATCCATTGCCTTTTAATTTCTTTTTTGAGAAGTCTTACACTAATAATGGGAAAGTTTTTATAGGAAAAATAAATCATTTTCCGAGGAAAAAAATTTAATTGCAACAAAAAAAAAAAGAAAGAAAGAAAGAAATGAAAAAGGAAATCATTAGATCTCAAACCAATTTTATTTTTATCTTATCGCTTTTATTTCTGAGTCCAAGGAAATTATCGATGAACTGCCAAGAAAAAATTTGACTTAAAAAAAAACCAGGTAAGTAAATACAAGATGTAAAGTTTAAACAATTCCATTTTGAAATTCTTGTCAAATATATGAAAAATTAAAATTGCTACAAAAACTGGTGGAATTTATGAAACTGGCAGGATTTTGCAGCTCGCTACTGAAAATGGAAGAATAGTTACGTGAAATATTCATTTAATTCAGTAGTCTACCTATTTAACATAACGCTTGTAGTTAAATGTGTTGCAAATTTAACTTTACAGAGGTTTTACAGATTTGGTCAAACAGTTGGCTGTCCGTTTTTAATAAAAACAAAGTAGCGATAGCGATTAGTAAACCAATCACAATGCTTCGCAGCGGCTTCTGATACATATAATATAATAATATAATACAATAATGCTATTTCAAAGTTAAACCATAACACTTCAAAATTTCATTTCGTTGTAAATGTGATTGGCAAAAGGCGGAACTTTTATGTTGCGATTATTGTGATTATTGTGATTATTGCTGAGCTGTATTATAAATGTGATTGTTACGAATGCAAAAGGGGCAATTGTTGCGATTATTGTGATTGTGGTAATTGTTGCTGAGCTGATACTTGTCCACAGACGGACAGACAAAGCGGGGATATAAGGCGTCTGATACTGGGTATCAAAAGCCTAAAAGAAAGAAGTATTAAAATATAAAGAATTTGGAAACTGTTGCCATTACCATAAAAGCCTTGTTCCATCTATGTTTTTACAATCTTCGGAAACAATGTTGAATTGAGCTTCATCTCATCTTCATATTATTTCAACTTGCTTTAATAGAGAATAAATATTCAAAACCTATTAATACTTGGACGCTAGAATTTCTATGGTAAGTTTTGCTTTATCATTGTTATTTCCATAACGATTTTGCTCCAAATTTAAAGGACCCTATTTACAACGGTAACTTTATTGTAAGGTATCTATAAGTAAATTATAATTACTGTTATTTAATTAGCCTAATTAATTTAAATGAACTAGAAATGTTGGGATCCGAAAAGATAAATAATCTTTAAAAAAATAATCACATTATCTAAAAAACTGAAGTTTTTGAATTAAAATTAAAAAAAAAAAAGTGAAGAAAAAAAACCTTTTACTGAAGATCACCAATGCAAACTGTGAGGAAGAAATTCAGAAAGAAAATCAGGAAAAAAAAGCAAAAAAAAATATTTTTTTAGTTCTGAAACTAAAATCGGCAATGTATCGATATAAAGCAGAAGCGTTAAGAGAAAATATTTCCTCGCGGACAAAAAATGAATAGCAAGGTCTGAGTTTGAAAGGGTCGGGTCTTTGTGTCCTGTCAGCACCATGGGGTGCTCATGACCTCTGCTCTCTACCTGCTCGCGACTCTGGCTGCTCGGCTACACCTTTAGAAAGGGTCCGCGAAGGTCGAGGGGTCATTTTAGGACGATACCAATATCTGAGGAATGATAGGGAGGAAGAAGTTTGTAAATGAAGCTCATGAAGAAAAATCAAGTCTTTGTCTTTTGTTCGTCCTTGTTTAAGATTTCAGATTTTCTGGCTTAAGCATTGGAAGACACTGAATGAAATCAAAAATTGGATCAAAAAGCCTTTTTATTATTATTATTTTTTAATTAGATACCTTTAGGAAGTTTAAAGTGTATGGCATTTATTAATAAATAAATAACTTAAGAAATTCTTCATTAATATAAGAGTACAAATATTAAAAATATACACAATCTAGACCTTTCCAGATATCTTTAAACCTTTCTTTTTCAGTTTAAAAAAATGTTATATTGAAAAAGAGATCTGAATAGATCTCTAAATTTCATATTGTGCATGTTTTTAATATTTTTATACTGATAGACACACACCACTAAAATTTGTAATAATATTAAATACAATAAATAAATAAATAAATAAATAAATAAATAAATAAATAAATAAAT
>JAFIDM010000002.1:19724818-19760079 GCA_023159025.1 Thereuonema tuberculata
AATAAATAAATAAATAAATAAATAAATAAATAAATAAATAAATAAATAACAGCTTCATCAAAAAGGTTCACTGTTTTTGTATATAACATGTACTCATTTAATACAGAATCTTAAAACAAATTTTTAAAAATTATATATGTATGAAATACATTTCATGAAAGCAATTGTGACGAATATAACGGTTATTTATATGTTATACTCTACCGATTTATTCTACACTTTTTAACTGAACGAGTGCCAGTATAATGCTAGAATCAACAATTTCTCAAATCCCTAAGAAAGTGGATCCCTAAAGTTAAGTGGATGAAATTTGTAAAAACAGCCTAAGTTTTTTTCTTAATGTTCCTTTGTTTTCTTCCTCTCTTTCTCTAGTTTCTACTTATCTCTTAAGTCTATTTCTTTTGGTTTTTTTTCCCCTTTAACCTTCGTCTTTAGATGTTCTTATTTCTAGATTTTAACTATTTTTGTTATTATGCACTTAGAATTATTTCTGTATATTATTACTTTGTTATTTTTCTTTTCTTAAGTATATAACATCTTCTCCCTCTTTCGTTGTACCTGTTACAGAAAGAAATACAAACTAGAGGATAAAAAATAAAGCACCCCTTATTCAGTTCTCCATTTAATTCATCTAGTTCATCGACTACGACAATGAACGATAAACAAATTATGAAATTCGTTACAAACTACAGAAGCTTAATGTTATTGTGGCTTAAGTAGTTTTACAATTTGTTTTTCGTACTGTTATTATAATGAAGAATAAAAAGAACGTCATCAAACAGATGTTTAAACTAATCGTCTAAGAATAAAGAACTTGAAGGTATCTTTCTTACGAACTAAAATATTGTAAGTTTGTCTAAATTGGTTCATTTATTCATTTATTTAAATACACTGAAAATGAAAAGTAAATAAATATTTGTTATTATATACATCATTTTCTCGTTTTTAATGCATTTCGACTTTCTAATTTCAAAACTAATTTCGCTAAGATAAATTTCATAAATTATATATGAGAAATTTTCATATTTACATTAAAAGAAAACAAACAAACAAACAAATACTGTTAATATCTAGAATTAAATTTGAATTCATTTTTTATTGTAATAATTAAAATATTATTATTTCTTAATTATTTTGTTCAAAAAGTATTCTAATTAACATAAATTCATGATTTTTATAGTTTTAGCTTACAAAGAATTCTCCTACATTAATTTCAAATTAACTCATTGTTAATTGAGTATTAATTTATAATTAAGTCAATTATATTACAAAAATTAAACATATTAAGAACTACTAGTCTACAATTTTCGTTCCGTAAAATCTTATTCGCAATTGATGATTTAAATTTAATAATTAAATATATTTCCTAAATTATTTCGAAAATTTAAGCATTACTAAATACGTCGTTTTGAATAACCTTTGATTTAAAAAAAAAAAACCTTTGACATTAAATAACCTTTGATATTAAAAAAAAAATTTTCAAAAAAAATTAGGGAAAAAAAAAATCTTTCTTTGATTCTTGTAGTAAACAGTTCAATAGAAAATTTTTTAAACTATTCACTTTTTTTTTTAAGAGAAATATTATTTTCGTGCATTTATATTTTAGTATCTGTTTTATTACAATTTTTGTTATTAATAATATTCTTATTAATATTCTTAAGAATATTTATTTATATTATTTTATTACCTCTGTTTTTATTTACATTTTATGTTTATATTTATAACATTTTATGTTATATTTATAACATTTTCTTTTTAAAATAACAGTTATAATTTTAAAAATTCCAATAAATATCTACTTTTATTTTAAAATAATTTACAATCGTAATTATTATTATTCAATTAATATTTAAATTTGTGTTTTTGAAATACAATAAAAAATATTAATTGGTGTTTGTAAAATGAAAAATATTTTGCAGTGTAACTTTCTCCACATAATAAATTCATTCCATTATTGTGAAGTTCGCCTTATTTTCTTATAGGTTTTCTCGGGGATCACAGGTGGATTAGATTTCTAATGTTTAGAATCTTTCACCTTGATACCAGTGTTACCTTGATGAAGACAAGTCAAAAACCCGTTCTTCTTTGCAAGGATTCTTTTATCCTGAGGGGGATGTCATTTAGTAGGAGGGAGTAAGAGAGAGTGAAATTACCTCATTTTTTTTTTTATTCGTGGGTTTTTAGGGGAACCGGGATTTCCTTGTGCCGACGGCTTTTCTCAACCGGTTCAAGAGCAACTTGTTACGTCAGCGCCGGGTCGCTTCCTTCCTAGTTTGCAGCGGGTTTCCAACCCGTGACCCTGTGGGCAACGTAAACACGAGCAGTAGAGCACCCAGTTGCTACTGGCCAAAACCACAAGACCTACACCTCCGCCCCAAGCGACCCAAGTCCAGGAAACAATGGGAATCAAAACAAAAGCCCGAATCAAAAAGTGTTATTTTACAGTTTTTATGAGGATGATTTTATCAAGAGCTTCGTAATTTAATTATTTAGTTATACATTGTAAATTTATCAAACAATTTCCATTAATTTATTGCCTATTTTATCTTTATTTTAAAACGAAGTTTATAATATTACTTATTAAAATTTAAAATTTAATAATTATAATTAATGAAACGATATAATTTAATAAGAATAATTTTATTATAACTTTTAAGCAATTAAAGATTATTAGCGTTTTATTATTAAATAATTTGTAAGATAATGAAATTGTATAAAATAATACTATCGTGTCATTATATCAAATTAAATCGTTAACATATAATTTCCAATTAAAATCCAAAAATAATTTCAAGGAAATATGTCAAAAAAAAAAAGAACGAAAGAAAGCACATCTGATTATTTCAATACCGGTAATTTATAAAAGTATTTTTAAAAAAGTGCGTTTCTGTTTTTTGGCATGTTTTCTGTAAAAAAAAAAAAAAATACGTTAAAATATTTTTTTTAAGTATAATCACATCACTACATAATAATGAAAACCTTTTATAACTGCCATTATTCTTGTGTTTCATATTATTCAATTTCCTATACGACGCTTTGTCTCTTATCATTGCAAACATCTCCCGAACCATTTTAAAAATCAATGCATCTCCTCTATACAGAGATTTTATTTGTTAAGACGATCCCAGACGCTAGTATTCTTACTTAATTTCTCCATCCCTACTTTTCAGCAGTTCAGCTAATTCATGGTGACATTACGAAACATCCAATGTCCTGAGATGCATAGAAGATTTCAGAAAAAAATTCCATCGATTATGAACGGATCGAATATCAAAACAGAGAGACAAAAACAGAAGAACCGATCTACAGCTGAATTAAACAATCAAATACAGATTCACTGAACAAAAAGTAGTGGTTAATCAGCACGAAAACAAGCACGAAACATCCCAGAAAGTCAGTGTGAAAACGAAATCTCATTTATTAATTCCACATATTAATTAAAATGTTCAAATTTAATGGTGTAAACTGTTTTCGCTTCCAAAATACTTACCTAACTCTGCACAATAAACATTGTAGTACATCATAACATCATTGTTTACCACACTTTTGAACTATAATTCTATCTCTGTATCTGAAACTTTAACAGCTTTTATAAACTCTTTTGAAAATTTATGTTTTCTAAAACATACAGAAAAGCTAGAGGTTTTTATATAGAGTTTGTTATTTTTAACAACATGGACCAGTAAAATCTGCATATTATGTCTTAAACCTAAGTTAAATAAGCAGTTTTCGAGTGCAAACGATTTAAATATTTAATTAAAAGTTATCTGTATACTTTGCATACTTACGTCCAAATTTACCAAAAATAGGTAATTTTGAGATGCTGCTGGTTTTTACGATGTGTTAGTCCCCTACCTTCTCAGTGCTATTTACGACAGTTTATCCCATCTTATAACGTGAAATTTCACGTTATATCTTTTCCCACGAGATTACCATATTATTATACCATCAGGAAACTGGATTGTTTTGATAACAACTATATATTTAAAAGAATTTGCCTCTAAGAAATCCTTCCTAATTGAGTGAATTTGAATTTATAGAGATGTCCTTTTTCAAATTAAGTATTCTAATTTTTTATTCAGTCTTTTTTTGGAAAATGATAATTGCTGCTAATTACTTTGAATAGTCTTGTTTTTCTTTTGGCTTTTCCGTGTTCCCAATAATTCGCAAGATTTGAAAGACGGAATCCAAACAATGAATTTGAAGTCATTTTAGGAAATAAAGGAAACTTTTTAATTTACTTGGTATAATGATCCATCATATTCCCAAACCAATTATCAAATCAGGTAAATGTTATCATTATGTAACAGCATGATGCCGAACTCTGTAATTTGTGTTCGGGTCCAATTCATTACCGCATGTTAGCAGATCCGGGGCTATTGGAAATTGAAACAGCACCACAAACCTGTTCCGATCACTAAGGAAAAACGAATTGTTGTGTCAACACCGATTAGCCATGAAAAACAGGAAATAACACACGGAGAAACCAAACGCGTTTAAATGGGAGGTTTTGCAGCAACTTAAGCGTTTACTTATCGTTATGATTGCAGTGTAAACAGGCTTTAATAAGCTAAACTTTGTTCCTACTCTTTTGACCATTGCTACAGGCCATTGGAGTGGCTTGTAATCACAAAGTTAATGAGAATAGAAATGCTAGTCGTTGACTACATGGAGATTAAGCAAAGCTACGGTTAATAAACGAGCTGGTTTGTAGGAGAGGATTCGAAATCATTAACTGACCTTTTTCTGTTATATCGGTAAGTAAGATCAAGCTATTTCCTGTACTGTAATGACAAAGAATTATCAAACCCTATTTCTTACCTCTGAGCTTTTCTGGCTGATAAGGACTCATAACTTCCAACTTATTCCCCTTCACAACAATTAGAAATGCTTCTTAACATGTCCTTTTTCTTTATCTATATTTCACCAATTCACGTTGAACTCCTTTATTTTAAGCCGAAATGGCTGCTTTTTTGCTTTTTCTGTTTTAAATAAAGCTTTTGTGCCAAATCGCATAAGCCAAGAGTTTTGAAACTGCTCTGGTCGCAATTTATTTTACTATGTTTTGGATAATCTCTTACTAATCTGATTTGTTGATCGCCTGGTAAATCTGGCATATGGGTCTTCATAAGAAAAAAATAGTCATTCCACATTTCTAATGATAATGTTGTTTTGACAATACATACGTCTCCATCTCGTCATTTTTACTCGTAATTGATTCTTGATGGATACAAAAACATGGGTTACTGTCTGAGAAATTACTGTATCATTGTAATGATGTGCAACACGTTATCAACCGAGTTCCGAATTTTGCGACCGTATTCTCATAAGATTATTAATAAAAATATAGTGAGTGAAAAGATAAACAAACAGATGATTCTTTAGTTCCTACTATCAATTAACAAACTAATGATAAGTGGTTGCACATCTGACAACGCATTCAACAGGGTCAGGGGTTAATTGCAGAAAGGTCTGGGTTAAACAAACAAGGAAATCTTCGAAAGGTTTCACCCTTGAAATATTTTAATTTGTTTTTCTTCTTTCATTAATACTCATTTTACACGGAGTTATACCTAGAGGAGAAATGGCATCCATATACCAACAAATGTACGATGTTCATCAGAAGGATTCATCTATCATTATTTATTCTAGAAGTTTCGTTACTTTACCTTTCTTAAACATATCAATTAGGTAAGTAAGACTAATTAATTTACATAAAAGTAAAATCTATACTAAAAATCTTCAATTTCGAAAGATTAAAAAGATAAGCCCTTTATGTTCTTCTAACTATATTTTTATATTTAATATATATCGATTTAGATATTTTTTTTTTCCTATTTAGATTGTGATTGATTAGTCGAAGAACTATTGGGAAAAGAAAATAATGAATGAATTATCCTAAACTGAAAAGTAATAATAACACATTTTAACGCTTTTTAACCAAAATTTTGTGATAGAACCATTCGTAGGACCTTTCACAGAACACTTTTTAAACATTTAAAATGGATTACTATTTTCAAATTATTATTATAATGATATTTAAGAGGCAAGTTTAGCTGGAATTTTAATTTTCATTTAAATTTGATAATATTTTAATAAATGTTGTAAAAGACAAGAGAATTCCTCAATTCAATGTTACTACAGCATAGAATTATGAATTATAAAACATTTACACAAATAACTTTGACAAGAGCAAAACCTGATAATTAATCTCTAATCTAATTTCGAGGTAGATTATTTGACTTCACCTCCAACTCTACATAGTTCTCTAAAATAACAACTACATTTTTTTTTAATCACTCAATCAATTTTAATTCTATTTATTATATTTTTATTATTATGTATGATATCCATTACTGCATACAATTACAAAAAGAAAACAAAATCATACAAAATAGCTATAATTTTTTTTCTTGCAATTTTATCAAAATTTTATAGATCTTATTTTTTGTTTTTATCCCAAACTGATGATAATAATATAATTTTGTGTAAATTGTATTAACTGAATGGTTCAAAATGAAAGGCTAAAGTTTTTGCATAAGGTTATCTGTCTCAGCAACAATTGTCAAATTTATAATTTTTACTTAATGAATTAATTCTTAACATTAAAATAATTGTACGAAATGCTTCTGTTATCAAGTTATTAAATCGTTTAGCTTTGGGATTGCATTAATTATGAATTATGGTTGCTGCTCCTTTGAAATATTTTCAAAATATATGGTAATAAATTAGGGAGTGAGAATCTTTCTGAAGGAATGATTTCCAACACTTGGGTGGATAGTTGATTGTAAAGAGGGAATTGATTATAGAAAGAAAGGGCCAATAAATTTCTGGCTGTTGTGGGGGTTTTACAAATCTCAGCATAATGACATGCGTTGCGAAGTGTGGGAAAATTACCACCAATGTGTTTAGGAAGGGGAAAGTGGATTCGTGGTTTGGAATTTAAAATGACCTCAGTTTTTGTATAGGGGAAAAAAAACTAAAAAGGAGGGAATGGGGGATAGGAGAAAGAAAATACTTAAGGACATGATGTATTGATGAAACCGTAACGCCTTTTTCCTCTTCTTTTTTTTTATGAAAGAAGAAAACGTAAACAGTAAAGAAAAAAAAAGTTCTCTCTCTCTCTCCCCTCTCCAAAGGACTTAATGAAAAAGAACGATGTACAGGTAATTAGGCTTATTTTATGTAGATGTAAAAAGCAGAAAGAATAAAGCAACAAATGAGTAATTTACATCTAGGATAACAAAATTAGCATCTAACTACCCCTTTGCCATCATTGTAGGCCTACTTGACTTAGAAAGTGCTGTATCTGGATTTCATCACAGAAAAACATCACAAATCTTATTCTATAATAAATATATATATATAAGAATTATACATAGGCCTACATTTAGCTAATGTAACCCAATATTTTCCTGACAAAAATTGTAATTATTAAAAGACCTTAAAGTAGATTTATCTTACCAGTTGATTCATTTGGATCGTTAAGGGAAGCAGAATGAAAAGTCTCCGTGTGATATGCACAGAAATTCGCGACTTGCATCACAGAAAACAGAAATGGCCTTTTTTGATTTTTTAACTTAGAACTCGACAGTCCAGTTGTGATTTTTTTTCTGGATTAATGAATTATTTTAGAGGTAAAATTTTCTTTTCATTAACTCATTTAAAAAAAATGCTGAAAGGTGTGTTGTTATCAAACTGTTGACGAACCAACACTAATAAAGGTTTCCTGATTCAAAGTTTTGAAATACAATAACAGACAAACTTTCTAAAATAAACATTAGATTTCGTGATTATCTGTGGATATCGTGATTAATTTCTAATCTTTAGTATTCAGTTTCTCTCCGCTTATTCCAAAGCTTTGGAAGTTCCTTTCTACCTTTTCTGATATTTGGGAAAGTCTCTGCCTCTGTTGATCACTTATTTAGAGTTTCTCCTTATCTTAGTCTTCATTCAAGTAATGCCATTTTACCAGGAGGGGTGTGCGGTAGGGAAGAAGGAAAAAAAAATTGCATTTCTTCGTCAACTTATCCCAACATCTGCAATTTTAATTAAAGATACAATTTCCAATCAGTGATTTTTTTCTCTTCCCACAAATGCTTACTGACCCATATTTGATTGCACAAATGGGGGAAAAAATTACAAACGAACAATAAATGACAGCTCAATGAACTTTAATACGAAGAAGAAGAAAATAAACAAGGGAATTTAACTAAATATCTTGAGTTAATCAAGTGAATCACCGAATGTTCGAGATTTACCTGTTATTCTAATCTTCGGAAGAGTCTTTTTCGATATTCATGTTAGCCTAAATACTGAAAATAACAACACACTTCCTTAACTGCATTGCTATGATATTAATAAGCAATTGCTTTATAGAAAAGCTGAGTTTATTTATTTATTTTCTAGTTTTCTGATTCAAGATCAGAAACGTTCTCTTTATTTTAATCGTGCGAGTTTTTCCGAAAGTTGGTAAGTAAACAATAGCTCGCTTGCTTCCTTATCGTAATTTCAAGAATACGTTCAATAATTTCTGTGAATGTTCTCCAAATTTTACATTAAGCTATGTTATGTTATGTTATGTTATGTTATGTAGTGAATGTGGGTGGCAGAGAATGTGGGTGGCGACCGGAGGTCTATTGTACTATCCCACGGAAATAAGGACAGATGGAGAGAAAGACAGAGAAAGTATGGTAGAAGTGCAGGGGAAACGGGAGAACCCCGAGAAAACCAGCCCAGCGTGGATCGTCCACCATCACGAAACCCACATGAGAACCGAACCCCGGTACTCAGAGGTGAGAGGCCAGTGTCTTAGCGACAACGCCAACCGCGCAGCCCAAACAAATAAATACACTTGATAAATTACTACAATTGTGAAAACTTGAAAACAAAGTTACAAAATTCTGATGATTTATATAATAAATATAAATTTCTTAAAAGAGTTATCTGAAAGTTTAAAAATTAGGACGATTTTTTTTTCCCAAAACGTCAGTGGTTCATTTTTTTAATTACTCAACATTTTTAACAGCAAGTTGTTTTATTTTTAATTAATGTTGCTAAATATTTTACTTCCTTAAACTATTAAGCAAATAGAACTTTTTATTTCCCTCGAAGATCAAATCTCAAGAACACAGTCGAAATTTGAAGATCTGCAGGAAATTATAGAATAAAAATACATTAGAAAGAAGATTCTACCCTAAAATTAGCTAAGTTTGATGAATTAATGAATGATAATTTAAGAACTCTACTTGAAAATGTTCTCTCAAAAGGTTTTTGACCTTTTAAATATTTGTAAAATATACAAAACAGTATTTGATTTAGAACTCTTAATATATTTCGTTTCCAAACTTATCCATATTAAAAAAAGCCACGAGGAAAAATAACGTTAGCATCGGTTGTTCACTGCATATATTGAACTCATTAATCTAATCGGAATCCATTATTATTCGCGCCTTTGGCAGTACAACTAGCGTTGTCAGCTGCCAATAAATTTGGCGTTCAATGTATTTCACTTGTGAGGATTACATGTCCTTTTGAACTGCCTCTGATCTGATATCTGCATTGTTTTGAATTTTATCTCTGTGACTTTGTAATTTGAGTTCGAACTTGTGATTCTGTACAGTTTTTCGCTATTGTTACAAGTTTCCGTCCTTCTAAAGCTAGTTTCGCATGTTAATAATATACTCATGTTTTTTTTTTTACATCTGCATGAGAAATGTTTCTTTCTTTTTTTAACTAAATGCTAATCCCCCCAGATTAATAACAAGATTTCAAAGAAAAGTTTTTTTTTTTTCTGCCATTTTTTTTTTTCTTTGTGAGTTTAACAGACACCTGTCAAACCTTTCAACTTCATGTAATTGTAATTTTGTGTGACTTAAATGACACAGTTTTCCTAAAAGCGCCGTGATAACAATAGGTCTCGTGCCATCTATTTAAGGTTTAATGCACAACTTCCAATTAAATGTTTTTGAAATTGAAATTTGTAAATAAACTATTAATGTCGGGATGTTTAAGAAGTAAAATCCGTGAGCAGGTGGAAGCAAAAGCAATGGTAATTAAACACGAAACCTATGTAGAATTGGATTTTATGACTCACAAACCCATGTTTTGGAAATGCATAACATATTCCACCATAAAATTAAATAGTAATAACACGGATTGATTTAGAGGTAAAATGTTTTTATATTATTATATTTTTCACAGGAGGGGCCACATTAAATCAATGATTTTTTCTAAATAATCTTAGCTGACAGATCACCTTCCCGTATGACAACTTATTATTACAATTAGAAAATATTTACATCTTTTTCTTTCTTATTTGAATTAAAATCCCTTAACAAAAACAAGATCAATTTAAAGTTGATTTAAAATTTGCTTGATCTTATCAACAAATTAGTGGAACTCTAAAGCATTATAAATGTGATTCCCCAGTCTTTTCCAAATCGTAGACTATCACTTATTCCAGTTTCTGATTTTTTTAGTCTTGTTATAATCCCGTTTTTGAGGACAAGTATCATTAAAATCTCATTAAATTATCATTAAGCACAACAATCACAACAATCGCAACAATTGCGTCTTTTGCAATCGCAACAATCACAACAATTTCAACAAATGCGTCTTTTGCATTCGCAACAATCACATTTATAATAATAAGGAAATTAAAGCAATATCAATGAGATTTTCTTATCAGAAGACGTTGCGAATCATTGTGATTAGTTTACTAATCGCTTTCCTTACCTTGTTTTACTTTCATTTCGTTGTTTCGCCCGCCATTTTGTAAGACTTATCTTATTTCTTTTTATATAATTTTTAACGTGTTACAATTTTTTCTAATCGTACTGATTTTTATTGATTTTTTAAAAATTATATATATAAAATTATTTTTAGAGTAAGAACGGCCTTACACTGCATTTCACATTGTATGACATTGACCCCAATGCATTTATAAAAAAACGATAAAGACAGAGTGTTGTGCTTTATGTAAAGATCTGTTAACAATATTCAGAATCCAAATACTCTCTTTCTCTCCCCTATATTTCATTCCTATGAACGAAATCACAGTTCTGATTGTTCCCCAACACTACTGGAATCCATATTGTGAAGCCAAGCGACGATAAAAAGCTTCTGTAAAACCTCTGTGAAATATTGGGTTGGCGAAGTTGGGATAACAATAGAACACAGTTGACTCAGGTAGAGGCCATTTGCACTTTTCGAAGAGTCAGTCCCCTCTACCAGGACCCCCTCTCTTGTACTCACATGGAAGGGAGCATCTGAGAAAGTATGGGGGGAAAAAAAAGGGATACTATTATCCTATATAGCAAGGGGGAAAAAGAAACCATAAATAATAAGAAAAAAGCATATAAAAAAAATTCCTCCAAAGACCATTTAGACTGTAGGTAGTCCTCGTGAGTCCATTGATTTCACTCATAAAAACTTTTTATGTGAAGACAACCCAAGTTAAAAAGAAAAAAATACTGCTGATTATTTCCCCCCAAAAAATACAACCTTTCGTCAATTTTTTTTAATATTCGCAAAGAAAGATTTTAAGTAAACGCTTTTTCCCAACCTCCAAAACTAATATTGTTTTGTTATTTTTTTTTTAAATAAATAACGATTTTTTTATAATAAAACTATATAAAGAATTTCAACTTGCTTCACAATACTTTTTCATTGGCAAAATTAAAAATGGCTGATTTTTTAAATGAAGTAAAAAAATCAATATTAGATTTTTACTTCACTGTCTGACTTTTTTTTTTCGCTTTATTCTACCCCAATTCATGTAAATAAAAAAACAATTTCGAGCGAATTAGTTAAACTATATTCGCACTTATTAGAAAACGAATAGGAACTGCTTAAAAATTCTAGTAAATAAGATTGATAATCAGAAGGTGCTAAAGATTTTTGGTTTTTGCACTGGCTGAGTAGCTCTGGCTGACGAGAGCTCGAAACGGCCGTCTCAGGGTCTCAGGTTAAGCCAAAACGCATTTATTTCAGTAAGATAGACAATCTTAAGAAAAAATTATAGTCATAGGATAAAAAATTAATTTTCTGCTAAAATAATAGAATTTTTCATTATTAATATGCTTTACTTTATAACTCACTTATCTTACTTTTTAACTCTTTATTTCCAAAATTCTCAGTCATCTCCAAATATAGCTTGAAACAATCTAATATGGACTCCGTTAATTGTATCCGTAATATTTTTTTTTTTTCAAACCTTCTTTATTCCACGATTTTACGAGGTATTACAAATGTAACCATATATCACGCTCATTACGAAATATATTTCTCTTGCATATAATAAATTTACTATTACAAGAATTCTTTTATTTCGGAAATCTGGCAACGAAGTTTGCTTCATACGGTTGTTTGGTAAAGCCATGACTTCCGAACTTGTATTTATTAACACGGAAAGGGAAAAAAATCTCCAAAGAAGAGGCAGAGGTTGATGTTCTGCTAAGTTAGACTAAGGAAAAGATTTCAATGAAAGATTTGTAGACGAGTACGGAATAATCAGAGGCTGTGTCCTATTATTGGAGTTCAAAGAATCAGACAGGAATATAACTTGTCTAACCTTACAGTTAGAGGTATTTTAATTTGTTGCGTTTCTGAGTGGGCTTGTGAAATCTTGCTACATGAATTTCATTTTGCAGTCTTCTGCTCGTAAGCTTATCACGCTAAAACGGCTAAACCAATTTTCTTAATACTCGCTACGTTTCTTGTTCAGGGATCAAATTAAAATACATAGACGATTATTTTGGTCTGCATTACTATCCTTAATAAATAAATCCAAATGCTCATGTTAATCATGCCGCATACTTACTTACTATGCGATGGATTCCTGAGAGTATATCTAATTAAAAATGATTTCATTAATATCTCCACTGATGACGTCATAGTGGGTTTTCATTATTGGATTGAAGGATGAGATTTATTTGGTAATTATTATTATTATTTATTACAAAAGGAGGTTATTCTTACAACGCGATTATATCTTAAGAGAATATCACGAGATATCACGTGATTTTATCTTAAGACATTTTTTTTTATCATGAAGAATTAAGAAAATATTTAGTGACAGCAACTTCTTAATGTCACTAGGAGCTTAGAACACACCACTGTTGACTTGAATAGGACTGACCATATATGGATTTTGCTCTCAGCTTGTTCCGTAACCCTGGGGATTCTTTTAGACTTATCCTCCCTTGACCCGTTTGGGATTATCGGAGTTCGGCAGAACGTTGTCATGGTGACGAAGAGTTTAAGGCTCTCTTTTTTTTCATGGTCCTAATTCGCACTAGTTGATGACCGAAAGCCCATCATCTAGGACCCGCTCGTGAGGCCACTGACCTTTCTTTTAGCCAATCTCCCCTTTGGCGCCGCCATTACTATTTTAACGATTGCCAAAAGTATTAGTAATTAGCGGAAACTTCCAGAAAAAAAAAAAAAATTGTTGCTAGTGGTGCCCAAACAGGAACCTCCGTTTTTTTTTTTCTTTCTTTCTTTCTCCTTTTATTTTTTTCTTTAAAGTAAAATAGAAAAGAAGGAACGGAAATTGAATGAGAAATTATATCATTCCCAAATTAGACTTAACTGCCAAAATCATAATCATCTCTAAGATTAGGAAAATTAGAATAACGTTGGTTCAAGTACCAAGTCGTTACCTGAATGTAAAGAAGGATCTTTTTTTTTCTTCAGACAAATAAACAACATATCAGATTCCATGACTGTTTTGTTTTCAAAAAAAGTTAATAAAAAGAGGAAATTTATAATTGATGTGCTAATTTTCAAATACCCGCATGGAAGACATTCAAACAAATAAAGCTCGTCATTACCTTTTCTCTCAAACTTTCTATTAAAACATCAACTTTACGTGGAACTGAATTTATATAGGCATTAGAGAGCCTCTGAACGTTTAATTTGAAGCTTTCTAAGGTAATTGGTTGCAGTGACTAAGACGCTTTAGTGGCTACATTTAACGATACCTTTCTTCCTAAACTCATTGCCTAGGGTTCCGAATAATACAAACTCAACTGGAACTCGTAATTATAAGAAACTTCCATATATTGTTGAAATGTTTGAGATTTTTATAATAATTATTCAGATATGATTTTTTTTTTTTTTTGGTTTCTTTGATCCCAATTCAGTGAACAAATGCAAAGAACGAAAGAGTCTATGCTGCGCCAACAATAAAGTAACAAATCGGGAACAAGACGTTGAAGGAAATGAAACACACAAAGAGAAAGAAACATTCAAACCCACTCCGGAATTAAAACTCTTTATTTAAGCCTTTTCATGGTAGGCTTTGGCCGTAGACATGATTTTCTTCAAGTTTTCTACCTGCTGGTACATCTAGAGATCTTATGGTATGAGTGGCGAATGATCTGGACAACTAGCTTATTACGAAGATACGGGCATTTATCCTTTGCCTGAGTGATCATTTTCTTTGGTGATTATAACAATAATTTAGTTTGTCTAAAATAGGCTAATCGCCCTTATTCTTATTAGCCAAAAAAAGAAAGATTTTGGGACACACATGAAGTCTGATATGATGAAGATGAATGCATTACTGTCCTCTGTGAATCTAGAAATTACTGAACTCAGGAAGAAATGTTGGTGACAAATTACACGGTTTTTACATGATGGCGAACACGATAATAGCTCTTAAGTCGTATCTAGGGATAAAAAAAACAAATTGATGTTATTGAGTTCATTAGGAAGAGCTATTCTAGAGAATATTAATGACAATTTAAGAAAAAAAGAAGGAAAAAGATAAAAAAGAGGCTTAGATTAATAAAACTTCAGCTCAAAGAATTGTACGCGTAATTTTCCAATAAGTTGAAACGAAAATAAAAATAAGGTAAAAATCAATAAAACTAGGGCTGTAAATAATTTAAAGTTCACCGAAAGTAAATTATTTATAGCCCTAGCTAAAAACAAGAGCATTAATTTTTACCCCATTTTTTTACCCCAAAAGAGCGCATTCATTTATCAATAATCATCAGATAATTAAGACCAAGAGTTTATTAGCCAAACACTTTGCTGAGTACTACTGGCTGATGATCACCAAAAAGCTTGAAACAGCTGCTCCGGAATGTAAACACTTTGTCTCATTTGCTGACGATTACTGATAAAATAAAAATGTTTTTAAGCTTAAAAACGCATTTATGACTAGAGTAAGAAGCAGATACATTGATTTTGGCCGTCTTTTATTATTATATTTTATTTTTGTTTTTAGTTTTGGGAGGTACCACATTTATTCTTATGAGTAGAAATGATTATACATAACTACAGTTTATGTTGAGGGTAACGCCCACTTATTAAATCCGAAACTTCAATTTCGCAAAAATTTATTTTTTGTTTTGTTTTTGTATTGATAAAAATAGATTATTCAGGAAAGAAAAATCTATAAACAAAAATTGATTTATTTTCTTTCTTTTCCGCAAAAACAAAATGAAAAATCAATTAAAAATAGACACTTTTAGCAATTAAAGTATATTGCTAACCCCATTCGATCAGTTTTGGTCTAGTTCTGATGAATCTATGACAAATAAATCTGTATTTTCAATTGCACTGTTTGAAGGCCTAATTACTAAGTCACCTTTGTCTTAGACCATAGGTTGCGTTACTCAAAGATTACAACAACTTATTTTACACAAGTAGCAAATTATTTCTAATTTTTTTTATGTTTACTTTAGCACAAAATATAATCATTTGTTTTTATATTAAAGTTGTTTTAAATTACTGATTTTTTTTTTCTTTTAAAATCTAATAAAAGTAATTATAAATTGTAATGATTGATTTTTAATAGAACACGTTAAAGAGATTTCTCCAGGCTCGAGTATCCGGTATTGAGGCGGTAAGTTGTGTTCTCCAGAAACATGTAAATATATGTTAATGTGATTTGGTGGAGATATACTGAAACAAATAAGGTGGAGAGGGCACAAAGAGCAAATGGTATCCACACAAGAAAAAAAGAGATATTTAAGCGACCCGAGCCAATTCCTGATTAAGCCTTAGGTGGCCATTACTCTTATTATGATGGCAATGCTCAATAATTTTATTGCGTGTCGAATATTTCCCTGCAGGTGTGACAGCATTTCTAATGGTAGCCCCTGGGGATCAGCGAGACGCGACCGATATCGGAGGGTCTCAAGGGTTAAAGGCTAATTTATCACCTCAAACAGTGTCCATGCATGTTAAAGCTCCAGACCAGTGGAAACTGATGGACGGTGGAGATTAAGAATGCAATTTCCTCCTGCGACAAATGCGACGCCCTCCTCTGCCTCCTCCGCACCAAAGAATGCCGGGATACGCCCAAAATGGCTGTCACGTGATCGGCTAAAGTTCACTGGATGACAACGGCAGGGAAAAGAAGAGAAACGATTCGTAGGCGGAGATCGATGAAATGGTCGCTTACGAAAAGTCAAAAGTATTTCCATAGCAATGATCTTTAAGCAGCACGAAGTCACAAAGAATTTTTCAGAAAATCAATTCAAGAGAGTTCTTATTCGTTGATTGCTATCTACTTATTAAATGTAGCGTCTAATTTATATTAGCATAAACATTAATGATTGCAAATAATATTTTTTTCTCACTTTTACTTAATCTAGTTAAAAAAACAAAAACAAACAAAGTAATTATTCATTGCTAAATTTATTAAAAAATTGCTTTTTTTTCAGGTTTTTGATTTCTGAAAAGCAATCTATAATTCCAAAATCACTTACAAGGAGTCCTGGCAGCCATTTTAAGGAAAGACGATATTTAAAAAATACTGAGTAGGAGGGTTGCTTAACATCTCATCGAGTTTAGAAATTTCATACATGTTTAACTTATTAATTATTATTAGATACTTATTAATAAGTATCAGAGGTTTTCAAATTTTAGGGATTCTGTTTTCTAAAACAAGGAAAACATATTGCAGGTTTCTAAATTTATAAAGTACTAATTAGTGATCTTCATTTTAATATGCATTAATGCCTTAGTTTAAAACAAGGAACACATTTAATAATTATAGAAATTTAATATCAAATTTTGAATTATGATAATCTGATGAAACTATTGTTCTTAATAATATATAATATTTATTAAATGTGTGCAGCTTCGTTGTAAGTACTTATAAAGCACTACAGTACTACAAATATTTGGAGGTGATTTACAGAAGAAATTACGTTAAGTAATTATAAATTAGGAAAACTGGGTCACTATAAACAGGCTTGGATACAAATAGACTTTTTTTTTTAAGACATTCAAATGTAAATCAAAAGTTCGCTTTCTGATTATATATTCAATAAATTCAATATTTTAAATCAATTACAAGTATGTAATTATTACAAGAAATTGCATTCGAATAATTGAATGCAATTATATAGAATTAATAGTATAACATTGTGTTTTCAAGGAAACTCGAAGTGTATTGGAAGAATTTTTGGGAGTTTCCCGCCTTTTCATTAAGACTCGATCGGTTCTTTGAGAAGGATTTATAAATACAGCTTCTTTTCAATTATAAGACTTTAAAAAAAAGCAATTTATGACAATTTCCTTTCAATTATATCCTATTGAAAAGATCTTTATAGAGAAAACAAGAATTAAAAAAAAAAAATCCTGATTGACAATTCTTGATGTAATGTTTTTCTTTTGAAAACATTGGTTTTAATTACAGCTAATAGTGATGGACTACTTTATGTTTATGTTTCTAATTGTATCTTTTATATTTTTCCTTCTTTAGTTGTTCCGCTGCAGTAATTCCGTTGAGTACAGTACTAGAGAACACAATTATATGTTAAATTGAGATCTGCATTTTCGATTCATAGTAATTACCCATGAGGAAAAGGAGAGAGCGTGGCAGACAAAAAGCCAGTAAGTATTGTTTAAGATGCGGCACAGGATGAGAGTGTGGTTACGTCACAGGCCAAGGCCATCTGCCTGTCTTAGAAGCCGAGGAACTAGAGTGGAGCCACCACAACACAGTACAGGAAGAACAGGCTGCCGGTTCCTCACCTGTCGTTCCAAGATAGGTCTTTAAAACAGAAACTGGGATAAGATGGCATTTCAATATCTTCAATTTATTAACTCCATCAATTTAATTTGTGTATTTTTTCCTTATGATAATAAATAGAGCAAAAATACAATATTGCAACTGGTAAGTTTTAGCAGACGAAATTATTTTCCGTATGAAAAATAATAAGAGTTTTTTTATGTAAACTATTTTGTAATTCTAGTATATAGAAACCTTATATTACAGGAGAATGTCATCTAACTGATAATGGCATATGTAGATCGCCGAAACTGTTCTGATCTTTTAGGGTAGTTTAACTTCTTTATGATATATTTTGAAAGCATATTTTTAAAAAACGAAAGAAAAAAAGCAGATAATAACAAGTAGAAATAAACTTTGTTTTTCTTGAAGGAAGATGCAATAATAGGAATTAGAGAATGTTATGGATAAGAAAGTCTTCAATGAACACAAATTAACTAATTGATCAAATATCTTTCAAATACTTTTACATTAAATATTTTGATATATTTTTGATTAATGTCTATCATTTTCGCAAAAAGCCTATCAGTATACTTTAAATAAAAGTAATAAACAAAAATTAATAAAAAAAAAGTAAAAGAATTTGAAATTCTTAAATATAGCCAACACACAAGTCTAAATAAAATTAGTTAAAAGTTAAAAAACAAATATTTACAATTAAAACAAACTAGTTTCTGCGCCGTTAACGGGCCATCATCAGTAAAAGAATTTAATTGTATAGAAATAAATGAAACTTCCAGATAAATAAACAATAGTGTAAAACCAAGTAAAATTTAGAAATGTCAATTACAATTATCACTATTACTTCATACCGATTTGCTGTTAATATCAAATCTAATCTAATCTAATACACTGCAAAGCCTTAACAACAAACTTTTCTAGTTAACTTTGTTTTTTTTTTATTTTTTCTCCTATACTTATCGTGATAATAATGCTTTAAATTCTGTAATTATGGCATCAGTTGTTATTATTATTATTTTTCATTCACTGAATTACCATTTTTTCAGTTTCTTGGGGAATCACGCGATCGTTCTACTCTTTCTTCTTTAATATTTTTCAATTTAATTGATAAGGTCTAAGAGTTTTGAACCAATTCGTTGAAGTATCCTTTTACGACAGTGAACTAGTTTTCGGATCCTTGAACAAAACTTTTTCACTTTCTTTGTAGCCTTCTATTTTCCTATCAAACAATTGCAGCTTGCATCGTATGCTGGATCCTGGAGTTGACATGAATTAAAATTTTCAACATCAGCTTTAATTTTCCACGGGTTTGGTACTAAAATAAATCAGAGGTCCAGTGGCCAGATTTGATGTAGGATGTTCATATATATATACATTGCTTCAAAGTAAGGCTTCAAAGTTTCGGCTTTTAAGGTTACGCTGTTTTGAGTTACAAACGGACGAATGTATCCCATCCATCCATCCATACTTTCTGTCCGGAGACAGGTCCAATTCTATGGAGGTCACATGGAACTCCCAGAAACACCTGAGGAAAGATACTGGGGGAGGTTTCCCGTTGCCTGCCCCCAGGACGCCATTAAGGAATGACGTCAGACCGAAGAGAAAGTGAAGAAGAGGATTACAACACAGGAAAGGAAATTGAAACATCCATGCCACTGCCGGGATTCGAACCCAGGTACTGGCACACTGGCCACAACGGCAGACCGCCGCCGAGACCGCACGGCCACGCCAGCACGGCCGGACGAATGTATGTCAATTTCAAATTGATTATTATTTCTCTCTGATGAATATTTATGGTTTGCTACAAACATTACATCAACCTGTAATATTCTTTGCTAGCAAAACTTCACAGGGGATGTAAAAGATAGGTCTCACTTCCTGTGGGATATAAAAAATTGAAAATATTGCACTACATTGATTAATAATTATTTTGTCAAAAACTTTCGTAAAGTTCAACATTAAAAAGAAAAAATTAAAGTTCAACATTAAAAAAAACAAACAAAAAAATTAAAGTTCAACATTGAATGTTTTTTCATATATATTTGATTGTTTTATCCTATTCCCCCCCTTTTTTTTTTGGAATTTCCTGACCTATCCATTTGAAATTAAATGGTTTTTTTACCTCGCCATTAATAAATGTCCAAAGAACGCTGGAGGAAAGAACTGAGGAATGTCATCGAATTATTTAGATATTCAAATCATGTCTTAATAAGTTTAATGAACAAGTAAGAAAAAAAAAATAAGAGATTTTGAAGAAATAAGAGAGAGGAAAAGACAGATGAAATCACGTGTCTTCCATTAATCTTACAAATGAGTAAAAAGAACAATTTGTCTAAATCTTTTTAATTCCGATCTGAAAATACTTAATGTTCATTGTTTGCAATTAATGATTACAAATGTACGTGAACATGCAGATCAATTACTCAGGCTACATCATATAAAGCATATGTGTATTTTAATTTTATATATTTTGAATTTAGAAACTTTAAAATGTATAAATTAAAATGTATAAATTTTGTTTAAAAAAAAAACAAACTTAGATGTGAAGTTTATATTTCAGAAACTTTGTCTATTGCTTTATTTGGAATCAATTTCAAACTACGACAGTACAACTTTTACGTAGGTGGAGTAGACATTTGTGGGAATCTAGTGCAGCTATTTTTCCTTATAAACCTCATCAGTCAATTTATCCAGTTGAAGAACAATCTACAGAATGGGAAATTCTGTGGGCACTCATTCGCCATTCCTCCAATGGGACCCCAAAATAACAAACAACAATAAGAAATTTAATACAGTCAGTGTAGAGTTAAAAACGAAACTAGTTACCTGTTCGACACAAAAGGCATTTAAACAAAGCATAAAAAAACAAGAAAGCACCTAATTAGGCTTAAATAGGGAGGCTGAACGTGTAATGGTAAAACATGCCCTAAGGCGTTTATCATTATTCAAGTTTCGCCAATGGACGTTAAACTTCTTTATTTCTTCTGTAAAGATGGTCAACAACTTATCTATGAATATTCATTACTTATATTTGGTTTCATGAAATGTTACAGAGAAATGCTACATAGTTTTACTTAAAGTAAAAGTTTGCAATTTAAGTTTTGAATTCAAAATTTTCGATGTAAGAGATCTCGAATATCTAAAAGAAGATTCATCTAGAGTGTGTTTCCGAATGGTTTTATAACAATCTATCCTTCTATTCAAATATTCTTACACATTGCCATTTCATCTTTTGAGTTCTAGCAATGTGTAAATACGGGATTTCCCAGTTATCTAGAAACTTCCTTGACCGAAAGACCACTCAGGTCCTGTTGTAAATCAACGTTTCACGTGGGTTCACGCCTTACCATACAAAGATTTTTTGTTGATTTGGGTGGAAATAAATTACACAACTACAACTGAACAATCGTGTTTCGAAGAAATGATTATTGGTTGAAAAACATACAATGAAGGCTAATTTGTTTATTTACTTTGATTTTCGAAAATTAAAACAAAATTTAGACTTCTTTAAACGTGAATTGAATTGAATTTATTCAACATGCAGAATTTGAATAAGATGATTTGAAATGTTTTATTTTGATCTGCTCTATATTGATATACGAGGACGATGTCAAAAGTTCCGGGACACCTTGTATGAAACATCGATGGCGAGCTGTAACAAACCCAATTTCCTGCCAAAGTGATAGTTGAAATGCAACAATGGAACGTCACGTGCCATGATGTTTCAATATCGTTGCTAGTGTGCACGAGGCAACGTTTGACAGATTCGCTAGTTGTAGCGTTGAAGTGATAAACAAGTCTCATTTCGAGGTATGTTCATCGACTAAATTCTGTCAAAAATCGGGTATTTCTGCTTCAGAAACCTACCGAATGATAATGCGAGTGTATGGTGAGGATGCGTTGAGCAGAAGCAAAACATTTGAATGGTAAAAACGCATTTCAGAGGGCAGAGAATCTCTGGATGATGATCCAAGACAAGGTAGAATTCGGATTCGGGGTTCAGATGTTATTCAGGCTGTTGGTGCTAAAATTGCTGAGATCTCCCAGCAAACAAGTCAGGATGTTGCTGATAGGTGTAACATTTCAACTTTCACAGTGCACGAAACATTTCGACAAGACCTTGATCTCCGGTTCATTACCTTGAAATTTGTTCCACATTTGTTATCTGATGACTCAGAATGACAGTTTCTGTGGTCTCGGATGTTGATAAAGGCTTATTGAATATGGACAGCATCATCTGGGGACGAGAGTTGATGTTACCTTTTTGAGCCGCAGACGAAGAGAAAGTCCTCTGTGAGGTTACCAAGAACGGTGATGCATCCCACCAAAGTGAAATGTGACAAGAGCGAAGGGAAGGTGATGGTTTTCTTTGAGGTTCGCGACGTTATGCACCACGAATTCGTGTCTGAGGAAAGTGAATGAATGGTGATGCGTACCTTGCTATTTTGAGACGACTGCGCAAGGCGTCTGAGATGTTTAGGGAAAATTCTTAGATACTGCACCATGACAACGCTCCTGCACAGGTATTATTCTGTGAATAATTATCTTGTCAAAATTGGTACTCCTACTTTATTACAATCTTCTTATTCACCGGATCTGGCGCCTTGTGACTTTTACCTCTTTCCAAAGATGAAGGACCTCTGGAGAGGCCAATGTTTTGCATCCCGCAACGATATTATCGAGGTTTCGACGACTGCACTCCTTGAGATGTCACAGAACGACTTCTAGGATTGCTTTTGGTCATGGTATGATCGCTGGTTGAAGTGTATAGCGATGGGAGGAAATTACATTGAAGGCCAATCAAAATATTTTTCTATAACCATTATTATTTTAGGCTTGAGAAAGAAAAGACGCAATCTTTTCGAAAATTTGCTTTTTCTATTAAATGTAGTTATTTTACATTTAAATTTGGTGAGATGTTTAGAATTATTTATACAGTGTCCCGGAACTTTTGGCATGCTCTTCGTATTTTACTGTTCCATGTATTATCTGATTGTTTGTTTTAAATTCGGGTTTAGTTGAAGCTAAAATTAGCTAAACCGGATTTGTAAGTTTAGAACGTTTATAAAAAAGTGAATTTTATGTCTCATGCTGAAACTTGATACTTCAGGAAATGTCTAGGCATTTCTTGAAGCATTATCACATCCTGTGTTGAATTTTCAGGAATGCCTAGGCATTTCTTGAAATGTCAAATTTCACCTTGAGGCTATGATACATATAGGTAGATATATAATAACCTATGTCATATTAGTGGACTTCGTTTCGCTGTTACGACTTTCCAAGACGTGAGTGTGATACCATAATGTAAATTTGTGTGCAAAATAATTTTGAATTTGGTTTTCCGTTTCCCATTTGCCTTTTCCTAAGAAAACAAAAACAAAACAAACACAAACAACAAATATCAATTTTTGCTCCTCGAGATACTGTTTCCGCCTCTGCTAACCTCTATTTCAAATTTGAATTTACGATGTTAACTAATTATAGGTGAAAAGTGACCAATAATGAAGCATTCGATTTATAAAATCTTTCATTATGAAATAGATTTTCATCACCGTACAAAGTAAAGTATTGCAAGTCGATTTCAAATTTCTATAATAGGTTTGACAGTATTTTTCTGTGTGTTTCCGACTACGGAATAAGCAAATAGACCTCTTAGGATACAGCCTCCAGTACATTATTTAAATTGATATGTTTAAATTGATGAGTCGATTCAAATGAAGTTCCCGAAAAGCTATTATCATGTAATTCAGATATGGGTCATTCCATGTCAAATCAATCAAGGGTGGGGTCGTTGCATAATCTCCGAATTAAAAAAAAATATTAATTTTGTTTCTATGGAGAACATCATAAATTCAGCATTTTTTTTAGAACAAATAAAAATTTTAATAATTCATGCCGAAAATTACAAAAACAGATAAATTATTTTTTTATTAAACAACAAAAAAGCCTTTGTCTGTTTTAGTAATTTTGGGCATGAATTATTAAAATTTTCTTTTCTTTTTTTGTTTTAAAATAAAATTCTGATCTTTGTGATGTTCTCCATAGAAACAAAATTAATAATTTTTTAAAACAAAAACAAAAAAAGCATTTTATAATTTTTAGAATAGATTATTGTTTAAAACCTTTATTGTATTTATTATCTATCATGTTTTTATACAAAATTAAAGGTATTAGTTACAAAGAATTGTGAAAAAAAAAACAAACAAACAAATAAACAAGCAAAAAATTTGTAGTACTGTTCGTTTTTGTTTACGAGAAACTTCAGCGCTTTTGCGCATGCGTCAGGTCTCCTTGGATTTCTTGAAAGTAGGGTTGAGGAAAAATAAAGAGAGGATATTTACTTTTTATCAGTGTTAGTTTACTAGTAGCTGCGTTCTATTTGCGCTTTTCGGGAAAGAATTATGGAAAGAATAAATACTATTGCAAAAATGCTCCTCCGTTATTTTTTTCTTAAAAGCGAAAATGTCCAAAAGAATTTCTTAGGAAAGTACCCATCTCAGCGTATCACCCCTCTGTGGAGTAAAATCGTCCGCCAGTGCTTATTCTGACTTATGAAAACGAACAGTAACTCCTGGATTACAAAACAAAATAAATTCATGATAGAGCAAATATTTGTCTGCTTTTCGCGCTGTTCACCAAACGAATTGTTTTAGATTCATTAGAAAAATAAAAAAAAAAAGAAAATAAAAAGGATTTATCAATAGTTACAAAGTATGTAAATTTCAAAAAAGACTTGTGAATAATAAATTACGTTTATACGCTCAGTTGTCTATAGTGTAGTGGAGTATGCAGTGCTTGTAATGGTGATGGTGGGTGGACTCCAAAATTAATGTGTAGAAATTGCGCCGTAAATAAGAATCCTATCAATTTCTAAAGAAATCACCGCAGCCATTTTAGCAAAGGATATCGGGGTTCACTTCTGAGGGATGGGAGACACCAAAATAAAGCTACCTATATTGTAGGTCAGACCGTACATAAGCTACGCATCCAATTTTATGAAAATCCGTTCAGTCGTTTTAGCGTGATGCGCATACAAATAGACAAACAGATAAAGGGACAAACAGAGAAGAAAAATACCCAAGTGGACAAAATTACCAAACTTCATTACTTCCAGATTCACTAATTCTTTGTTGGGTTTTGTAAACTGACCAATTTAATGAATTTTACTAGAAATGAAATGAAACTCAATTTCAACATTTTCTATTTTTAATTTATCTTCTTAATTAGTTATCTTTGGTAAGCAAGGTTTACATTCAAAACATAAACTAACAGTTGTTTTAACTACACTAATTGCTGTAAGCCGTAAATCATTTGTACTAAAGTGATAAATAATATTAATTAATCGAGTTATTTGGTGACAGAGTTAAGAGAGATTAATGGTACTAGCATAAATTAACATTTCGAACAGCAAAGCGAGACCTCGTCCTTGTACCAGGGAACCCCATTCTTATCTTTACTCCTTAGATTATTTCAGAGCGTCATAATGAACAATGGAGATTTGCATTTGCAAATATCTAACAATTTTTGTAGCAAAGCTGAGGAGGGTAGAAGATAAAATCGACAGAAAATGAAAACACTGCCTGTCCTACCCATGACTCATTAGATCTGATCCAAGGTCACGTGTGATAGGGTTGATGAACCTGCTCCACGGCAATAAGTTCTAATCACCTCCGAGATGTGATAGGACTAAGTAGCATTTCAATCAAACGTTAGCCATCTCTCTCACCCACAACGAGAAAGGGAACAACACCTCCTACACAACAAACCCGTAAAAACAAAAGCAGAAAGGGTTTTTTAATGGACCAAATCGAACAGAGAATAAAAGGATTGCGTAATACTTAAAGAGAAAGAAAGATGGAGGAAAAAACGCCACAGAAATTGAATAAATGTAAAGCATTTCAGCCATCTTCGAAATGCCAAATTTATTTGTGTCTGTCTGTCTGTGTGTCTCCCTAACAATGGGCGTGAGATGATGTAAATATGTACTTGTAAAATTCTTCATGTAGGCGCCTGTGAAGAAATTTGAGCGTCGTTTTTAACAAAATTCTCACAGAAAATCATTGAAGTCCCATTCATATATAAAATAGCACATGTTAATCATTTTCATTAATATCTACTGCCATCTATTTTGATAATTAAAAATTAATTGAATTTGGACAACTTAAGTATTACATTGGAAAATGTGAAGCTATTATTTCTTTTTGGCAGATTTTTTAATTATAAACATTAGGGTTTTATTTTTCCACAATTAACGAATACAAAGAAACATGAAATAAATAAATAAATAAATAAATAAATAAATAAATAACATTTTAAGAATGGTAGGTTTCTTTCTTGCGCATTTTGTCGCTTTCTGAGAAGAATAAACAAGTGAATATAATTTTGTGCTAAATCATAAATTTAAGGACGACCTATAGTAATAAAAAAAAAGTAGTAATAAATGGAAGTACATTAACAAAATAAGGAAAAATAATAAAAAAAAAAGTAAGGAAAAAAAATAAAACAAATAGAATTACTTGATGTATGCGGAATCGAACCGACAACCTTCATCATATCAGTCCGAGAATTCACCGATCAAGCTACAGCTAACAACTGAAACAAGATAGTTGCATTTCCAACATTTAAGCTAATAGCGGCAATCCAATGAAAACAATGCCAAATATCTCGAACATGGGAGCCCCCTCTCCCATGTTCGAGATATTCAGCCCTGGGGGCTGAATTACCTTATTTCTATGTTGTTTGTGCCTCTAAACACGATGGTGAAGTCCGTTTGTCGATGCAACATTCCGTTCGGGAGTTTTTAGGGGTGGACAGACACGGATGGAGGGACAGGACAAACGCAATAGCTACCATTTTGGTCCCTATCACAATAGCTCTCAAATGATTTTTAACTTTTATGAAGCTCATTTCGTCCGTTCAGCTGTAGATCTTTGTTTCTACTCGATTTCCATTGAAACAATTTTCATGAAACTTGGTATCTAAGATAACGAACATTTGTTAACTTATCTAAATTTCATGGAGACCTGATGAAAATTAAGATTCCCTTTGCTTTTTTTAAAGAACAAACTATTTTTTAAACCAATAATTCATCTTCTAATTAGGAATTTTCATGAGATACGATGTTATTAGATGCTCATAAAAAGTTCAACTGAAATCGAAACAATTGTGATTGTTCTGAAGTAATCAAAAACAACAACAAAAAACAAGAGAATTAAGTTTTTTAAAAGCTCCAATGAAACTCCACAAAAATGACAAAACTGAAATTTCAGTTTAAACATGAAAACTTAAAAAAATAGTTTTAAGTTTTTAAAGTCAAATTTTGAGAAAGATTTGAAAAGTAATGTTTTTGTACCAAAAAAAAAGAATTTTTTTAATATTAGATTTTGAACAAATAAATATTATCGTGAAGCGTATGTGTAGAAATAAACTACAAAAACTGGTGACTACTGGGTGATGATCTTCAAAAAGAATGAAACAGCTGTACCAGGATGTTACCTAGCAAACATTTCATCTCATTTATTTTAACTACGTATTCCTCTAATTATAATATTTACAAAAAAATAAATAACTCTATCTCCAAAAATAATAAATTTTTAATAACAATAAAATGAATTTTAATTAAAATTCGTTTGCTTTTTATTTTAAAAATTATTTCTATTAAAAGTTTTGTTGGGGTTTTTATATTTAGTTTACAATATTCAGAATATTACTTGAATTAAAAGTTACTAATTGATCCGTGCGAATAATTCGGAACAAAAAAGCCACCTTTGAGAAATAATAAACAAACTCCAACAGCTGTGGTGCATGTTAGTTAAACACATTGTCAATAGATGGCGCCTTCTCCATTTTTATAAAAAGCCGTTTAAAATACAGTTTTTTTAATGAAAATCTTAATTTTCAACAATTTGTTTATTTTTCGTCCTTAGAGGTTAACGTAATCTTCAAAATGATGTCTCAATCATTGATTTTGATGAAGTATTAAGGGAGATATGGCGTACCGACAAAAAAACACCTATGAGAAATAATATAGAAGGATAATTTAGAAATGTATTTATTATAATAATTTATAATAATTTAATAATAATTTAATTTATAATAATTTATAATTTATAAATCATTACAAATAACTAAATAACTTGAATTATTAATTTTAAAATTAACAATAATTTTAACAAAAATTTTCATTTTTTTTTAATTCATTTGTAACAGATGGTCATTATTTATTTATTTATTTATTTATTTATTTATTTATTTATTCAGTTAGTTAGTTATTCGCTAATGATAAAAACATTTTATTACTAAATAAAGACATAACATCGTTTGTTTTTTGTAAATTCTCTCTCATCCATAAGCATCGGAAAGTGTGTACACGACATTGCCTTTTGCAGCACTCACCTTTCCCGCTGCGACCTCATGTAATTCACTGACAATTTATTAGCCAATCAATCTTGTCATGTCCTTTTCTTTTGAGTCTTTAACCTATGTACGGTATTTTTTTCTAAGACTGTTAAGCATTCAATCATGGGCAATTCCATCTCTAGATTAGGATGGGATTTTGCAGATGATAAGTAAGGACATTAATTCTAATAGGACTTCTTAGAAGACAGCATTACAATTACCTGGAATCAAATTGGGTAGCAGTCGGGCTACAACCCATTAGGAGGAAGTAAGAATATTCTTCCTAATATATAAGAAATCAAGAAATGAACTATGAAAATCACAACAGGGTAATGGAAGCAAATGCCCTTTCTGGAATGACTTATTTAATAGTTTCTCTTGGAAAGGTATAGCCAAGACCGCGAGAAAAAAGCTGCACAGATAACTATATAAAGAACTATCTGAAACTATAATCTTAAGTTTTAGGAAACTACAGATGCATAAAGAACTATTCAAATAATAATAATAAAAATGAAAGAAATTGGCAATAATAATGACAGAAGTCGAAGATGAAAAGGAAAAATTCCTACTTTATATTCAACCGTTTTATTTAGTGCCAAGGTCTTTGAGTTAAACATTTAGCCTAATAAAGAGGTAATAAGCCTAATAAAGACGACTTTTTTGTCGAATAATCGTTGCTACTCTTAACTATCAGAGGTGATCTACATGCACTCGAGAAAGAGACAAACACAGAAAAAAGAGAGTAAAAAGCTCAAATGCAGGTCTGGGAAGCGAATGTAAATCAAGCATTCCGGTGATGTTTCAGGAGCGTTCCAGAGATTCTACTAATACTTAAACTGAAGTATGAAAATGTAAATTTTATGAATATCTAGTGAAGATTAACATCCACTAAAATTATTTCGTAGCTTATTTTTAATTCTTTAAGCATTTTATTTTTCCTTTCTCCTCAACGTTAACCTCTCTCCCTCTAGATCCAATCCTGGCTACATCTCTGCGAAGGCAAATTATAACTTTACTGGAACCTGTTAAGAAATCAATGGATTCACATATAAATTCCGAGATATCAGATTCGGCAGATCATCGCTTGGGAATATTCTACGACGTTATGTTTAAAATTTGAATTATTTTTAAATGAAAGAACAAAGATTGTCTTTTATTAATGTATACTATCAGCAAGAAACGTAAATAATTGACTAACATCAAGTAGTTCTTCTTAAAACAACACTGCCATTAGATCTTCTAGTAATACTGAGTTAAAGCAGATAGCTAAGTCAAGCCGGAACCGGAAATACAAGTATAATAATAACTGATGAATCACACTCTGACGTCATTTCGACATTTTAAGAGATGGTATGGTTACGGTAATTTAATTTTAAAGAAGACATTTGAGATTTGTAAAAGAACTTGGAGCACATTTCCCTTGCTAGATCAATAATGAACTGAGAAATATTAATAAAGTCACATTAACAAACTAGCAACATCGTTTCTCTATTGAAAAGTAACATTTTCAAGATGATTCACTCTAAGTCATTGGAAAGGACATACATATAATGGGTAGTCTTATAAATCCCTTCTTCTGTCTTTCAAATTTTTCTAATTTTTTCTTCCTAATTTTAGTTTACTTTCCCAGGATTGACTGATTTCATATATCAATCAATCAATCAAAGTGTGTGCGTTTCCATAAGTTGTTTTTAACCAGTCAATAAATCTTGAAACTTGGCGTACATATTTACGGATAAGAGACAATGTAACTTTTGTATTAAAATATTTTTCCGGGTTGGTCCTAATCGAGAAAATTAATGGGATTTAGACAAATAAGTAATACGGATTTACTATAATTTTAAAAAACAAACAAACAAGAAATTTTGCACTGTTTTTATTAATAAGATATTATAATTTAAAAAATAAATCAAAACGTTTCATATACATTTCGATTTGAATTTCATACGTTTCGTTTGTTTGTTTTTTGTTTTTGTTTTTTTTTCTTCACAATTTAAAAAAAAAAATCCTTTTTAATCCAGAGAAGGTCTTAAGCTTTCTGACATTAATTTTGATAGTAAATATTTAAACTACTTCGGCTTTATATCCATTACAATTTATTGCAATGTTGTTTAGCTTATATTTTATGGGTTCTGAGAAGTAAACAACCATGTTTCCTTATAACGTATTTCTTTTTCTTAAAAAGATGATAAGAAAAAATCCGCGAATTTTTTTGGCGGGTTTTTCCTACATAAAATAAGAAAACCAATGTAAAAAAAAAACCCGAAGGAATCGTAGGCTTAACAAGGAAGCGGCCAGGAAGAATAACGACTTGTTTGCCATTTTTTAAACGACAAGCAATTAAATACAAGCAATTTTTCTGTCTTAACACAGATAAAGGTCGTTTAATGGGTCCGGGATTATTTCTTCCCTCAATTGTGGGTTCTTATATGTCGTATCAAGGGTTTTGGACCTTCCAGGAAGGGGTTTTTAGGCTACAGGAAAAAAACATACAACGACACTTCAACTTTAAGGTTCGGGGTCACCTCTGCAGGAACATCGAACCCGTCTTCGCGCGTGGCTCTTGGACGCCAGATTAGATGAAGTTCCTTAGCACGCGACGTGATTTGCATGCGCTCCTCCCCCCGTAACCCACCTCTCAGGTCCAGCAGAGGGACCAAAAAACACGTGGTTTTCAACTGACCACAAGAAAAAAGAGAAAAGCACTAATTCCTTTATTTTCGTTCCCTTCTTGGTTTGGGATTCTTTTCTCAAAAATAATTTGGGCAAAAAACTGCCTTCTTGGTTTAACGTTTGCCTAAAGCGCTATTCAACATCAGTTCCCGCCAAAAGTTAATAAAGGCATTATTAGGCAAAAGAATGGGATCCCATGAGCACGAGTGAATGTCAATAATTCAATGAAAATAATACACTTAAAACGACCTTAACCTCGATTGAATAGACTTTGAAGGTATTTTCAGAAGCAACGAGTAAAAAAAAACAGGAAAAATATTAAAAACAAAACAATAGTTTTGAAACCTGAGAAATTGTTCCTTGAGAAAGGCAGTTATCATTTATGTTTTTATTTTGAACCCATATCTGAAACAAACAAAAAATATGAATATGTTGTTCATTATCTATGATAGATACGAAGGATTTAATGCTATTCCGATATAGATCTGAATTTGTCGGAAATGACAATACTGGATCATTCATTGGAAAACATTTCATTTCATTTTTTTCTGCAAGAAAATATATGATATATTCTGCTTTTGGCAGTTAAATATTTAAGACTTGCTAAGTTCAATACTATATACAGGACCACAAAATATTACATTTCCTCTCAAATTTCTTGGATGAATGATTTTTTCTATTAGATGATTGTAATAATGAATTTTAATTACCATTATTCATTATTGGGTCGCTTAATAGGAAGAAAGCATGCGTCAATATCATTGTTAACCATCTAACAATGGTCTATAGGAATCTGAAAGAACCAAATCAGCTACATACCAGGAATTTAGAACGTGTATGTAGAGACGCAGGAATACGTTGGTCCTCATCATTCAACCAAGAAACACAAACAAACTAAAAGATGGCTCACCCCCACCTCATCCCCCCAAAAAATGGTTCTTCCTGATTACAGGCTACCCGAGGCGAGGGTTAAAGTAAAATCATAAAGTGCTAAAAAATCAGTTTTCTTGTTCGGGTTTTTATAAATCTTTTATATTTATATTATTTTGTATCTATTTATTTTGCAACATACTTCTCATGAAATGAATTCATATGAACCAGAGACATAAAAAATATATCCTTTCTCATAATCTGTTAACTTTTTTATTTTTTATCGAAAAAGTGAAATACGAATCATTGCTTTTCTTTTGGATTATTTTGTTCATGGAACAGGAGTGCAGCCGGGAACATTTGTGATATTTTTGGAGAAGGTTCTGTTGCAGAAAATATTTTTCGAAAATAGTTCTCAAATTGGAGCCTGATAGATCAGGGTTTTTCAACCTTTTTTTACCCATGGACCCCTTTTCATTTCTTTTTTTTTTTGGTGGACCCCCCCATAGCCAAAAAGTAAAGGGATTATAGTAATAATCAACGAAATAGTAAATGATTATGCTTTATTTTGAATGAAAACTAATTTAATGCAAATAAATTATGCTAGAGTGGTAAATAATACATATTCTGCATACTGGTAAATAATTCATAATAAACTATTTTAAAATAAGTGTGATTCAATGAGATCCCTGTGGACCCCGAAGAATATTACATGGACCCCGGTTGAGAACTCCTGTGATAGATAAACATCATTAAAGGTCGATCATTAAAACAAGCTGAGAATATGGAATCTCGTGAAGAAAAGGGAAGACAGAGAATGACAGTTTCGTTATATGGTAGTCGATTTGAGAATTATTAAGGTCCTGACTCAAGCAAATGCAGGAGACTGCAAATCTTTTATTTCTTCTATATATTTCTTTTACCAATGCACCTAAAATTCTGAAAATTTAAATATGAACTTGTGAAGCATCTGGGATTTCTATTTTCTTGTTTTTAATTTTCAAAATATTCTGCAATTAACTAAATTAAAATTCAATAACAGTCATTTTTTTTGGGGGGGGGGGAGGGGTCGAGGTAATTCTCGGTATTTTCAACTGAAAAAAATTTGACAAAAATCTGAAATGATAAAAAATTCGTAAAATAATTTTTTGTATTTAAAATATTTATTATTAGTGCAAGAGTTAATTTTAAAAAAAGTAATTTAATCTCATACAATTATAAAAAAATTAACTATTGTACTAATAATAAATATTTTTAATACAAAACATTATTTTACAAATTTTTAATTATTTTAGGTTTTTGTCAAGGTTTTTGGAGTTGAAAATATCAGTAATACCTCGTAAACATCCAAAAAATTGATGGTTTTTGAATTTTAATTTAATTAATTGTAGAATATTTTGAAAATTAAAACAAGAAAATAGAAATCCATGCTTCACAAGTTTATATTTAAATTTTCAGAATTTTCGGTGCATTGGAAAAAGAAATATATAAAAGAAATAAAAGGTTTGCAGTCGCCTGAATTGCTTGATTCAGGACCTTGAACACAACACAACTGAACTATTAAAAATCACTTTATAGGTAAAGTCCAGAAATTAGGAAAGTGAATTCACACGATTTCAGAAAACAGAAATCCGCCTATGACTATTTGTTCATAAGTTTCAACCAAAACTCAACGTAAGTGATTCCACAGCTCATCATCAGAGGAGAACATTTGAAAACACATGAATGGAAGCCCAAAAAACAAAAAAACAAATTTGTAAGTTTATTTTATAAATTTAGTTTTAATTCTTCATTACATTGTTTGCATTTTCACGATATTTCATTACAACTGATCCTTGATTTTACATTTGATGTTCTCTAGATACAGGGTTTAATTTAAAATGTTCACTTTCACGTTCTCAGATTTAATCTTCCAACCTCATGAAATACAAAATTAATATAAAAATATCGTAATCTTTAAAAGTTAGTTCAGTTAATTCAATGTTTCCTTTTCCTTCTGAAGCTTTTCTAAGAACTGCTTTCAAAAAATACCAATTACTAATGTCAGTCATTGTATTTTATATATTTATAAGTTTTAATTTTCATGCATTTTAATGATCATGCTTTGACTTGCAATTACAAATTATACAAATAGAACAAATAGCAATTTTCCCATATTGTCTGAATATCAAAATAAAAGATGCCCCCGAATTTTAGAAGTTTTTTTTTTGGGGGGGGGGGGGGGGAAACGATTAGAACTAAAAAGAAAACTGGAAAAAATTTATAGTGAACACCTACATATATACTTTAAGTATAAATATATACTTTAAGTATATATGTTTATTCGATTCGAAGGTGCCAGCTAATTCGACACTTAGTCACAATAAAAACTTGAAAAGCTTAAAAGTATAAAATGACGTACGTTACGAGAACCTCTACTATCAGGTTTCTTTGTCAAATTGTACTAAAAAGGTCACCCCTTCCTTAGCATATCATCCCTCATTGGGAAACGTTGAAGGAAAAAAAAAATGTATATTTTTATCTAATAAAATATATAGGGTGATTCCAAAAGATGGGTCAAAAATTTAGCCTCAGGTTCTACCCAGGAAACCAAACAAAAAAATCTTTGTAAACATGGGTCCGGAAATGAATAGTTTTCGAGTAAAACGTTTTGTATCATTATTCAATGTAGGTGTGTTTGTTTCTTGTTTTGTTTTGTTGGCAGAGTATGATGCGAGAAAACGTATTGCAATTATTCATAAAATGAACCACAAATAGGAAAGGAATGATTTAATAAACGGTCTATTGTAAACCAAAAACAACAATTAATGGATCCAGAAATGAATAGTTTTCGCGCAAAACGTAGTTTGCAGTAAATATTGTATTGTTAAAAGAATCAAAAAAATTAAAATTTATTGTTGGAACCGTGTTTAACTTCATTCACATTCGCTAATTTATTGACATGTGTGTTATTCAACACCGTTTATTAAATCATTCGTTCCCTACTTTGCTTATCTATGTTTCATATTATAAATATTTGCAATACGTTTTCTCACATCATACTGTGCGAACTACACAAAACAAAAAACAAACACACCTACATTGAATAATGATACAAAACGTTTTTCTCGAAATTTTTTTTTTTCTCTGCTTGAGGACGAAGTGTAGACCACTTCGAAAGCGCTCGCATTTATTGTATTCTTATTTATGTATTTTATTAGAACTGTGTGTGGTGGCCAGAACCCAGTCATTCCATGTTAACTTAAAACACACGTAAAACATAGATAGATAGATAGATAGATAGATAGATAGATAGATAGATAGATAGATAGATAGATAGATA